>CM038720.1:7800461-7830461 GCA_021613375.1 Megaleporinus macrocephalus | reverse complement strand
GAAGTTTACTGAGTGTGAGTTTAGACAGACTTCTTAACTGGTTTAGATCTTGGACAGTGCACTCCTGAAGCTCCTCATACCCTCCTCATACCCACCATACTCTCTTCATACTCCTCATACCCTCCTCATACTCTCATACTCCTCATACCCTCCTCATACTCTCATACTCTCTTCATACTCCTCATACCCTCCTCATACTCTCCTCATACCCTCCTCATACCCTCCTCATACTCTCCTCATACTCTCTTCATACCCCTCATACTCTCTTCATACTCTCTTCATACTCCTCATACTCTCATACTCTCTTCATACTCCTCACACTCTCTTCATACTCCTCATACTCTCTTCATACTCCTCATACCCTCCTCATACTCTCATACTCTCTTCATACTCCTCATACCCTCCTCATACTCTCCTCATACCCTCCTCATACCCTCCTCATACTCTCCTCATACTCTCTTCATACCCCTCATACTCTCTTCATACTCTCTTCATACTCCTCATACCCTCCTCATACTCTCATACTCTCTTCATACTCCTCATACCCTCCTCATACTCTCCTCATACTCTCCTCATACCCTCCTCATACTCTCCTCATACTCTCTTCATACCCCTCATACTCTCTTCATACTCTCTTCATACTCTCTTCATACTCCTCATACCCTCCTCATACTCTCATACTCTCTTCATACTCCTCATACCCTCCTCATACTCTCATACTCTCTTCATACTCCTCATACCCTCCTCATACTCTCTTCATACTCCTCATACCCTCCTCATACTCTCCACATACTCTCCTCATACTCTCTTCATACTCCTCATACTCTCTTCATACTCTCTTCATACTCCTCATACTCCTCATACTCTCTTCATACTCCTCAAACTCTCTTCATACTCTCTTCATACTCCTCATACTCTCTTCATACTCTCTACATACTCCTCATACTCTCTTCATACTCTCTTCATACTCCTTCATACTCTCCTCATACTCTCTACATACTCCTCATACTCTCCTCATACCCTCCTCATACTCTCTTCATACTCCTCACACTCTTCATACTCCTCACACTCTCTTCATAGTCCTCACACTCTGTTCATACTCCTCATACTCTCTTCATACTCCTCATACTCTCTTCATACTCCTCATACTCTGTTCATACTCCTCACACTCTCTTCATACTCCTCACACTCTCTTCATACTCTCTTCATACTCCTCACACTCTCTTCATACTCCTCATACTCTCTTCATACTCCTCATACTCTGTTCATACTCCTCACACTCTGTTCATACTCCTCACACTCTGTTCATACTCCTCACACTCTGTTCATACTCCTCATACTCTCTTCATACTCCTCATACTCTCTTCATACCCCTCATACCCTCCTCATACTCTCTTCATACTCCTCATACTCTGTTCATACTCCTCATACTCTGTTCATACTCTCTTCATACTCCTCATACTCTCTTCATACTCCTCACACTCTGTTCATACTCCTCATACTCTCTTCATACTCCTCATACTCTCTTCATACCCCTCATACCCTCCTCATACTCTCTTCATACTCCTCATACTCTGTTCATACTCCTCATACTCTGTTTATACTCTCTTCATACTCCTCATACTCTCTTCATACTCCTCACACTCTGTTCATACTCCTCATACCCTCCTCATACTCTCTTCATACTCCTCACACTCTGTTCATACTCCTCATACTCTCTTCATACTCTGTTCATACTCTCTTCATACTCCTCATACTCTCTTCATACTCACCATACTCTCTTCATACTCTCTTCATACTCCTCATACTCTGTTCATACTCCTCATACTCTGTTCATACTCTGTTCATACTCCTCATACTCTCTTCATACTCCTCATACTCTCTTCATACTCCTCATACTCTGTTCATACTCCTCACACTCTCTTCATACTCCTCATACTCTCTTCATACTCCTCACACTCTCTTCATACTCCTCACACTCTCTTCATACTCCTCATACTCTCTTCATACTCCTCATACTCTCTTCATACTCCTCATACTCTGTTCATACTCCTCATACTCTGTTCATACTCTGTTCATACTCTCTTCATACTCCTCACACTCTCTTCATACTCCTCATACTCTCTTCATACTCCTCATACTCTCTTCATACTCCTCATACTCTTTATACTCCTCATACTCTCTTCATACTCCTCACACTCTCTTCATACTCCTCACACTCTCTTCATACTCCTCACACTCTCTTCATACTCCTCGCACTCTCTTCATACTCCTCGCACTCTCTTCATACTCCTCATACTCTCTTCATACTCCTCGCACTCTCTTCATACTCCTCATACTCTCTTCATACTCCTCATACTCTCTTCATACTCCTCGCACTCTCTTCATACTCCTCACACTCTCTTCATACTCCTCACACTCTCTTCATACTCCTCATACTCTCTTCATACTCCTCATACTCTCTTCATACTCCTCATACTCTCTTCATACTCCTCATACTCTCTTCATACTCCTCGCACTCTCTTCATACTCCTCACACTCTCTTCATACTCCTCACACTCTCTTCATACTCCTCATACTCTCTTCATACTCTTCATACTCTCTTTATACTCCTCACACTCTCTTCATAGAGATGATGGAGGTGATGGAGATGATGGAACAGGTTAGCTGTTGATCTTTAACGTCTGTTTTCCTACAAAGTCTGTAAACGGCCGTCTTCTGATCAACGTCAGTCTTTTCAGATCCAGACCAGCTCCACACGAGTGAAGATGATCCTCACCTAGGAGTTAAATCTAAGGAGGTAGACTGTAGACGAGGCTGGCGGTGTCTGAGTTTCTCTCCCTGGTGCAGTGTGTTCACTTAGTTTCAGCTTTAGGTGTGTTATTTAGGCAGCTATGTTAGCTTACATATATATATATATATATATCATTGACAATTATTTGTGGGTAGGGCTGGGGTGACGCCTTGACTTAATTCATTAAGAAATTACATCGATTAGCATAACATGCGTCAATGCGTCACAAAGATGGCCGCTCCTACTGAAAGTATGGATTTATCCAGAGCGCGAGCTGCAGCTACAATCAATCACTCACGTACATCTAACGTTGTGGGAATGTTTCACACAGAAACTCAACAGTGTGGTGCTCTGTCAGCTCTGCACAGTGGAGATGATCACAACAGTACAACTGCTACACACGAGACCTTGAAGATCAAACATCACGTAGAGCTTCATCAACACAGCAGCAGGACAGCACCTGTTCACCTGTTTATCTTATCTTATAGATTATTTATAGATCATTAACACGTGTAACATGTTTCTTTCAGTAGTGTCTCTTGAACAGTCTCATTGATTTCTTAATCTTCCAGTGTAGAACCTAAGACTGTTCTAGATACCGCTGGAGCTTTAAACACACGTAGCTGCTTCTCAAACCACTCTCTGTCCAAATATATATAGTCCACAAACTGTCCGAGTTCTTGTGCGTGAGGCGTGTAGGCTACGTGTGATTTGTGCCTCTAAAAGTCGAGTCAGAGCGTAGAGTCTTAGTCTTTAACCATTTATAGATCACGTGTGTTTAAGATACTCTTTAATACATTAAGTCTAGAATGGCCATGCAACTTCCTCATGCTTATATATATATATATATATATATATATATATATATATATATATATGAGCTGAGCTATCTCAAAAATAGGAACTTTACAGGAAAGGACAAAAATACTCTTTACTTTCAATGCAAGTCTAAGGAACCAGAATTTCTTTCAAGGTATTTTTAAGCATTTCTATTGGTCCATTTATCATAAAGTTGCAGCAGCTGCATTTAATTGATGTAGAAAAATAAAAATTGCCAACAATAAGATAACTGTTTTTCATTGGACAGCAACAAATATATTTATATATATATATATATATATATATATATATATATATATATATATATATATATATATATATATATATATCACATCACCCAAACACATCCATTGCTTACAAAGCTATAACAAAATAATATTTTTATTTATTCCTTGCACACTCACATTATAGTAATCTATACTTTGTTGTTAGATTAATCAACTAATCAAAAAAAAAAATCATTAGATTAATCGACTAATCAACTAATCGTTAGGTGCAACCCTATTTGTGGGATTTATCTATGTGTATATGTTGGTCTGCTCCTGTGCGCATTAGATTGGCTACCAAACACTCTCGATATCGTGGTGGGACCTGAGGAAGTTATGTGTAAACACAGACTCTACTATATAAACTGTAACCGTGAATAATAATCATAAGCCCCTTTATCATAGCAGAAATCTCCTATATTCTTAATTCACTGAGGCAAGTACCTTCTTCAGCTGCTGCTCTTTGTGGACCCGGAAGGTTTTGATTGGCTCCGAGACCTGGCTCCTGTAGCTGTCGCAGCCACTGATCCGAGACTGGGTCACTTTCACCACACCCTCCAGATACGCCCTCCATACCGTGCAAGCGTTCCTGTGAACAGAGGCGTGCAGGCCTTACTCAGTGGATTACACTCCGGAGAGCAGTGACGGGCTGGGGAACGGAACCAAAGCCAAACCCACGCTCTGCCGAGCCCCTCGCTTACCTGTAGTCTTTCTGTTCCTCTGACTGCACCCCAGGCCAGTCCCTCTTCAGGTACTGCGAGGCCAACTTCTGAAGCGCCTGCAGAGGAAGAATGATTTTAAACGTCAGCAATGGTTAATTCTGTGTCAGAAAATAATCTGATATAAAAAGCGTTTGACGTAAAGCCAACCAGGTCTTGGACGCGGCATACAAGTATGTTTGTGTAAAAGGAAACCACTCTGGCCGGCTTCCCTCCCCGAGATAACAGTAAAGCTCTGGCGGAGGAGCTGAAATAGCACTGCAGGGTAAACGGTGAGAAAGTAAAAATAACACTGGCAGCGACGCGAGAGCAACAATATTTTATATTTATTCTCTGCTGTGTGGAGGATCAGCAAAGACAGAAGATGTTACAGAGAGGACATCTAGTGTGTGTATGAATTAGGGGTGTCTGAAAATATAGAAATATTGAATATCAGGATATTATGTTTGGTGATACTGTATCGATTCTCAAAAACACAGTATCGATACACAGATTCCTGGCAGATAGTGAATCATTGTGTGTTGTGTTTAAACCTCTGACCACTAGATGGTAGTGTTGTAATCCATTTTCAGCTCCACTCCAACATTAACAAGCAGCACAAGGGCGCAATGCTATTGTAAGCATTGATAAACCTGTTCATATAGTGGTGTGTTTTAATAGTAGGATTTGAAAAATCTCAATATATCACTTTACTACAGTATCGCAGTATATCACAATATATTGAATCGTGACCGCTGTATCTAGATACGTATCGTATCGCCAGGTTCTTGCCAACACAGAATCCTAGTGTGTGTGTGTGCATGTAATATATATATATATATATATATATATATATATATATATATATATATATATATATATATATATATATATATTATGGGGTGCGTTCAAAAACATTATTATTAGAATCGATCTTCATTTGAATAATCCGATATCGATTCGCATAAACCTGAGATCGACCTTTAAAATTTGCATTCCAGAAATCTCTTTTTATATTCAAACAAAACATATTATTGTAACTGAAATATCCCTAAATGAATCGATATTGAATCAAATCAGAAACTGAATTGAATTGGGGCCTTGTGAATCGGAATCGAATCAATCTGGGAAATCAGTGGCGATATATATATATATATATATATATATATATATAAATAACAAAAACAACCTACTTTACACACGCCTGCACAACAAACAGAACGAGCATCAAATCAGACTTTAGTGTAATTCAAGTATAGGGTTAACGTTACCACTGTGATAGATAACATGACAACTCCCGTTATAAGACTTCTATGTTATTAAAAATGTTTTAATTTTCTATCTGAAAAAGTTTTATAGGCAGGCAAAAAATATGATTACATTATACAACACCATATAATGAATCACATGACCAATGACATCTACTAACATGTAAGGCTGTGTATTGGCAAGAACCTGGTGATACAATATGTATTGTGATACAGCGGTCACGATTCAATATATCGTGATATATTGTGATACTGCAAGCAAAGTGATTTACTGTGATTTTTCAAATCCTGCTATTAAAACACACCACTATATGAACAGGTTCATCAATGCTTACAATAGAATTGCGTCCTTGTGCTGCTTGTTAATGTTGGAGTGGAGCTGAAAATGGATTACAACACTGCCATCTAGTGGTCAGAGCTTTAAACATAACACACAATCATTCACTGTCTGCCAGGAATCTGTGTATCGATACTGTGTTTTTGAGAATCGATACAGTTTCACCAAAAATAATATCCCGATATTCAATATTTCGATATATATTCTTACACCCCTACTAACACGATAAAGCGTGTTGTTACTGTTTTGCTGGTGCATGTTCTCCATTTCTACTCAGAAATTCTAAACATTGTGACACACGACTCGTCTTTTAGCATCACGATGCTAATATCATCCCCGAATCGCCCACCCGCAGCCTGCACAGCGCTTTAAATAACAGGGAAGAGACTCCGCTATCAGCATTCCTCCCTGAATGCAGAGAACACAGTGCCCTGATCTACTTCCAGGCTCTGAAAGAGCCTCGGGCCCGGGGTCAGAGCCAGACCCGGACACCACAAACCGGCATTGTCAGCGCGAGCTAGGACTCTGCCAGTCCACCGTCCTCTCAATAGCCCATGGGGGGGGGAGAGGATGAAGATGAGAGGGGCTCCTCTACTCGCAGGCCATTTAGGACACCCAGGCTCACGCAGGTGGTGGATCCAGAGGATCCTAATTCAAACGAGGGGACACTGGAGCCTTTTGTATGCTTAGCAGAAGCATGTCGCCAGCTGTCGTGCTATGACACCTGGACACTGAGGCAGCATCGGACACGTGCGGCTTATAAATCAGTTTTTTGTTTTTTTTTATTAGAGGCATTAATTACAGCCTTAATATGATTAATATGATTCATATGATTTGGCAAAGTGGACGAACTCTGACATGCACTGATTTTGCATATGTACCCCACATACAACACTGAGGATCTAAATCAGGGGTCACTAATAGGTGGACCGCCGTCCGGGTCCGGACCCAGACGTTGTCTAATGCGGACCCAAACTGATAAACTACTGAGTAGGATTTAACTCTGACTGTGTTTATTTTAAGAGGCGGAACTTTTCTTGCCTTTACGGTATACGGGCTTTATGGTGCAGTAAACTCACAGACCAATCACGTGCGTTGTAAGATCAGCCAATCAGATCTGTGCAGATTCAGGAGTACGGTGAGCACACAGGCTAGGTATGAAGCGAGAAGCAGCAGTCAGAGCAGGACTAATTCAGATGATTAATTCCACAATGAACATTATTAGTAGAGATGGACCGATCAGCGTTTTTGAGGCCGATTCCAATCGTCGATCACCTTTCAGCGCGATTGGCCGATAGCCAATACCGATTGAGAGCGGGGCTATATGCCATGGCAGGGCTAGATGTAGTTATTAGCGCAAGCAAGTCATGAAACTGGTCTAAACTGGTTTATGAGCATTTTTAAGGAGCTCATGTGAAACAGTATAATATTATAACTAAATTAGAAGTTGGTCTATGTGGGAGTAAACCGCTTGATAAGCTCCGGAAGAGGAACATCTGAAAAGTATCTCTACTAGGAACAGCAGAGCGTGGATCCAGGTGGAATATTAAGCAGCAGAATGAACGTCTTCTACAGCCGAGAAGAGCTGCTTATCTAGAACTATAAACTCAATCACTCTGGCTGTGGTTCTTTAGCTCTCTGGCTGTTTCTGCTGCTGTTCTGTTGGTACCGGTCAGATCTGGTCTGTAGGTGTTCTGGGTTGTTTGTTTTGTGTTAGCTGTGTGTGCTAGCTCTGCTGTTTACTGATACTCACTGTGTTCAGTGTGTGGTGTCTCTGAAGTGTGTATCAGATTAGTAGTTAAATGTCTTTATCTTGGTTCTCCGTGAGAGACGCTGATGTTACTGATTGTACAGATGTTATAAACTGCCCTGGATGAGTCTGAATCACATACACTAACAAACTGCCGCTGCTTTAGTCAGTCTGTGGAAAATGAAAGGGTGTGTATTTCCACCTAGTGGTTCAGATAGGAATTGCAGGGAGCTGGCCGGAGGGGGTTCTCCTCTTCCTGGATGAAACGCTAGCTGGAAATACAGAAATTAAGCTAATTTGTTTAACGCCATCGATCGACTCTCAGGATCAGCTAAATTGGAGAAATATCGTTGATTAAAAAATATTCGATTAAAAATCGTACGATACCGATACATAGCCTATCAATCCTTCCATCTCTAATTACTAGGAATAAATAGCATCCCAGGCTCACTAATGACCTCACAAGAAGAATGCACGCTTTATTTACTTTTTCTAAACACAACCACTATATGATGCAGCTCTTTTTTTAAACAGCTCTTGTTTCGAGGAGGAAAACACATGTATTTATTTGAAATTCTATAAATAATTAATTCAGTTCAGCATTTAAAACAACAAATATTGTTGAAATATATTAAACAGTGTTTGTAACTTGTCTTTCAGTTGTTGAAGATATAAAAAATGCTGATAGAGGCTACTAGGCTACTTCAGTATACAGGATAAGGCACTGAAATTATTGAAATTGACCATCCGGACCCTGACCTGAGGACATTTCCACTAAATGGACTTTACTAAGTTCTAATTAAATATCTCTGATCTAAATATAGACGCTCAAACAAGGAAACTCATTCGATATACACCAAAATACCACCCTGACCAACATATCAGACGCTATTACTCCACTGGACTGAAGTGCGTTCCAGGTCTTATCGCTCTTATCTGCATGTTGGAGCAGGGTCCAGCGCAGGAAGCCATGAAAGATGTGGGTAATAAAACAATTCAAGGTTTAAAGGGCAAGGCTGAGGGGAAAAGGAAGCAGGGCTAGCTGGAACCAGCACACGTACTGGTGTGAAGCGCGGCCATGAATGTGTTAGCAGCCACCGTGACTTCATCTGAAAATAGCTGGCTTCGTTCCTGGAAATTCAAATTCCTCTGAAGCAGAGCACTGACAGCGTCAGCGCTGACCCGCAACTTTATTACCTACACCTGCCCGTATCTACGCTCACTGTCCAGTTTATCAGCTCCAGTTATTAAGAGTTAAGAGTTAGGAGTACACGGAGGCTCTTTAACACCTCTCACTGGTTTCCTTACATGCCCATACTGTTAAACAGCACCAGAATAAATATATATATATATATATATATATATATATATATATATATATATATATATATATATATATATATATATATATATATATTAGAGATAGAAAGATCTGTGATCGCCCGATATTTCTCCAATTGAGCCAATCCAAGAGACGATCGATGGTGTTAAACAAATGAGTCTAATTTCTGTATTTCAAGCTAGTGCTTCGTTGAAACCCCCTCCGGCCAGCTCCCCGCAATTCCTATCTGAACCACTAGGTGGAAACACATACCCTTTCATTTTCCACAGACTGACTAAAGCAGCAGCCTCGCGAGAACAGTTTTCTGTTGCGTTGCGTCCGTCTGGCAGCTTGTTGCCGTATGTGACACAGACTCATCCAGAGCGTTTTTAAAATCTGGAAAAACAACCTTGTCTCGTTGAGGAACCAAGACAAAGACATTTAACACTAATAATCTGATACGGTTTTACAGTGAGTATCAGTAAACAGCAGAGCTACACAAAACAAACAACCCGGAACACCATACAGACCAGATCTGACCGGTACGAACAGAACAGCAGCAACAATTCGAGTTTAAAATAACAGAGTCTGTGTTTAATGACTGCAGTTTTTACTGTATTTATTAAATTAGCTTTTTTAGTTTTAAATTAAGGGTCTAAATGTAATGATTACAGTATTGGGGATGTGTGTTTGATGTACTTTGTTTATTTACTGTTAATTTAGTTTAAAAAATTTTACTGTTTAATATGAGTTTGTTAAAAATGGTAATGAACCAGTTTAGACCAGGTTTCATGACTTGCTTGCGCTAATAACTACATGTAGTCCTGCCGTGGCATATAGCCCCGCCCTCGATCAGTATCAGCTATCGGCCGATTGCGCTGAAAGGTGACCGGCGATTAGAATCGGTCCATCACTAATATATATATATATATATATATTAGTGATATTAGTGATATCTATATAGATATATATTATATATAGATATAGATATTATATATATATATATATATATATATATATATATATATATATATATATATATATAATAGATATTAGTGATATATATATATATATATATATATATATATATATATATATATATATATTAGTGATATTAGTGATATATATAGATATATATTATATATAGATATATAGATATTATAGATATTAGTGATATATATATATATATATATATTAGTGATATTAGTGATATATATATAGATATATATTATATATAGATATATAGATATTATAGATATTAGTGATATATATATATATATATATATATATTAGTGATATTAGTGATATATATATAGATATATATTATATATAGATATATAGATATTATAGATATTAGTGATATATATAGATATTATAGATATTAGTGATATATATATATATATTAGTGATATTAGTGATATATATATAGATATATATTATATATAGATATATAGATATTATAGATATTAGTGATATATATATATATATATATATATATTAGTGATGGACCGATTCTGATCGCCGATCACCTTTCAGCGCAATCGGCCGATAGCCAATACTGATCGATGATACACATAAATAAAAGAGATGACTTCATACTTTAGTACAGGCTGCTGCGAGTGCACATACTGTGTGCTAACACAGGCTAAAGCTACCATAGCTGCCTAAACTTGGCCTAAGGAAATTTACTCTAACTGGACCATACAGAACTCTAATTAAACACCCCTGCTTTAATGTGTTGTATATTTAAATAAGTAAATCAAAAAATGTGGCATTTTCAGACATTTAGATACTCACTTTTAATAAAACAACCAATTTTACACGCGCCTGCAAAACAAACAGAGCACGCAAGTCGTGTCCTGTTGGTCCAGGGGATCGAACTGGAGACATTCCTGTCACAAGACTGGATCCCTAACCTTCAGCCCACAACTGTCCCAAAGAGAGTCGGAGAACCAAAGCACTAACCGAGCACCACTGACGCCAGTAAATCATACCTGATGTAAGAATACGGTTTTATATAAACTAGGTTGAAAGTAAAACGTGGAACAGTTGACGAAATTACTGGTATATACAACCGTGGACTACCAAAAGGACGCCGCCGCTGGCTCTGTGTACTTCAGACGCTCCTGAAAGCCATTGTTGTCCATCTCTATAATTTTCTACACCCATGTGTGATTTCCTTCCACCGCTTTGCCACACCATACTTGGTCTCTGAACACGTGGACCAAACAGCCTTACTGCTGAAACTAAATTTCACAGGAATGCTTGTTGGTTAAAGTGATTTCTGATGATATTCTCTGGCTAGATGTTCATATTTGAAATGTCTGTGTACAAACGTATGAAATACGTTTTAAGCTGTAACACTTACGGTCACTCTAAAAGCAGCTCCATCAGCTTTAGTCCGACCTCAGAGCTGTGAAGAGGCACCAGTACAGTATCCACTACAGTCAGAAAACGGAGGAACAATAAAGCGTGCCACAGGATTCAGAATCAAATAAAGAAAATCGAAGTGTGCCTGAATGCACCGAAACAGAGAGCGCATTTGGAGAAACGGTTCCGTTTGTTTCGAGTCAGCGTAGCATGAAAGATGGACGCATCAAAAAAGAACAGGCCCGGACCGTGTAACAATTCTGCCAATCACAGAGTGACGCTCAAACGACAAGCCGAGGTCCACCAGTGTTACCCCGGCTCTGAGTGCCAACATGTCTTATAACCCTTTCAGACAGAGCGACCTGTGTTACCTCTGCTCATTATTCATTTCATGTCAGTGATTCAATTCAGTCATTCGTTTCATTTCAGTGATTCATTTCAGTCATTCGTTTCATTTCAGTGATTCATTTCAGTCATTCGTTTCATGTCAGTGATTCATTTCAGTCATTCGTTTCATATCAGTCATTCATTTCAGTCATTAGTTTCATGTCAGTGATTCATTTCAGTCATTCATTTAATGTCAGTCATTCATTTGAGTCATTCGTTTCATGTCAGTGATTCATTTCAGTCATTCGTTTCATATCAGTGATTCATTTCAGTCATTCGTTTCATTTCAGTCATTCATTTCAGTCATTCGTTTCATGTCAGTGAATCATTTCAGTCATTCGTTTCATGTCAGTGAATCATTTCAGTCATTCGTTTCATGTCAGCGATTCATTTCAGTCATTCGTTTCATGTCAGTGAATCATTTCAGTCATTCGTTTCATGTCAGTGAATCATTTCAGTCATTCGTTTCATGTCAGTGATTCATTTCAGTCATTCATTCCATGTCAGTGATTCATTTCAGTCATTCGTTTCATGTCAGCAATTCATTTCAGTCATTCGTTTCATGTCAGCGATTCATTTCAGTCATTCATTCCATGTCAGTGATTCATTTCAGTCATTCATTCCATGTCAGTGATTCATTTCAGTCATTCATTCCATGTCAGTGATTCATTTGACTGATTCATTTCAGTCATTTATTTCATGTCAGTGATTCATTTGACTGATTCATTTCAGTCATTCATTTCATGTCAGTGATATATTTGACTGGTTCATTTCAGTCATTTGTTTCATGTCAGTCATTCATTTCAGTCATTCGTTTCATGTCAGTGATTCATGTCAGTCATTCATTTTATGTCAGTGATTCATTTGACCGATTCATTTCAGTCATTAGTTTCATGTCAGTCATTCATTTTATGTCAGTGATTCATTTCAGTCAATCATTTCATGTCAGTGATTCATTACAGTCATTCATTTTATGTCAGTGATTCATTTGACCGATTCATTTCAGTCATTAGTTTCATGTCAGTAATTCATTTCAATCATTCATTTTATTTCTGTGATTTATGATTCAGACATGGATGAAACATTTCAGTAAGGTTCTGGTTTGCTTATGAAAGTCCAAGTTTCATGCCCCAAGGTACCTAAATCAGATGCAGAGGTGTGCACCACCGTACTAACCACTACACCACCGTACTAACCACTACACCACCATACTAACCACTACACCACGGTACTAACCACTACACCACCGTACTAACCACTACACCACCGTACTAACCACTACACCACCATACTAACCACTACACCACCGTACTAACCACTACACCACCATACTAACCACTACACCACCATACTAACCACTACACCACCATACTAACCACTACACCACCGTACTAACCACTACACCGCGGTACTAACCACTACACCACCGTACTAACCACTACACCACCATACTAACCACTACACCACCGTACTAACCACTACACCACCATACTAACCACTACACCACCATACTAACCACTACACCACCGTACTAACCACTACACCACCGTACTAACCACTACACCACCATACTAACCACTACACCACCATACTAACCACTACACCACCTTACTAAACACTACACCACCATACTAACCACTACACCACCATACTAACCACTACACCACCATCACTACACCACTGTACTAACCACTACACCACCGTACTAACCACTACACCACTTTACTAACCACTACACCACCGTACTAACCACTACACCACCGTACTAACCACTACACCACCATACTAACCACTACACCACCATACTAACCACTACACCACCTTACTAAACACTACACCACCATACTAACCACTACACCACCATACTAACCACTACACCACCATCACTACACCACTGTACTAACCACTACACCACCGTACTAACCACTACACCACTTTACTAACCACTACACCACCGTACTAACCACTACACCACCGTACTAACCACTACACCACCATACTAACCACTACACCACCATACTAACCACTACACCACCATCACTACACCACTGTACTAACCACTACACCACCGTACTAACCACTACACCACCATACTAACCACTACACCACCATACTAACCACTACACCACCTTACTAACCACTACACCACCATACTAACCACTACACCACCATACTAACCACTACACCACCGTACTAACCACTACACCACCATACTGACCACTACACCACCATACTGACCACTACACCACCACACTGACCACTACACCACCACACTGACCACTACACCACCGTACTAACCACTACACCACCGTACTAACCACTACACCACCGTACTAACCACTACACCACCGTACTAACCATTACACCACCATACTAACCACTACACCACCATACTAACCACTACACCACCATACTAACCACTACACCACCTTACTAACCACTACACCACCTTACTAACCACTACACCACCATGCTAACCACTACACCACCTTACTAACCACTACACCACCTTACTAACCACTACACCACCATACTAACCACTACACCACCATACTAACCACTACACCACCGTACTAACCACTACACCACAATACTAACCACTACACCACCGTACTAACCACTACACCACCGTACTAACCACTACACCACCGTACTAACCACTACACCACCATACTAACCACTACACCACCGTACTAACCACTACACCACCATACTAACCACTACACCACCGTACTAACCACTACACCACCATACTAACCACTACACCACTGTACTAACCACTACACCACCGTACTAACCACTACACCACCGTACTAACCACTACACCACCATACTAACCACTACACCACCTTACTAACCACTACACCACCGTGCCCCAGAAACAACCAAACAATTCATAAGTCTGATTATAATACAAATCAATCAAATACTGTACTTGGACGTACCTCAGTAAAGGTAACTAGCTACTTCCCAGCTTTGCCTGAATAATTGACATTCACTTATTAATCCGATAATAAGAAACTCAGGCAGTAATCGGATTTCTACTGTACGACCAGCCAGTAAACACAACGTCCACCTCTCTTCATGATCGGAGAAGAATCGTCCTTCAAGGGTTCTTCAAGAAAGTCAAGGGTTCTTTATAGAACCACAAACAATCAAAGAACCACTTAAACGTTTCAATTGTTCTCTAAATGATGAAATGTCAGACTAATGACATGGTTCTATATACAACCTTTGTGAAACTGGTTCTAGATATCACCTAACAAGGTTCTTCCACTGTTACAATGTCAAGCCCTTTTTGTTGCTATACACAGTTCTGAGTAGAGAAAACATGCTAATGTGTTATATTCTATATATTCTACTGGAGTTACGCAGGTCACTGTCCTGTACAATCATCAACCTACACCGGCATTTCCAAGCAAAGGCTTTTTTCCACCTCACTTCCTTTCTGTCCTCTCACTCCATCACTCTCATCCCAGCCACCCCACATCACGCCAACTCAGCATTTCCAACAGGATGGCACCGGTTCAACTAGCACCGCATTGTGTCCTCAGTTAAAACAACAGGATTCCAGACCTTCCTGTGACCAGCTGTTTGTGTGTTTGCATGCGTATCTCAACTCGCAGGCCTTCAGGAGTGTCTGGGTGCAGAACCAAGTACTTCTTAGAGCTCGAGTCTACATTAATGTGTGCATTAAGTTGTATTGGATCCACTGACGAAAATTATTCAGTCAATAAATCTAATTTTATTGAATGATAAGTTAATTATTAGTGTTGATACAGCATCGGTATCGGCAATAGAGAGCGCCGATACCATGAAGCTTATTGACTTAATGGCATTGTGGCAATTTTTATTTTTTCATAGCTCTGAAACTTTTTAATGTGCAGTTACTCAACCAGTAAATTGTATTCTTTCAAGTTTAATATGTCTTATTCAGGATAAGACATACAAAATACAACATATAAAAAGTGGAACACTATAAATATCAGGATTTATAGGCATATATCGAGCATTTAAGTCAGAGTTGGTATCGGTATCGATACTCGGTATCAGCAGATACCTGAAAAGCTAGTATCGGTAAGGAAAAAGTGGTATCGGTGCATCCCTACTAATTACTGTAAGAAACAAGAACCTGTAAGCTGACAGTCACTGCGGGTTTGATTGCTCTACAGCACCGTAGACTAAACTGCTGAACCTGAACACAATACAGGGTTAAAATAAGGAAAACAGTAGCGCGTCCAAACTTGAGAATGTTCCAAAACTTAAAAAAAATAATAAACAGGTTTATAGAAGTGTATAGAACACTTAATAGATTATTTCAATTAGGGGTGTAAAAAAATATCAAAATATCAAAATATCGAATATCGGGATATTATGTTTGGTGATACTGTATCGATTCTCAATAACTCAGTATCGATATACAGATTTCTGGCAGACAGTGAATCATTGTGTGTTGTGTTTAAACCTCTGACCACTAGATGGCAGTGTTCGTGTTAATCCATTTTCAGCTCCACTCCAACATTAACAAGCAGCACAAGGCTGCAGTGCTATTGTAAGTATTGGTAAACCTGTTCATACAGTGTAGTGTTTTAATAGTAGGATTTGAAAAATCACAGTATATCACTTTGGTAGCAGTATCGCAATATATTGTGATATATTGTATCGTGACTGCTGTATCACAATATGTATTGTATTGCCAGGTTCTTGCCAATACACAGCCCTAATTTCAATGGTTAAAAATCCAAGTAAAACAAAAGCTGTTTACTTGCTTTACTGTGTATGTGACCAAAGACGCATTCAAACAACCAGAGCTGCAGCAAATTAACAGTGAAAATGACTAATGCGTAGATATATTTCATGGTTTATACTCAAGACGAATGATTTCTCATCACAGTTCAATCAATCACTGTTAACTAAAACAGAAAACAATGGAATTTATAGCCTTTTTTGATGTTGACCATTTTTTTAAAATTTTGATCACTTAGATTATTGGCACCTACTGTAAATAACTAGAATGGTTTATTTTATGTCACCTGTTTTAATTGTTTGTCAGCTTTATTCTGTTTAGAGCCCAACATATCCCAAATTTTGGCTAAGAATTCTAAGGATCTGCCACTGTCTTAGGATATACATGGAGATATACCATCACTGTCCAAAGAAAAACAAACTTCTATGCCCATTTTTATTGATTTAGATTTTGTTGATTTAATTAGAACTCATTAAGGTCCAGAGAAAATTTCCTCAGGCCAGTCCGGACCATAATAATTTCTAACTTTTGTTCTGATTGTGGTGTGTCCTGTTTACTGAAGTAGTCTAGTATCAGCATCTTATACCATCAGCTACTGAAACACCAACACATCACACATACCCTTCAGTATATTTCAGTATATTTACTGTTTAAATACTGAACTGAATGAATTATTTATAAACTACAAACACATGTTTTTTACTCACTTCAATAAAAACAAGATCTACATTAAACAAACAGAATGCTTTGAAAAAAGTGTTTATTTATAGAATTATTGATAACTCAGTTTCAATCTGCACAGATCTGATTGGCTGAGGAGCCTTTGGTGACCTTACAATGCACGTGATTGGTCTGTGAGGTTAACGCGCCGCAAAGCCCGTATACCATTAAGACAAGAAAAGCTCGGCCTCTTAAAATAATTTTAATGCTTAAAAAAATACTTTCAAAATTAAATAACTCTTAATAGTTTATCGGTCCGAGTCTGCATTGGACAACAACGTCTGAGTCCGAACCTGGACCGCGGTCCGCCTGTTAGTATACTGCATGAAAACTTCAATATTATTGGACCAATAGAAACGCTTCGCCAAAATAGCTTGGAAAGACATCTGGTTCCATTGACTTGCATTAAAATGAAGAAGGTCTTTGTCCTCTCCTGTAAAGTTATCAGTTCGAAGATACATTTTTTTTCTTTCTTAGGACGGACATGATATTTCAGTCATGTTTAAGAATCACCAAAGCTCAGCGTAGGCCACTACTATCAGCTATCAGACTTCTGAGTCTCCTTAAAACTGGCACTGGTCACAAAACCTCCTCACCCCTTTGGCCCTCGTGTTCTAGCTCATACATATGGCTCATGTAAAGGACCAGAGGGGGTTCTGGCCACGCACCGTGCCACAAAGCATTAGCCTCAGAGAGAGCGCACGGCCTCTGGAGCCGAGAAGCAAAGCCTGACTGCTTCCCCTCAGCAGATGTACATTCCACAGAGATAAGAAACCAGGACAAACTCACTGCCAAACAGACAGAGGAGCCGTGAACCAACCCAGCTTCAACCTCAGAACATCTCAATGATAACCATTCATAGCTGACCTCAGCCAATAAGTCCAACATGCATGCAGAGACAGAAACAGAGATTTCTGATTGGTCAGCTCAGCGTGGTTCACGATGATGAGCTGAAAAAGTAGGTTTTCTTTCTATTTCTTTGGGCATCACTCTCAGCAGTGGCTACTCAACACCTCCTATGACCCCAACATGCCACATATTTAGTGACTTTTCTTTGTTTTCAGGAAAGAGAAAGCCGTTTCATGTGCGAGTACATGTGCGGGCCAGACTTAGGCTGGGACGGAGAATGAAAAATCAAAACATTTGGCTTGTATCAGACTGAGCGGAAGCTAAAACACAGACATTGCTGTGGTACTCCGAAACAAAACAGCCTTTCTTGCACCGTGTCATCCAGTCTACTTTACTTTCAATGGGAGACAATGGAACCAGAAGTTTTCTGAGCTATTTTGAAGCACTTCTATTGGTCCATTCATCATAAAATTCAGACACAATGTAAACGACCATTGGCGTGTTCAAAACTCAACTTCTCAACTTCATTGGACAGCGACGATATATAAGATTAAATAAGACCCATCTCTTAACATCGGATTATCATTGAAATGTATTACTAGACCTATATATCATACATATCATATCCAACTTACTGCAATCCAACTAAACTAAACATGCCTGCTTTAGTGGATTTTAGGCTCCAGTTGCTACAAACACCACCTGATATTTAGTTTTCTGTGGTATTTTATGCACCACTGTGAGGGAAGAGGGTGTGTGATGGGTGTATGTTCGTGTGAGTGTGTGTGTGTTCGTGACTACAGTCAAAACTATAATCTGAAGAAGCTAAATCCGCTTTTCCAAAACAGTGTTGTGGGAGCGGAATTTGTAGGAGGATGCCGCTCTGGCTGTTGACCATTCAGAAAACACTGGACTGGGCTCTGCATTGGGGTGCACTTAAACAGACTGAGGGTGAACACAAGACGAGAAAGTAGAAATAAACCAAATCTCCCTGCGATTCTAGAATTCAGTATGAAAAATTAAATTAGTGGTCAAATTAGTGGTTGGGATATTATCTGGCACTATGTATATTAGGAAAGACTTAGTTTAGCTGACTCATAGATGAAATTTGACATTAAGGGTTTTATTATTAATTCTTTTTATTTTATTTATTTATTTGTGTTTGTGGTGTTGTGCTTTTTATTTATTTATTCACTATTTATTTTTTATTTTTTTTTGCAATTTTTGTTTTTCTCCCTTCCTTTTTTCCTATTTGGTTCTGCTTTGGCACGTTCTTATGTGCAACTTATAAAAGCAATTCTACCCTGTACAGCAAAAATTCTAAAAAAGTAAAAAAAAAAAAAAAGTATGGAAAAAAATGCAGGTTTTAAAGCATGCACATGTATTCTAGTGGACCAAAAATAAAATTCTGAATACTGAAGACTCAAATATAGGAACAAAACAGCAGGACAGCAGTTAATATTATCAAAGCAATAGAAAACCGACTTTCCCTTCACACTGTATACTGGAAACATATTTTCATTCATCTGTATAAAGCTATGCATCAAACTGATACTAGTCTTTTGTAATGAGTAACACTAAACAATATGCAGCCAAAGTAATTAAACCTACGTGTAACAGGCAGTCAGAACATCATATGACCGTCAACACTATAACAAACCAGAGCCAATAAACACTAATACCGTATATCAACCAATTAACTTCAACTTCACCAAAAATCACAGTCTGAAATCATACTTATGCTTCAAATATGACTAACTGTGCTGCCCTACTACGTATCCATACAGCATTTCTACGTCAATAAGGTCTCCATCAATGAATTACACGGCCGTATATCTGGCTTTAGCTTTCCAGGAAAGAGAACACGTTCTCCATTATGTGGGCTGTGCAGCCGGGAATGAGAGCAAATGACATGCAAATGTAAATTGTACTCCCTCAGATGCAAAGCACTGCTGGTCAGGATGCGAGAGACTTACCTGAGCATAGTCCTTTTCTATAACGGCCTTCTTCTGACTGTACGTTCTGGAGGTAGGACACAAAAACAGAGTCCAGATCAGAAAAAATACATACAAGGTGATGTACTGTGTGTACATTAAATACACCTGACTCCACAACATATCATCTATTGCTGCAGTATTTATTTTGATATTTTATATATATCGGCTATGTATCGGTATCGGACGATTTTTAATCAAAATATGTGATCGGCTGATATTTCTCCAGTTTAGCCGATCCCCAGAGCTGATCCATGGTGTTAAACAAATGAGCCTAATTTCTGTATTTCCAGCTAGCATTTCGTTAAAACCCCCTCTGGCCAGCTCCCTGCAATTCCTATCTGAACCACTAGGTGGAAACACATACCCTTTCATTTTCAACAGACTGACTAAAGCAGCGGCCTCACAAGAACAGTTTTCCTTTGCAATGCGTTGCGTCCGTCTGGCAGCTTGTTGGCGTATGTGAAAATTTGTAAAATCAGTGTGTCTCGCTGGGGAACCAAGACAAAGACATTTAATCCTACTAATCTGATACAGCACTTCAGAGACACCACACAGCAGCAACAATTCAAGATCTACATTTAAAGATTACAGTTTTAGTTTAAAATAACAGAGTCTGAGTTTAATGACTGCAGTTTTTACTGTATTTATTTAATTAGATTTTTTGGTTTTAAATTAAGGGTCTAAGTGTAATGATTGCAGTATTGGGGATATTTGTTTAATTTACTGTTAATTTAGTTAAAAATATTATGCTGTTTCATATAAGCTTGTTAAAAATATAAAAAAAAAACAGTTTAGACCATGTTTCATGACTTGCTTGCGCTAATAACTACATGTAGCAGTGCCGTGGCATATAGCCCCGCCCTTGATCGATATCGGCTATCGGCCAATCAAGCTGAAAGGTGATCGGCGATTGAATCGGCCTCAAAAACCCGGATCGGTGCATCTCTAATATATATATATATATATATATATATATATATATATATATATATATATATATATATATATATATATATATATATATATATATATTATACATTGAAAAATATATATTGAAGATGGAAGGGTGGACTGGCTACGTATCAGTATCGGCTGATTTCTAATCAAAATATGCAATTGGCTGATATTTCTCCAAAGCCAATCCCGAGAGCCAATCGATGGCGTTAAACAAATGAGTCTAATATCTGTAGCTAGCTACAACTAGCGTTTCATATAGAAAGTGGAGACCTCCGTAAAATCCCATCTGGCCAGGTCCCTGCAATTCCTATCTGAACCACTAGGTGGAAATACATAACCTTTCATTTTCAACAAACTAAAGCAGCGGCCTCACGAGAACAGTTTACGACGTTCACTGCATGTGCGGATAGAAAACATCGTCCGTCTGACAGTGTTTAACCGTATGAGACTCAGACTCATCCAGGACGTTCTGAAAGACCTGTAAAATCAGTGTCTCTCGCGGGAACAAGACAAAGACATTAAACACACTAATCTGATACACACTTCAGAGACACCACACACTGAACACAGTGAGTATCAGTAAACAGCAGAGCTACACACACAGCTAACACAAAACAAACAACCCAGAACACCTACAGACCAGATCTGACCGGTACGAACAGAACAGCAGCAGAAACAGCCAGAGAGATAAAGAACCACAGCCAGAGTGATTGAGTTTATAGTTCTAGATAACCACGTTTCAACCATGTTTCATGACTTGCTTGTGTTCATTGAAAATTACAGTACAATGCAAACGCCAGGCATTACTATTTCACATTTCTAGTCAAAACAGCCATGAAAGGGGAAATCCACCAACTTTTTATTCTCAAATATTACAAGTAAATGGTTGAGATGTAAAAAAAAGTCCTTCAGAGTGGTTTGGTTTAAAATCTGTAGAATAGACAGTGGTGTAGACATGGCGACCCCTGGTTCCCATCACCACCTCTGTACATTTCACTGAGCAATTTCACATCAAACCACTGAATCACTCTGTTCACATCTGAAGGACTGAATTATTCAGACAACGTGAGGAAAGTGCTGAAAGGCCTCTTTAAGTTACTGGTTTTTCAGGAGATTACTTTCTGTCTCTCCGTATAGGCTGGACGTGATGTTATATCACAGAACTGCGAGTGGCTGAACTGCATTATCATTCCACGCTGACGTGAGCTGAGAGCTATGGACCAGAGCATTACATCACTCTGTGGTGCTCTGAGCTGGGCTGTGTGCATGTCTTACCAACAGTGTGAGTGTTCAGTTCAGAGTGTGCAATCTGAACTCCTATCTAACTCTCTCAGAGTGCTATGCATTGGAATGGCTATCCTGTGTGTATGTTAGGGCTGTGTATTGCTAAGAACCTGGCGATACAGTACGTATCGTGATACAGCCGTCACGATTCAATATACAGCGATATATTGTGATACTGCAAGCAAAGTGATATACTGTGATTTTTCAAATTCTACTATTAAAACACACCACTATATGAACAGGTTTATCAATGCTTACAATAGCATTGCGCCCTTGTGCTGCTTGTTAATGTTGGAGTGGAGCAGAACAACACTGCCATCTAATGGTCAGTGCTTTAAACACAACACACAATGATTGTATGAGTGTATCGATACTGTGTTTTTGAGAATCGATACAGTATCACGAAACATAATATCCTGATATTCAATATTTTTATATTTTCTTACCCCCCATGTGTGCATTTGTTTTCATATATTTGTAGAACAGGACCAAAACAACCCAAACTGAGTGAGACTAACTCAGTGTGATGTAAGAGGAACAAGCTGATCATTGACTCATTACAGCACTACTTAAACTTGTAAAGTTGTGTAATTATTTATTATCCCACAGTCTGATGCACCCTTGTAATGTGATTGGCTGATACGTCAACATCTCCAAGCGAAGCACCTCTCCACCTTTTTTCGCCCGTGACCACGTTCAGCCGGTAACAATGTTTCTTAAGTCTAGATATCTAAGACTGTTCTCGATACCATGGAAGCTTTAAAACACACATAGCTGCTTCTCATATGGTCAGAACCTTCACTATTAGGGAGGTGGGTCATTCTCAGCACTGCAGTGACACTGACCTGGTGGTGTGTTGGTGTGTGTTGTGCTGGTGTGAGTGGATCAGACACAGCAGTGCTGTTGGACTGAGAATCATCCACCAACCAAAACTATCCAGACAGCAGTGTCCTGTGGGCGGCGTCCTGTGTCCACTGATGAAGAACTAGATAACACAAACTGTGCAGCAGCAGATGAGCTACTGTCTCTGACTTTACATCTACAAGGTGGACCAGCAAGTAGTAGGAGTGTCTAATAGAGTGGACAGTGAGTGGACACAGTGTTTAAACACTCCAGTAGCAGCACTGCTGTGTCTGATGCACTCACACCAGCACAACACATCACCAGGTCAGTGTCACTGCAGTGCTGAGAATGACCCACCTCCCTAATAGTGCCTGCTCTGTGGTGGTCCTGTCTACTGAAGAACAGGGTAATAAGCAGCAGTATTACAGCAATATTATAGATTACTATTTTATATATATATATATATGAGATAGAAGGATTGATCGGCTATATATGGGTATTGGCCGATTTTTAATCAAAATATGTGATCGCTGATCAGCTGATATTTCTCCGATTTCTCTGATCCAGAGATCCGATCAATGGTGTTAAACAAATGAGTCTAATTTCTGTATTTCCAGCTAGTGTTTCGTTGAAACCCCCTCCGGCCAGCTCCCCGCAATTCCTATATGAACCACTAGGTGGAAACACATACCCTTTCATTTTCCACAGACTGACTAAAGCAGGGCGCTCCGCAAGAACTCGTTAAAGCTCGTTAAAAATGGTAATAAACTAGTTTAGACCATGTTTCATGACTTGCTTGCGCTAATAACTACATGTAGTCCTGCCGTGGCATGTAGCCCCGCCCTCGATCGGTATCGGCTATCGGCCGATCGAGTTGAAAGGTGATTGGTGATCGAAATCGGCCTCAAAACGCTGATCGATCCATCTATATATATTAGTATTATAGATTTGTTGCCGTCTGAAATAAGCTTTTACACACACACACACACACACACACACACACACACATATATATATATATATATGGGTCGTTTTATTCCTATAGCTTTACTGCGTATTGCTCCAGTTAATTAAAAAGGGAAAGTTGTTTATCCGACAGTGATGACAATAATAAGAAGACCCACAGCCTGACATACACAGACATTCATGTGTGTATGAGCGTACTTCAGAAGAGCTTCACAAACTCCGAGAGGAACTCCCAAAAGAGCCCGAGGTGATTTTAGAGTGCGTGTAAACAGCCGAGCATTGACTGAGCTTGTCTAAGTCCAGTCAATGCTTGTCTAAGGCCACACAGCACACTTTTACCCACTGATGATAAATGTGCAAAGCCATAAAATCACGTTTCACAACACACGGGCCCATTTAAACAGACCTAGGATCAGTTCAGACACAGAGTCGGTACGAGTACACAGGTTCTGTACTTTGGATTCATAGGAGTTCTTCACTACTATGACTACATGTAATATATATAACAACTCAACTTAAACACACACACACACACACATATATATATATATACTAGGAGTGTGTGATATCATCTACGATAATATCTGAATTGCTGTGTTATCGATGTGTGAGCTGACAGTATCGAGTACGCTACTGACTTTGAAACAATCAACAACAACACACTCTCACTACTTCATGTTTTAGTACAGGCTGCTGAGAGCCCCCATACTGTGTGTTAGCATAGGCTAAAGCTAACATAGCTGCCTAAACAACACACCTAAAGCTGAAACTAAGTGAACACACTGCTCCAGGGAGAGAAACTCAGACACCGCCAGCCTCGTCTACAGTCTACCTCCTTAGATTTAACTCCTAGGTGAGGATCATCTTCACTCGTGTGGAGCTGGTCTGGATCTGAAAAGACTGACGTTGATCAGAAGACGGCCGTTTACAGACTTTGTAGGAAAACAGCCGTTAAAGATCAACAGCTAACCTGTTCATCATCTCCATCACCTCCATCATCTCTATGAAGAGAGTATGAGGAGTATAAAGAGAGTATGAAGAGTATGAAGAGAGTATGAGGGGTATGAAGAGAGTGTGAGGAGTATGAAGAGAGTGCGAGGAGTATTAAGAGAGTGTGAGGAGTATGAAGAGAGTGCGAGGAGTATGAAGAGAGTGCGAGGAGTATGAAGAGAGTATGAGGGGTATGAATAGAGTATGAGGAGTATGAACAGAGTATGAGGGGTATGAATAGAGTATGAGGGGTATGAATAGAGTATGAGGAGTATGAAGAGAGTATGAGGAGTATGAACAGAGTATGAGGAGTATGAAGAGAGTATGAGGAGTATGAATAGAGTATGAGGAGTATGAAGAGAGTATGAGGAGTATGAACAGAGTATGAGGGGTATAAACAGAGTATGAGGGGTATAAACAGAGTATGAGGAGTATGAAGAGAGTATGAGGAGTATGAAGAGAGTATGAGGGGTATGAATAGAGTATGAGGAGTATGAAGAGAGTATGAGGAGTATGAAGAGAGTATGAGGAGTATGAAGAGAGTATGAGGAGTATGAACAGAGTATGAGGGGTATAAACAGAGTATGAGGAGTATGAAGAGAGTATGAGGAGTATGAAGAGAGTATGAGGGGTATGAATAGAGTATGAGGAGTATGAAGAGAGTATGAGGAGTATGAAGAGAGTATGAGGGGTATAAACAGAGTATGAGGAGTATGAATAGAGTATGAGGAGTATGAACAGAGTATGAGGAGTATGAATAGAGTATGAGGAGTATGAAGAGAGTATGAGGAGTATGAACAGAGTATGAGGGGTATAAACAGAGTATGAGGAGTATGAAGAGAGTATGAGGAGTATGAAGAGAGTATGAGGGGTATGAATAGAGTATGAGGAGTATGAAGAGAGTATGAGGAGTATGAAGAGAGTATGAGGGGTATAAACAGAGTATGAGGAGTATGAAGATAGTATGAGGAGTATGAAGAGAGTATGAGGAGTATGAAGAGAGTAGGAGGAGTATGAATAGAGTATGAGGAGTATGAAGAGAGTATGAGGAGTATGAAGAGAGTATGAGGGGTATGAATAGAGTATGAGGAGTATGAAGAGAGTATGAGGAGTATGAAGAGAGTATGAGGAGTATGAAGAGAGTATGAGGAGTATGAAGAGAGTAGGAGGAGTATGAATAGAGTATGAGGAGTATGAAGAGAGTATGAGGAGTATGAAGAGAGTATGAGGGGTATAAACAGAGTATGAGGAGTATGAAGAGAGTATGAGGAGTATGAAGAGAGTATGAGGAGTATGAAGAGAGTATGAGGAGTATGAACAGAGTATGAGGAGTATGAAGAGAGTATGAGGAGTATGAAGAGAGTATGAGGGGTATAAACAGAGTATGAGGAGTATAAACAGAGTATGAGGAGTATGAAGAGAGTATGAGGAGTATGAAGAGAGTATGAGGAGTATGAAGAGAGTATGAGGAGTATGAAGAGAGTATGGTGAGTATGAAAAGAGTATGAGGAGTATGAAGAGAGTATGAGGAGTATGAAGAGAGTATGAGGAGTATGAAGAGAGCGTGAGGAGTATAAAGAGAGTATGAGGGGTATGAAGAGAGTATGAGGAGTATGAACAGAGTGTGAGGAGTATGAAGAGAGTATGAAGAGAGTATGAGGGGTATGAAGAGAGTGTGAGGAGTATGAAGAGAGTGTGAGGAGTATGAAGAGAGTGTGAGGAGTATGAAGAGAGTGTGAGGAGTATGAAGAGAGTGTGAGGAGTATGAAGAGAGTGTGAGGAGTATGAAGAGAGTGTGAGGAGTATGAAGAGAGTGTGAGGAGTATGAAGAGAGTATGAGGAGTATGAAGAGAGTATGAGGAGTATGAAGAGAGTGTGAGGAGTATGAAGAGAGTATGAGGAGTATGAAGAGAGTATGAGGAGTATGAAGAGAGTATGAGGAGTATGAAGAGAGTATGAGGAGTATGAAGAGAGTATGAGGAGTATGAAGAGAGTATGAGGAGTATGAAGAGAGTGTGAGGAGTATGAAGAGAGTGTGAGGAGTATGAAGAGAGTGTGAGGAGTATGAAGAGAGTGTGAGGAGTATGAAGAGAGTGTGAGGAGTATGAAGAGAGTATGAGGAGTATGAAGAGAGTATGAGGAGTATGAAGAGAGTGTGAGGAGTATGAAGAGAGTATGAGGAGTATGAAGAGAGTGTGAGGAGTATGAAGAGAGTATGAGGGGTATGAAGAGAGTGTGAGGAGTATGAACAGAGTATGAGGAGTATGAAGAGAGTGTGAGGAGTATGAAGAGAGTGTGAGGAGTATGAAGAGAGTGTGAGGAGTATAAACAGAGTATGTGATAATGCTAAGCTAAGATAATAGATTGATGGATATTAATATCCTATAGGAAGTGCAAGCTAGTAAAATATAAGATTTTTACAAACACATTTTTAAATAATGCACAATATTGATTATTATTATTTAATTACAGAAAATATCCAGATATCAGTTTTTGTCAATATCGCACAACCCTAACACACACACACACACACACACACACACACACACACACACACACACACACACACACACACACACACACACACACACACACACTATAGCCCTGCAAGGTTTAGTACTAGTGACACGTTGATCTGATACGCTGGCTGTAGTGAAGGGATCGGGTGTCGTTCAGACGTGACTGATCCCCTGTCGTCACACAAAGCGGCTCTAAAGGTATCTAAGAGTATCGGAGTGAGAGAGAGGGTGTCAGAATAAAAGCCCCGTGCAGGACGAGGAGTGTTACTCATTAAATAGAGGCTCAAAAAAAAAAGAAAAAAAACACACACGATCAGATATTTGGGCGATTTACATGCACATAATAATCCAGACTGATATAATCTGATATAATCTGATATAATCTGATATAATCTGATATAATCTGATATGTTATCTGATTATTTAAGTTGTCTTAACTGGGTTAAGGCCCAGAGGTCCAAGTAAGAAGTCTGATATACAGAACTGGATCTTCTTTGCCCAGTATTTCTCAGCGCATGTATACTTGAGGGCAGTCGTGGGCTGAAGGTATGGGAACCGGCCTTGTGACCGGAAGGTTGTTGGTTTGATCCCATGAACTGACAGGACATGACTGACCGAAGTGCCCTCGAGCAAGACACCTAACCCCTAACTGCTCCCCGGGCAGCCCTGGGGTAGGGTAGCCCACCGCTCAGGGCAAGTGTGCTCACTGTACACTAGTGTGTGTGTATGTGAGTGTTTCACTGCGCAGATGGGTTAAATGTGGAAATCTTGGATTTAACTCTGGGATCAATAAAGTCTATCCATCCATCTATTTATCTAATCAACCATCCATCTATCTATTCATTCATATAACTATCTATCCACCCATCTATCAATCTAATCAACCATCTATCTATTCATTCATCCAACTATCTATCCATCAATCCATCTATTCATCGAATCAAGCATCCATCTATCTATTCATTCATATAACTATCTATCCACCCATCTATCAATCTAATCAACCATCTATCTATTCATTCATCCAACTATCTATCCATCAATCCATCTATTCATCGAATCAAGCATCCATCTATCTATTCATTCATATAACTATCTATCCACCCATCTATCAATCTATCTATCCATCTAATCAACAATCCATCCATCTATCTGTTCATTCATATAACTATCTATCCTCCCATCTAATCAACCATCCAGCCATAAATTCATTCATATAACTATCTATCCTCCCATCTAATCAACCATCCATCCATCTATTCATTCATATAACTATCTATCCACCCATCTATCAATCTATCTATCCATCTAATCAACAATTCATCCATCTATCTGTTCATTCATATAACTATCTATCCTCCCATCTAATCAAGCATCCATCTATCTATTCATTCATATAACTATCTATCCACCTATCTATCAATCTATCTATCCATCTAATCAACCATCCATCCATCTATCTATTCATTCATCCAACTATCTATCCATCAATCCATCTATTCATGGAATCAACCATCCATCTATTTATTCATCTAACTATCAATCCACCCATTTAATCAAACATCTATCTATCTATTCATTCATCTATCTATCCACCCATCTATCAATCTATCTATCCATCTAATCAACCGTCCATCTATTCATTCATCAATCTAACCATCTACCCATCTATCTATCTATCTATCTATCTATCTATCTATCTATCTATCCACCCATCTATCAATCTATCTATCCATCTAATCAACCATCCATCCATCTATCTATTCATTCATCCAACTATCTATCCATCAATCCATCTATTCATGGAATCAACCATCCATCTATTTATTCATCTAACTATCAATCCACCCATTTAATCAAACATCTATCTATCTATTCATTCATCTATCTATCCACCCATCTATAAATCTATCTATCCATCTAATCAACCATCCATCTATTCATTCATCAATCTAACCATCTACCCATCTATCTATCTATCTATCTATCTATCTATCTATCTATCTATCTATCTATCTATCTATCTATCCGTCAATCAATCTATCCATCCACCCATCCATTCATTCATCTAACCATCCATCCACCCATCAACCAACC
>CM038720.1:7485461-7795461 GCA_021613375.1 Megaleporinus macrocephalus | reverse complement strand
TCCGTAGCTCCATTTGAATCATGGGATAGCACTGTGTGTTGCGCTCGCATACTTAAAAATTTCCCCCAATTCAGGAGGTCATCTGGGTAACGTTTGTGGTTCTGGTCGCAGAAGGTATAAATAATGGTTTATCAAGCAAGCTCAGATAAGTGTGATGGCTTGGTTGCCATCCTTTAATATGATGTCGGCCCAACCTTTGCAGCTATAACAGCTTCATCTCTTCTGGGAAGGCTCTCCACGCGGTTTAGGAGAGTGTTTATGGGAAGGTTTGATTGTTCCTCCAGAAGCACATTAGTGAGGTCAGACACTGATGTTGGACGAGAAGGCCTGGCTCCCCATCTCCACTCTAATTCATCCCAAAGGTGTTCTATCAGGTTGAGGTTAGGACTCTGTGCAGGCCAGTCAAGTTCTTCCACACCAAACTCGCTCCTCCATGTCTTTATGGAGCTGCTTTGTGCACTGGTGGGCAGACATGTTGGAACAAGAAGGGGCATGGAATTGTCCAACTTCGGAACAACAACCCCACACCATAATCCCCCCTCCACCAAACTTTACACTCGGCATAATGCAGTCAGACAAGTACCGTTCTCCTGGCAACCACCAAACCCAGACTCCTCCATAGGATTGCCAGACGGAGAAGCGTGATTGGTCACTCCAGAGAACACATCTCCACTGCTCTAGAGTCCAGTGGCGGCGTGCTTTACACCACTGCATCCAACGCTTTGATGTAAGGCTTGGATGCAGCTGCTCAGCCATGGAAACCCATTCAATGAAGCTCTCTACACTCAGTTCTTGAGCTGATCTGAAGGCCACGTGAAGTTTGAAAGTCTGTAGTGATTGAACAGAATGCAGCAAGTTGTAATTTATCGTGGCTACCACTTGGAGTTGCTGTCGTTCCCAATCACTTCCACTTTGTTAGAACACCACTGACAGTCCACTGTGGAATATTTAGTAGTAAGGAAACTTCATGACTGGACACAGGTGGCGTCCTATCACGGTACCAGGCTGGAGTTCACTGAGCTCCTAAGAGCGACCCACTCTTTACTAATGTGTGTAGAAGCAGTCTGCATGACTAGGTGCTTGGTTTTATACACCTGTGGCCATGAAAGTGATTGGAACACCTGAATTCAATGAGTTGGATGGGTGAGTAAATACTTTTGGCAATATATTATATGTCAAGTGTTTACTTACATATCATCGCTGTCCAATGAAAAACAAGTATCTTCAAAACTGCAACTTTTACAGGAGTGACCAAAAACTTACTTCACTTTCAATGGAAGTCAATGGAACCAGAATTTATTACAAGCTATTTTGGAGCATTTCTATTGGTCCATTCATCATGAAATTCTCACACAATGTTAACGACCATTGGCGTGTTTAAATAATGTAGAAAACCCAAAATCGACAAAAATTGGAATACATTCATCTCATTGGACGGCGGCGATATACGTTTGTACATTTGGCAAAACACAGATCAAAACAAAGGCAAGACAGGTCGGGTTTGTTTTCAAAGATTTTAATAGTTATTGAATGATCTACGTTTTACATGTACAGCAAATATAATACAATTACAACCTTGGTCTTTACCAAGATCACTAACAGATCCTCATTACAACATAAAACAACATAAATGTAACAGAACTTCATTTTCACAAGCCGCATGTGAATTGTTTTGCGTCGACAAAAACCTAATCTTTTTGAGATCACCAAAAAAAAACTATCATATGATCGTATAACGGAGTCAAATGTAGTGAGAAAAAGTTAAAACACTTGTTTGCCTATCATTTTTCAACCCTTGATGCTGGAAGACGTAATGGGTAGGCCTTCGATCAGCTCTTCTTTTAGTGCCCGCGGTTAAGTGCCTGTACTAGAACTATCAACACCTCCGTGGTTTACAGCAGGGTAGAGAACGTTCCAAAGTGATGGAAAACCAGGTGCATCTGCAAACGTGAACAGACCCCTCGACTTATACTTGGCTACACGACGACAGCTTTACTGGAGCTAACTAGAGCTGGGAGTCTTTCCCAAGTGCTGGGTGACCAAATGATAAAGATGGTTTCTGGCAAGCGTGATCGGTTTCCCAATAAGATGGATCTCTGAAAATTTACGAAAACGGGTTTCATTTACCAAAGGTCACGTACTTAACATCATCATACATAACGAGAGCATTAAATATCAAAGTTAAAAGTTGAAGTCTGTGATAATGAGGCCATTGCATTTATGGTTTATGGTTGTTTCTGACCTGAAGAAGCTGGAAACAGGCGTGTATGTTTGTGTAATTGTGAAAAAAAAATAGGCCCAGATGCATAAATGTTGTCCATGATGCCTGCAAATCTATTTGCTGCTGCCCCTGTGGAATTCCACTTCATTTCCTGTTGCGTGTTTAAGTGGTTAAGACGTAAACAAAAGTCATTCGGAGTGGTTTCGAACCAGAACTCAGAACTGAGGAACAGATGTCCCAAGAGTTTGATGTATCTAAAAGCTTCAACACAAATATGTTATGGTTATGAATACAATGCCTGATACTTTGTTTTATGATAGCCTTGAGAAGGAAGTACATTTTTATCATTACATGCCAAAAAAGCAGATTCACTGGTTGTTTTGTTGGGTTGTGCTCTAGACAACACAACCTCTGGTTCCTATCACCACCACTATACAGGAATAGAAGTTGGTAGGTTTCTTTAGACTGAACCACTTCACATCAAACCACTCTGAATGACTTTGTTTCAATCTTAACGACTGGACTATGCAGAAGCATTGGAGTTCTCCCTTAAACTACACAGAGGCGCAGTGTATTTCATGATACTTCCAAACAAGCCCGCGTTAAGAATATTTCGAATATTTGTTACGTTTTAAAACCAAATCAAGTGATTGTTCTACCGTTACACCACCGTTGATTTAGTATCCCTTTAGTCACTTTCTTTTATGACCTAAAGCTTGAAGTCCTTATCAGTGGTCCCTTTTATCGCCACTCTGAGTGGTCGAAATCGCTTCGCTGCACTCTGCAGAAACAGACAAATGGTTCTATCAATCAAATCAGACCTTACGTGAAAAAATATTAAGACTTATTTGGGTGGGGGGTTAAAAAAGTGGGAAAATTATCAGTATTTTCGAATAGCAACATCTAAAGACGGAAAAAAAAAAAAAAAAAAACAACCAACAAAAGTAATTCTCTATGGCAGACCTGGGCAAAACTCACTTCACCGTTATCTGAAATGTTCTCAAGTACTCAAGTCTTTGAGAAAATACATGTATTTGAAAATACATTCTAGTGCTCAAATACTCAAAATACTTAATTTTTTTTTCTCTGTATAATATTTGGATATTTACACCACAAATACTTCAAATACATATGTGTAGAACACAGGTCCGCTCCACACGCGCTCCACGTCGACCCGGACCAGCAGAACTGGCCGCGTGCATTGCTACTTGCATTTCGTTACAAATTCTAGAAGGAGAAATGGACGATACGCCGGCGGCGAATGTTGAAAGAAAGAAAAAAATGCTTTAAACTCAATAGTCCTACTGCTGTTCCTGTCGCTTTAGTGACAGAAGGATTCAACCAGTGCATAGCTTGGAACGTTTGGCTGAAGAAAACTCAAAGAAAAAAGCATCTGTTTGTGAGCTGAACGTCCGCGGTGGACGGTTGGCTCTTGTTCGTATCTCTGTTTTTGTCTGAAATGAAGGAGAATTAGGCCGAACGCTGGGAGAGACAGTTCGCTGCAACTGAACTTGGACGAATGGAACGATCTTCAGCAGAAGAGCTTTTCAATCTTTCACTGTGCGGTACAGAATCAGTTAAAAGTTGGGACACATCTTAAATGTATGGTCTTCATTTTGGCACCACTGAACATATGGTGCTCTTCCAGATCCGTGCTCTACCAGAGTCCAGACCATAAATGATGAAATCGGGTCAAATATCAATGGAAAAGCTTGTTAACACTCATGGCATCTGTTTATGGAGAAAGTTCCACCCTACATGAAGAAAGAGCCAACCAGTGGAGAAGGGTTGACGATAATCTGAAGATCTTCTCAAGTGCAGAAGATAAAACAAGCCAAAAATCTAAGCCAAACCCTACAAACCATTTACAAGGTTCTCTTTGACCTTCAGTTTCAGGTATTTTGTATCTCACCACGTTCAAAGAGATAGTCTGGTGTTAGATGATTGGAAATAACTACCCAGGGTCATTGAGAAGATGGTAGAAGAGTGAACAGACTTTTTTTATAAAGGCTTTGGCTCCACTGGGGCTTAAATAAGCTTGTAGATATATGATATGATAGCTTATTGAATGATACAACATAGTATTTCACTACACACTCTAACAATTGTAAGTGATTCTCATGAAAACAACCGAACCTGTAATGAAGGTAAAAAGTAGATATATTAAATGCTTAGCGAATGTCATGTTATATTTAGTTGTTGAGGCTGTAGCGTAACTTTCAATCAAATACACGTTTCCTGCTTTCACTTTTACTGGCGTGATGAAAAGAATGAACCTGTATTTAATGACCATTTCGACCAGAAATGAAATCAATAAATGTGTGGTCTCTGACTTTTGCACTTTACTTTAGTTAAAAACACACTTATAAGTAGATGTGTCACAACTTTTAAGTTGTTCTGTAAAGAGATCTGTTGAAGCGAGACAGAAGTCTGATTCTAATTCACTGCTGCATTCCAATAAGTGGTTGTAATACAAGCTAAACTGGAACATCATTAATTAAGAACATTGTGCTTTTGAGGTCTCAATCTCTCCAGGACATCGTTTACACCAAGTCATTTCATGTGACTAGTACCTGGATTGGATCCTGACAAGACTTTAGCTACATGCATTTGCACATAGGAGTGAAAGGCTGAAATTCGTACTGCCTCGGGAGGGGTTTGAGTTGTACTGAGAGGAGTCTAAGCTGTACTGGGAGGGGTTTTGGTTGCACTGAGAATGGGTTTGCTTGTACTAATAGGGGTTTGGGTTGTACTAGGAAGGGTTTTGGTTGTACTAGGAGGGGTTTGGATTATACTGGGAAGGGTTTTGGTTGTAGTAGAAGGGGTTTGGGATGTACTGGGAGGGGTTTTGGTTGTACTGGGAGAGGGTTTGGGTTGTATTGGAAATGGGTTTGGATTGTGTTGAAAATGGGTTTGGGTTGTACTGGGAGAAGTTTGGGCTGTGTTGGAAATGGGTCTGGGTTTTACTCAGAGAGGTTTGGGTTGTATTGGAAATGGGTTTGGGTTGTACTGGGAGAAGTTTGGATTGTGTTGGAAAGGGTTTTGGTTGTACTGGGAGAGGGTTTGGGTTGTATTGGAAATGGGTTTACGTTGTACTGGGAAAGGTTTGGGTTGTGTTGGAAATGGGTTTGGGATGTACTTAGAGAGGTTTGGGTTGTATTGGAAATGGGTTTTGGGTTGTACTCAGAGGGGTTTGGGTTGTACTGGAAATGGGCTTAGGTTGTACTGGGAGGGGCTTGGGTTGTATTGGAAATGGGTTTGGGTTTTATTCAGAGGGGTTTGGGATGTATTGGAAATGGGTTTGGGTTGTACTGGAAATGGGTTTGGGTTGTACTCAGAGGGGTTTGGGCTGTATTGGAAATGGGTTTGGGTTGTACTCAGAGGGGTTTGGGTTGTGTTGGAAATGGGTTTGGGTTGTACTCAGAGGGGTTTGGGTTATATTGGAAATGGGTTTGGGTTGTACTCAGAGGGGTTTGGGCTGTATTGGAAATGGGTTTGGGTTGTACTCAGAGGGGTTTGGGTTGTGTTGGAAATGGGTTTGGGTTGTACTCAGAGGGGTTTGGGTTATATTGGAAATGGGTTTGGGTTGTACTCAGAGGGGTTTGGGTTGTATTGGAAATGGGTTTGGGTTGTACTCAGGTTTGGGTTGTATTGGAAATGGGTTTGGGTTGTACTCAGAGGGGTTTGGGTTGTATTGGAAATGGGTTTGGGTTGTACTCAGAGGGGTTTGGGTTGTATTGGAAATGGGTTTGGGTTGTACTGGGAGAAGTTTGGATTGTGTTGGAAAGGGTTTTGGTTGTACTGGGAGAGGGTTTGGGTTGTATTGGAAATGGGTTTGGGTTGTACTCAGAGGGGTTTGGGTTGTATTGGAAATGGGTTTGGGTTGTACTCAGAGGGGTTTGGGTTGTATTGGAAATGGGTTTGGGTTGTACTCAGAGGGGTTTGGGTTGTCCTGGGAAAGGTTTGGGCTGTCTTGGCCCTGTCCAGGTATAATCCTGATACGCTGGACGCATGAAGTGACCAGGTGTAAACGGGTCAAGAAGCCATGTTTTGTGTTTTATGTCCAACGTCGTTTGGCACGTAACTGCATAAAACCGACAATTAACGGAATACAGAGGATGCACACACAGACCGACACACTGCACAACCCTCCCCAAGACAAACAAACACAATTCTACACTAGCAGGACCACTGTCATTCGAAATATAGCCTGCGAATTCTTTGCCACGGTTTAATAAAACACAGACGTAAATCACGTTAATATTTTTTTATATAAAGTGGTTAAAATATGGAAGAATATTGCAATGACATATAATATTTTGCATGAATCTCTTCAGTGTTTTTTTTTTTTCCTGGAAGACTAGAGTACCACAATTGCAATGTACAATAAATGAATTCCTTAATAGATTAAGTACTGTACCAACTACAAGCATAGATTATTACTTTAAAGAGTGCAATATTCCTTACCAAATTCTATATACTTCCATTATGTGTTGATATTTCTTGTAAAATGTAGTTTCTCCCATAAACAAACCACTCGTTTTATTTTATAGTCTACTCCAGTCACTGTGGATTATAAAACAGTTCCCATTTCCTCCATGACGGACTACTTCAGCCCTGCACTGTCCCTATGTGTTCTAAATGTAAGACGACTAGCATGCGCGGAAGGAGTGAAGTGCTTCGTTCCTCTCTCAGCTGCCCGGCTCGAGCTCATTAGGTGCCACTGAGCTTGAGTAACTAGTCATCGGCCAAAAGCAAAAACTGACCGCCATCGACAGAGGCTGCCGAGATCAGAAGCATGTAAACGACGTGAATTTTATTGCAAATCTCGTTTTTTTCTGTGCTGAAATGAAACGTAGTGCTCGAAACTGGTGCTATGATTTTGTTAATCCCTGAAACGGCTTATTATTCACTACTAGGGGTGTAAACATGAATTTGTGGCATCACTCCGAAGGTGGACTTTTAAATTTATAGAATTTGAATTATTCTAATAACATATACTTGTGTGTTTGTGTTTGTTTTGGTCCAGAATAAAACTTTGTGGATATTTTTGGATGTGGGAAAGTTTTTATTGTGTATATTCCACTACAGTGTGAACAGCTCCTGCAATCACATTTAAGCATTCAGTGTGTTTTCAAACTCTGAATCGTGCCAAGATAATCAAAACATAATAGATTCATAATAGACCATTTTCAAACTTCCGGGTTTTTAATGCAAAAGAAGTCGTCGCAGTAGAAAAAACATTACAGCAGTGGCACCGTTTACGAAACAGAAAGTAATATAAGTAAGATATTTTCCAATATTTTTAATTCACAAGCCTTTTTTCAAGAATTACCTGTATAACTACTAGGCTAAGGACCTCATGACCAGTTATCCAACAGGGTCAGCTAACCGTTAGCTTTCTAATGTTAACAAGAAAACCATCAGTGTTGTGCAGCTTGGGTTTCACCATCTTTTGGTCAAATTATGTGACTTTACTGTTTCATATTTTCTCCTATTGTATATTAATAGGCCTCAATCACTAATATAGTCCTTTCTCAAATTTGTTCTTCAGAAAAGTCCTAGGAAAGCGTTTCTCACCTTTGTGCTCTTGAGTGTGTAGATTCTGCTTATACCTCAGAAAACTGTGTAAGTGGGTTTTAGGAAATTCCTTCTTAAGAACGGCTGCTAAATGAGGCCGGTTGTTATTTTGTACAGTGTCCAATGTTGTGAATTAGACAGATTTCTATGTTTCTATGCAAGCTAACAGACACAACAATGTTGTTTGAGAAATATCACTAACATTAACATCAAAACATACACAACCACAGCCAAACAGAAGAACCCTGCAGCCGGCTCACACGGTTCACTCTTATCTACCTCACGTTAGCCAACTAACCACTACTTTTTGTTTTATTCACCGATAATCTAACTACTTCTCTCTGACATTCACAACTTATTTCCATTCCTTACATCCACATCTCTCACCCAACCAGTGCTGATATGACATCAGCCTTTGATTGAATGTGTCTCTTGCTCCACTCTGATAGTGAGATCTGCTCCAACAAACTAAAAAACCAAAATAACAAGTTCTCCTTCGACGCCACCACTGCTGTAACCTTTTCCCTTATTATGACGACTTGATGAAACATCTCAGTACAGTTATTTTTATATCATTCAAAGTTTAAAAACAGACCGAATGTACAAACGTGGCTGCTTACAACAAAACCAGGCCAAAGATTTACACCCCTAGTAACTACTACAACTAATCTTCACCTAGTCTAACGCTAACGTCTAAGCTGAGTAGCTATGAGAGTGAGGAACTGAAACTTGGGCGCACAAGCAGGCTGTGAAACGTACATAGATGCACGAGTCCCCCAATTTCAGTGCGACACTCGCAACTGGCGCTTGGCCAATTTATTAGTTTATACTGGCTGATCTATGATATGACTTTTAAAGGTAGGTGCACTTGCACTGTATTTGAATGTTGCTGCGACACCTGTACCAGAAATGGACCCAAGTTGCATGTTAACTGACCTGCCGCTCAACTCGGACTTGAAACTTATGAAACTAATTAAATCAGGCCAACCTTAATGAGGTAAATCACTAAAAACTTTCACCTTCAACCTTACGCGAGGGGCTCGGCATGTCAGTGTCGCTGCAGTCGTGCCCAGTCATGTTCTTTCACAGTTTGCTGCTAACTAACCACTACATGCAGTAAATGCTTGTTAGTGTTTTGAAACGTGGGCCGGCATTCAGTGGGCACTAGCTAATCTACATGAGGTTGTCAACCACTATGGTTTTGATCAGATCTAGTCATATTGATAAGTCATGTTTTTAGTCAAATCACATTCCTTTGCAACTAAATACAACTTGAATACACTCTGTATAAACTACAGACTAACCAACAGTTTCTAAGTTCCTTTTTCTTTAAACACTGCATTTAATGCATGTAGCGTTTCGGTTCAGCCTGAAGGTTTTTCTATGATGAAAAGCTTGTTATCTGCAGACCTGGTTTTAGTAGTAGAGTTCTGTACAATGCAGTGCTCACAGCTAATAACAAGACTAAGCTAAAATTCTCTACTCGAGATTTGACCAGCATAATGATGCATGCCTCACTGTGCTAAATAGCTTTACTCTCAAATAACACTTACTTTGATTAATATTGGTTTTAATATGCAACTGATTTTGTGTTTTAAATGTCAGTTTGGTCCATTAAAGCAATGTATAAGCTATATTGTGACTTCGGCTAACAGAAAAGTGATGAATATTTTCAATATCTTCAGTTTTAAAGGTTAACAAGAATTGGCCCCAAAATAATAAATGTAAAGAATCGGAATGAGAACTGATGACTGCTGCATCCGTAACTGTTCCTACGTCTAATATGAGTGACCTACAGTGTGTATGAATGAAGCTTCGGTCTGGTCTGCACCTTAAGATTAAGCCTGAACCAAAACTAAATCCCACTGTCACTGCAGGTTGGATCCCAACGAGCTTACATTACATCTATATGACCTAGTCTTAACTGTTGACCTTCAAACAGCAGCCCTGCCTGTGGAATAGCTTGGAACGATGGGTTAAGTAGCGTGGAGTGAGAAGACATAAAGAAAGTTCCTATGAGATTTCAAACAGCCTCTGCTAAGCCCCGTCCCCCCCCTTAGACCACCGGTGTGCATGACTGCATGTGTGCGTTAAAAACCTAGTCCTTCAACTTGTTACTGTATAGATGCGGTGGCCTACGAAGCTGTTAGCCCGCGGAAATGTCCACTGAACAGTCTGATGATTAAACTGCTGTACTTACAACCAGTGAAATGACAAATTCGGCTAACAGACCACTGGAAGCTGGAAGACCCTTGGTATATGCTGGGAGATGGAGAATTTCAACCTTTCCTTAAAGGCAAATTATAAAAAGCAGGAAAATAAAAACACACAGCCCTTATACTAAAGCACTGTGGAGATGAAACACCTTACAAGAAAGAAAATTTTAAAAAGGAAAAAAAACCCTGCGCTTAAATCTAACTGTTAAAAAAAATAAAGCACAAAGAAACGTGTACATTCTGACCGTTAGAAAAAGTACTAGTGTTGCACGGGAAACAGTGTTAACAGCAGCAAACCGGACACTGCTGGTCAGCGTAGTGGAGAGTTGTTTGTTGTAACTGCTGGTAGTAGATGTTGGTCAGAGATTCTATCGTAACATTAAAAAACCGAACAAATCGAGTGAGCAGCTTTAACGTAATCACCAAGAACACATAAAGTGACCGTTGCTCTTTCAGTATTTGTACTTGCAGAAGGACTTGGTGCCCCAGTGCGGACTGCTGCACCCACATAAGACTCGGAACTGTGAAAGATGCTGGACTCCAGATCTGCGGCAGATGGAAACAGAACACAAACACAGTGTAAGTAATGCTCTGCTAATGTTAAGCATTATTAAAGTATTAAGGTGAGATCAGGCACAACACAATGAAGTTAAACATCTTTAGCTGCAATAAAATCTATTACTGTAAAACAACTCAAAAGGCTTACTGCTTTTATAAAATGAAGAAGAATATCATCGCTGTCCAATGAAAAACTTCATTTTTGTATTTCCATGATAAATGAGCAACAGAAATGCTTCAAAATCACTTGGAAAAAAATCTGGTTCCATTGACATACATTGAAAGTAAAGACTTGTTTTTCATTGCACAGCAACGATATATCATTAATTTATGTTAAGACAATAAAACAATTATTCTCCCAAAGACACAGTGCTTGTCTATTAAAAGCACAGGTAAATCTCTAAACATTAAAAATCAGTGTATTTGCCTCAAAAACAAACACACTGCAAGCTGCTAGGATTCATCACTTTGTTTTCCTCTGAAAGTTCGGCTTACTTTAAGGTCCCTCCAGAGAGGAGGACCCACTCACATGCAGTGGACTGGCAGCTCTACCAGTGCGGAGGCACGTAGCTATACCCGGGCGTCCCTTGCGGCCTGTACGTTGGCACAGACACCGGGTGGGTGCCGATGTGTTGCGTGTGCTGCGGTGTGGTCAGCAGAGGCCCTGAAAACATACACGCACAAAAAGAATATAGTGCAGCCTACAAATAGTTCAGAAATAGTCTTTTAAAAGTGACTAAAAGTGGACCAAATTCAAGCTGTACGATGGATACTACCACTGTTTTTAGCTACACAACATTTTTATTAATAACATTCAGTCTTAGACGCCACATAATCAAGTCTATCTGAGATTACTAGTCACATTTTGGGGCAAGTGTGAGATTATGCTAACTGGTTTGGTAGAAATTTCCATTATATGTTTGCCACGTTAGCCTTTTTAAGCTACAGTATAAAGCTAAAGAAGTAAACTTAGAATCCAAACATGTCTAGGCTGGCTGACTATGTAAGGCTAAGCCAGAGAAAACTATGTAAATTAGCAAAATGGGATTTGTTCGTGCAAACTTCAGAGCACAAGAAAGCTTTAGAAGCATTCTCGCTACAAGGCAGATTCCATTCATGAGCAAAATTTTCACTGGGCCGAAACTCTTTTAGCTGAAGGTATGGAACTACCTGCAGACATAGCCATAGTGGAGCCGGTGAGCATGCCCATGGCCACGCCGTTGGGGCGCGCGGCGGGCACTGGAGCAGGGTAAATGGCTGACGGCAGGCTGTTGGGCTGCACCACCGTGGTGTGATGGATTACGTGCGGCTGCGCAAACATCGGCTGTGAGTAGTAAGCACCCTGTACGGAGAGAAATTGCGATGAAAGGAGGAGAGAAGAGAGAAAGAAACAGAGATAGAGAGAAAATATACATATATTAACAACTGCATAAGACATACTTTAAAACAAAGTCAAATTTTCATTTATTAGTATTTTTACTCACAATAAATATTTAAAACTAAGTGAGCATCACATTATCAACCTAATGTTTCTGATATGTGCCTGTTTGACCTGATACTGAATACTGCCAGTACTGTAGGTGCTCCACTTTATAGCTTTGGATCAAAGAATACCTGAGTGTAGAGGTTCTGTTGAGGGTAGGCACTTCTGATGGGGTACATGGCTGTGGAGTAGGGGTTGGGGGATGCTGAGTAAGGAGGGGGGGCTCCATTGGTTTGTGTTGGGGGGACCTTGTAGGGAGCTCCTGTTGTGTATCCTACAGAGAGAAAGAGGGATAGAGACAGAGCAAGATAAGACAGGGTGACATTCTATACTGAATCACACCAGACGTATATATGCATGACTAGGGTATAAGAGCTTTGCCTGGCGGGTATCCAGCGGTGCCTGTTTGGTAGACATTGGGTGTGTACGCTGGAGCTGTGGTGGGATAACCTGCAGGATAGCCTGAAGACAGACAGACATCAAGAGAGCGTCAGAATAAGAGCAAAAGGAAATTTGTGATAAGGGACATCGTTACTGTGATATACTACACCAGCTGTTTTCTGAGACATCATAGGTTCTGTCAGTACACTGGACTGTAGCATGTATCATGACAGATTTAATCTATTATAAATCTATTATCAACTCCAACTATCTCGCCTGATGTTCATTATTTTAGCAATTTATTGCAGACCCTAAAAAAAGAGTCACTGTGCTCATAATTATTTAGAACCTTTTTAATGGGACACTGCTGTATAGCTAGTGGGCTGTGTGTGTGTGTTTCAACTTGTCCACAAAACTAAGAAAAGCAAAGAATTACAACAGACTTTGTGTATAGAAGGTAGGGCTGTGTATTGGCAAGAAACCAGTGATATAACATGTATCAGGATACAGCAATCATGATTCAATATACTTTGATATTGCAAGCAAAGTGATGTATTGAGATTTTTCAAATCCTACTATTAAAACACACCACTATATGAACAGGTTTAATGCTTACAATAGCATTGTGCCCTTGTGCCCTTGTGCTGCTTGTTAATGTTGGAGTGGAGCTGAAAATGGATTACAACACTGCCATCTAGTGGTCAGAAGCTTAAACACAACAATTCACTGCCTGCCAGGAATCTGTGTATCACTGCCAGATCACCTACCATTAGTTAGTGATAGTGCTTGCACAATAAAACTAAAACATCTCTTCTTGTCTAAACATATAGAGCACAACACTTTTCACAGGAAGAGAAGGAAAAGCAGAAAAAAGACTGACAGAGAAAATCACTTTTGCAAAGCTAAAGTTCCTCTCAGCTGCTCTTGTGTTGGGCCTGTGATTAATTCTCTCCCCAAACTGCTCCACACTCCAGAAGCAATCAACCCAAGAGAGAGTCTCATTAACCACAGACTAATTCTATTTTCTTTGGACACAACCAGACTAGAGCAAATACGAGTGGGAAAATGAACCAGTCCATCTACATCAGTGCTTGCCTGTCCCGGTCCTCATATTTCCCTGCACTGCACGCTAGCATCAGCTAATGAACAGGCCGTTCTCGAGGTTTAAATGGGTGTGTTAAAGCAACGCAAGCACCAAACTATGCAATGTAGAGATCAGGGAACACATAACAACTACAACAACCACAACGATCATATTTCATTATTCTTAACACCTCCTGTCTGAACCAGAGACCACCCCTCTTTTATTTAGTTTTCAGTCAAAATATTAAATTCCTGTCCTTCATTTCTGAGTTAAAAAACAATTAAAATCAAGCCCCACTCAGGCTTTAGATCTAAAACACATCCAAAGGTGTTTCTATCCATTCTTCTGCTATAGGTCTAGAAGAAAGCGTAGCTGATCTAGAAGCTCCTCGGTGAAACAAAGAAGCTGCTGGTGTTTTCAGAACAATAGACTGACCACCCACTTAGTCCAGAACTCAACATCACTGAATGTGCTTAGGATGTCTTATAAAAACTGAAAGTTGAAAGTGAGTCTCTGGAAAAGAACAAACGCTGTAATGAATAGGGCTGTGTGTTGGCAAGAACCTGGAGATACAATATGTATTGTGATACAGCGGCCATGATTCAGTATATCACAATATATTTCGATATTGCAAACAACGTGACATACTGCGATTTTTTAAATCTTACTATTGAAACACACCACTATATAAACAGGTTTGTCAATGCTTACAATAGCATTGTGCCCTTGTGCTGCTTTTTAATGTTGGAGTGGAGCTGAAACTGGATTACAACACTGCCATCTAGTGGTCAGAGGTTTAAACACAACACACAATGATTCACTGTCTGCCAGAATCTGTGTATCGATACTGTGTTTTTGAGAATCGGTACAGTATCACCAAACATAATATCCCCATATTTGATATTTTGATATTTTCTTACACCCCTAGAAATTAAGGTGTGAACACACTAAACACTTCTTAAGGCTTCTGTGTATGTGAAACCATTTTGTTTAGGTGTAAGTTGACTTTGCACAGTACTGTACATGAACGTAAGTACTAGAGATGCCTGTACAGAGCCAATATGTTTTCGACTATGCTTTAAAATGAGCTCTTCCTTTAAATAAAGCACTTTAGATGAGCGTCTAATATATGTACATATACACGACTGTGCAAAAGTCTTAAGGACCTTAAGCTGATGGTTTAAAAGCCTTTATCTTAACAATTTATATATTTTCACCAGTAAGAACACCAGATGTCATTAGAACAGATGTAAATAATCATAAATAGAATATAAAGTAACATAAATATCTTATTGTGAGAGAAGTAGATCAGATCTTGATCCAGTTTGAAGAACAAAGTTAGGTTCCAGATTTCTCCTGGACGCCCCAGACATTGTATGAATGTATTCAGTTCCTTCAGCAGCAATCTTGATTTAGCTTAATGAAGTACTGAGCAGTCAAAGCAGGTATTAGATGAGAACTGTAAATAATACTGGGTTGTTTCCACAAGGAGAAGCTTGGAAAGGGTTAAATAAACACACTGATGTATGTAAAAGCACTGCCTACTGTATTAATACTGATTAATATTTAATAAATAAAGTGTTTTACTGAGTAAAAATATAATAATGTCCTCAGGTGCCTAAAACTTTCACACAGTACTGTATGTATCTTGTCAGATATCAGCTCCAGTATTTAGTAGTGAGCTGAATAATAAATAAAAAATGTGAGCTAAGCTTCTCCAGGACTGCACACAATATAAATTTTTCATCATATTCACATCATGACAAAACATCTCCACCTCTACTAACACCAACCTGCGCTTTCCACAGAATTCTTTCACTCGTTTCAACGAGCCAAGAGTGGAAAATGATTAATAGAAAACACAGCCTTGAAGGCAATGACCGCGGCTCCTTAGCCCGGGTCCTAGTGAGAATGTGGTTGGCTCCTTCCTAATTACCCTTCACTCTCGTTTAGAAGGAAAGCAAGCTTGAGAGCTCACCTGGGTACGCCACGTTCTTGGGGTTTGCGTATGCAGCGCCCGGCTGCACAGGACTGTAAACAGGATTCATACCGGCAGTTGCTCGGCCCTTACTGGAGTGCAGGAGCAGAGGAGAGAGAGAGAGAGAGAGAGAGAGAAAGAGAGAGAAGAAAAGGATGATAATGTTAGCACAAATCGCATAACGAAGGTAAAACCCAGCACCGTAAGAATTAATGATTTTCCACCAGATGATGGGATTTCAAAGCCTCTGCATTTGTCTCTTCTATCTGATTTGAATAATGCAGTTTATGGTATGTAATAAAAAAAAAGCTTATGGTGCTAGACTGAGAAAGACGAGACAGAAAGATGAGAAGATATGAGACGGAGAAACTGTAAAGAGCAAACAGAAATCAATCACGCCAAACACAGAATAATTACCGCCAAGGAGAGCTAACACCTCATCTTAAAATCTAAGAACCTAAAGCAACGCATGGCATGATGGATGGCACGTTCGAGGGATTGTGTGATAACACGCTACGGGAGAGTTAAGCGGAGAAGCGACTGACAGGCGGACGGGAAGCTGCAGCGAGGGAAATGGAGGACGGTGCTGTGATGGATGATGAGAGAGTGATGTGGAGGGGAGGAAGAGGACTGTGATAGATGGACGCATTGGCTGTTTATGACACCTCGTAAATAGACTCCCTTGGAGAAAATAACTAGCGGACAGATCATAGTCCTGCTGATGGGATGGCGCGAGTCGTGGCTGTAAACCTATCGTGCGTGTCTGGGACGAGTGTTCTCAGCGCTAAGGACGCCGCCGGAGCTTCAGAAGGGCGGTCGCGAGAAGCCCCGCGGTACGGTTCGACACAATCCCTGAGCGGTGATACAGTCTCACCGAGAGTCTTGAAGAGTTCTCTTGTGATGCATTAGCCTTAGAACAATAAGGACAAGGCAGGAGACTGTGAAATTCTTTTGAGGAGATGTTTGAAGGACATTTACACAATTTTCCACTCACTACAGACGTAGCTGACCAGCCAGTCTGTTGGTCACACTGTGCTTCTGTAGTGTAGAGCTGCAGCTAAATGGATAACACTGCTAACAAACAAGTCAATAGTCACCCACACTTTTTCTGTAAACACACACCCAAACCTGAATCCATGTCCTTCAGTAAGGTCATCCAGACTTGGTGATGCGGTTTAGGACCTAAGATAACCTACTGTTCTGTACATACATATAGAGATGGACCGATCAGCGTTTTTGAGGCTGATTGCGATCGGCGATCACCTTTTAGCGTGAACGGACGATAGCCAATACCGATTGAGTGCGGTGCTATATGCCACGGCAGGGCTACATGTAGTTATTAGCGCAAGCAAGTCATGAAATATGGTTGAAACGTGGTTATCTAAAGCTATAAACTCAGTCACTCTGGCTGTGGTTCTTTTAGTTCTCTGGCTGTTTCTGCTGCTGTACTGTTCGTACCGGTCAGATCTGGTCTGCATGGTTTTCTGGGTTATTTGTTTTGTGCTAGCTGTGCGTGCTAGCTCTGCTGTTTGCTGATACTCACTGTATTCAGCCGCGTGGTGTTCTCTGAAGTGCCGTATCAGATTAGTAGTGTTAAATGTCTTTGTCTTGGTTTCCCCATGAGACACGTTGATTTTACAGATGTTACAGAATGCCCTGGATAAGTTTGGCTAAGTTCACATACGGTAACAAACTGCCAGACGCAGATGGCGCATGCGGCGGACGTCGTAACCTCTCGTGAGGTCGCTGCTTTAGTCAGTTTTTGAAAAATGAAAGGGTATGTATTTCCACCTAGTGGTTCAGATAGGAATTGCGGGGAGCTGGCCGGAGGGGGTTTCATGGACGGCTCCTCTTCCTGGATGAAACGCTAGCTGGAAATACAGAAATCACTTGAGAGTCTCAGAGACTCATTTGTTAAACGCCATCGATCGGCTCTCGGGATTGGCTAAACTGGAGACATATCAGCCAATCACCGATCCCATATTTTTATTAAAAATCGTCCGATACCGATACATAGCCAATCGATCCTTCCATCTCTACATACATACAAATAAATGGTAATAGTAATGTTCAATGACACATCGACAAGTCTGCATGACCTTAATGAAGAGCTGGATGTGGTTTGTATATACAGAAAATATCTGCTTGACTATTGACTCCTTTTGTTTATTCGATTCATTGGCCTCATGGCTTCAGTTCTAAAATAAAGAAGCACAACTGGTCTCTGGACATGTCTAAGCTGATTAACAGCCTTTGGAGTAAGTGGAAATTTGTTAATAAAAAAAAACAATTGTTTTTCACCAATAATTGTGCTTTGCTAATTACAGAGAAATAATTTGGAGGAAATTCTAATGTACACAGCTTTCCTCTTAGAGCAACATGTTGATCAGCTAAAACATGTTTAGTATTTAAAGTTTATGTATATATATGCTTGTTTATTTCTGGTACTGTGATCTGTTTTTGCATATGTCAAATGATCCTGCCTTAATTAGATTTCTTAATCGGATCTAGGAAATCAGAGTATGCTGTCCACATGACCACCTGAATAAGCAGATCATTACAGAAAAGATCAGATTATTAAGTGCATGCAAACACACTCATTGTGACACAATACTTAAAAAGCCCCTCGTTGTATCTACACACATTGTCCATTTTATCAGCTCCACTTATCATACAGGTACATTTTATAGTTCTACAATGACAGACTGAAGTCCATCTGTTTCTCTGTGTACATTGTAGCCCCTTTTCATCATGCTCTTCAATGATCAGGACCACCACAGGACCAACATGGAGCAGTCATCTTAAATAAACAGTTGAACAGCTTAAAATGGTCAGACGATTATGAAAAATATATTAAATACAGTAAATAAACAGTAAATATACATTAAAAGTAGACGAGTGTTCCCTGTAGAGGATGTAGGAACTTATTTACACAAAGAAAATCAACAACAGCATGTCATTTCACCGGGGGTGCTCAAACCTTTGCATTCAACTGTTACACTTTAATAAAAGTCAACTCCTGAAAACATTATGGCTCGCTGATATTCGTGAACTTGGGTCCCGGCTGTGTGCCTCATCTCCTGGCCAGTCATGACGACATCCAAAGCAAACACAGCAGCGACCTTTAAGGAATGGTGTCGGCCAAAAATCTAATGTGTTCCCCCAGATGTCACTGGTCAGCCAAGACAAGTTTGGTGTCCAAGTTTTGGTTTGTTAGTTTAGTGCTGGTGCTATGAGGCCAGACAGACACTAAACTAGACAAAGAAATACAACTTCCCTCCATCTGGACACACACACAGGCACATGGGCGCTACACAGAGTTACACATTAGTGGTTTCTGTTGTCCTTTTTATGAATAATCATAATAATAACAAACTGGATAACAATAATTGTGAGAATAACCACAACCTGCTGTTTACAATGGCTGCCCACTGTGTTCAGCTACGAGTCTTATTTATTTCTATAGCTTGCAGAAGTCATTGCAAGCTTAATGAAGACCTGGATGCAGTATAAGTGGTCTGGGTGACTAGTGACTTCTACTGTTGTAGCTCCAGTGCTTAACTAAACAAACTAAATGTGGACAGCAAACGTGTCTTGGCTGATTAAGCACAATATTTAACAACAACAGAACGAAAACTACACAATAAGGTAACACAACATCAGAACAAACATGCAAATTTCATTAATCACATGACGATACTGCATACTACTGTATTTCAATGGCTGTTAATGTGAGCCATTCAAAACAGGGCAGATCACACGGGCAGTTGTTTAATTCAGTCACAGGAGCCCTCATTCATCAAAGTTCGCGAGTAAGTAATAGCGCAGATTTGACTGCCTTTAATGACCAATGAACTGCTCTGATTTGTGACGTGCAACATGGATACAAGCGGAGACTTGAGACTTTCCAATTATTTCAGTGCGTGAAATCAAGCGCAGGCCTACCAACACCTTATTTACATAACGCTCATATGTCTTAATTCATGCAGGTGTTTCAGTAGGAAGCCAATAACATGGTTCTCAGTTACTTATAAGCCAATGGATATAATACAGAGTTTGAGAGAGAGCAGTGGCTGCTGCTGCCCCCAACTGACTAAGCTTTATAGAGTTAAAACTTCGACAACTAGAACAATTAAAATCTGTATTGAACGAAACATCTTGGGTGTTGACTATGTTCCTAAAATATCATATTTAATATGTGTTTTATTGCAGTGTATGAGATGCTTCTGCATAAGCTGTGCTTTTTATTGTTTATTTTGTGGGCGGAGCCAATTGCATAGAACAAAAGCACAGTGTAACTTATGTTTAAATGGCACATAGAACAGTTGTAGCAATTGTTCATACAAAAGTGAATGAAAAACAAAGATATATTATTGATATTATTAATATAAATTAGGCAAATAATAGTTTTAGATAGTTAATCAGGCATTTTCTTGTTAAACTAGACGCTACTACCAGATGTGAGGTTTAACAGATGTACGCGACTTTGATGGATAAAGGCCACTGAGAAGGTAAGGTACGAGGAGGGAACATTTGGGGGGACTTTGAGCAACACACTAACCTCTTCAGGTTCTGAGAGCTTTCGGGTGGGTATAAGAAAGCAAATTTGTCAATGGGGTGCCCACTTGCCATGTTCTGAGGGGGCTAGTGTAGGTGGAGTGGAAAAGCGTGTGCAAATCTGAAAAAATCAAAACAGATCATGATCACAGTGGGTAAGCAAGCAGAGCCAAGCAAAAGCAAGGCAAGGCACAAGCAGCATTGAGAAAAAAAACAACAACAACAAACGACACACAGACACGGGCAGATGAACACTGACATGACAGGCATATGCAGGTCTGACGGTGAAAAGAGAATTTAAAGAGGAACTTCTGATATTCAGAGTTGTTTAATGTGAAATCCTACAGAGAAGCTTACACAACTGCTCACAGTGGCGGTGAATGGAGCCAGACGTACATAAATGTAGAGTTTAATGACTCGAAAAGCTCTCTGAGACATATTTGTAGTGGGGTTTATTTATTTTCCAGTCCAAACCGCCAGCATTCACACATATTTAAAAATAAATTACCCAGAAGCTAATTACCCAAGAGCTAAATATAATATCAGAGGGTTCAGTATTTAGTGTGTCCACTCTTTACCGTTATTAGAGCTTCTATCCGTTTTAGGAGAATCACTTTTAGTTTCTTAAAGAAATCTGCAGCCAAGCCTCCCAAGTTTAGTCGGTGAATTTTCTCTTTGTCCATGAATCATTGGTTAGACTCCAATTTTCACTTTGACTTTTCTATTGTGTCTTATATACGTTTTGTATCTAATCTCCTGAGAAAATCTCCTAAAACAGAGGTCACTAATAGGTAACCCGTAGTCTGGGTCCGGACCCAGACGTTGTTCAATGTGGACCCAAACTGATAAACTACTGAGATCCATTTAATGTTGACAGTGTTTAAGTGTTAGAACAGTTTTTATCTTTACGGTACGGGCTTTGTGGCTCAGTAAACTCACAGACCTATGCCTTGTAAGATCATTAAAAGCGTCCTTTAGCCAATCAGATCTGTGCAGATAGCACACACTGCGCAATCATAACATCCATACAATCATAAGTTAAAAATGATGGTAGTCCAGACCTTGGCCTGAGGAAATTTCCTCTAACTGGACCGTACTAAACTCTAGTTAAATACCCCTGTCCTAAATGATGGAAGTTAAATAAATCAAAGGTTCCTTATTTTTTAACAGTAGTGTAGATGCAGGGTGCTACAGGGAAAGGGATGTTTGTCAGATTTACACTATATTTCAGATTAGGCACACTTGCACTACACCTTAGATTACACACTATTTATTATCAAAATATAAAAGCATGTGTATGTTCACTGGTGGTTTGGGACGGTAACCCAAACGGGTATATTTGTGTTGTAGATGAGGCGACCTCTGGTTCCCATCACCACCACTGTAAAAGAAATCAAGAGTCTGTAAACACTTCATAACAAACCACTCGCAATGACTGTTTGGATTCCCCTTTAACGATCAAGACACACAGAGCATATTGACATACAGAGCAAATGACATACAGTGCTATTCAAAAACAACAATTCAGTTTTCCAAGGTTTATAGCGTATTCCATGTGTGTGCTGCTGTGTTGATTTCCTGTTCAACTAATAAGTTCATTAAAACACTGTTCATTAAATACTGCAAATATTTAAATATTTAGTTTTTCAGGTTGGATGATATTGTTCAGTAATTTCCGCAGCGGGATCAGTCTAAGATGTGAAGGAATACTCGGTGTAAAGGGGGTTCACACAGAGCAGACTGTGCATTTGCACAAAGGTGCTTGATTGTATTTTGATTCACTGGCTGCTTAATTGCAGTGTTTTTCAACCACCCCGCTGATACTGACACCACAGAAAGGCCCACACGCAATCAATCATGATCTTAGAGCAAGTTAGTGAATATAGAACCTGGTTGTGCCCTGTGTGTGCTGCTGCTCTGTGGGCTTTATAGGTTCTCTTTTGCTTTAGAATTTTATTAAGGATACATTTTAACGTTATTTATAGTTTACCACTAATAAAAGTGGGTGATATGACAAATATCTAATATCGCAATATGTTATTAATGAATTAATTCAAATAAATAATGATTTTTATTCAATGTTTTACAAACTGCACTGCATTAAATCCACGTAAACAGATCTAATTATGTTCACTCTAAAATAATGAAGCTTGTAATTGGTCAGTGTTCTTGAAATAAAAAATAATAAAAAATCATGTTGCCAAATCCTAATTTTGCCCATCCTCAACATAGAGTGATCTGACTGCAGTATCAACTGGCAGACTTGCATATTTTATTAATATGATGTGGCTGATATTATCTAGGAAAACATAAAGATTAGATTGTATCAGTATCGTGCAAAATACAAAAAGTAGCAACTGGCAGGGATGCACAATAACATTAGGTGCAAATCAGTATCAGCAGAAAATTGCAGAGGACATATGTTTAGATATGACTAATATTCCAAACTGATATTTACTGATGTATGTATTTTTCTCTGTATGAGCAGAATGTTCAGTCAATGCTGGGTTACTGCAACATATCTGCATATCATTCATTTTATACTCAACTTCTACCACTATACTGTATTTCTCAGTTAAGCTAATCCAGCAAGATTTGGTCTAAGAAGTTGATTAAGAGATCAACTGACCAACTTAACCCTTTGATGCACAAGCTAAGCAAACCCCTTCTAATGCACAACATGTCTTAAACTTGACCCGTATTCATTTCCTATGTTACTGTATGTACTGCTGAGTATATCTTCGGTAAATCTATTAAAATCAGTCTATTTCATTAGTTAATGTTTTAAGCATTCATTGAAAACCTTGTTTTTGATCTTAAATCATTATTTCTTATTTTTTTACTTGATGAACAAAAATAGTGTTTGTAAATAAGTTTGTGGCTGCAAATGTTTACAAATAGCAGTAGTTGCCATCAAATTCAACAGTGAATACATAAGGGTTAATTCTGAGCCATGTTGTGTGTTAAAAGGTAGCGTTTTTATTTAAAAGTAAAAAAAAAAAGAAGACTAAAATCAGGATTAGTGATGATCAAAAACAAGTAAATTGAGGAATTCTTGGAAGCCTGAATGCTAATATTAATTATTTTCAAGATGAATTAAAACTCAAAACAAGACTCTAGCACAGGCCTCATTTTTATGTTTCTTCCCAATATTCTAAACTAAAAAATAATAAATAATAAAGTAATTGTTCATTTAAATGCGCTGCAGTGTTTTCTGTAGAGGATGTGTATTTCTATTTAACAGAGTAATTAAACACTTTGGCCCAATCCCAGTCAGAACAAAGGTCAGAACAGGGTAAGGACATGTATCTATTATAAATAATATTTTTATTGTGCAGAGTGATTAATTTAATTAAACAAAGGTTGTAATCTGACCAGGAATACCAAAACTTTTGCACACAACTGTATGTCCATAGAAAAATATTGCCCATCAGCATCAACCCACAATTCCCATATTGACCCATACGCTATTTTACGTCAGAAACAGACAGAATTTTATTTTATTCTATAATCAATTATGCAAAATCAAAGCAGTTTAGTCCGTTCAGATTTGTTTTACACCCCTAACAAACATATGATCATCTCAAATGACAAATAAATCTTCAAACAGCCATCTGTCTTCAACAACACAGCGTCTGCTCTGCTGACTGTCATCGCCTTGAGCAGTGCTGACAAAAGCAGACAGCTAATGTTCAAAGCTAAAATTTCGCCAGCAGCGACCGTGCTTCACAGAAACGAGAGGAACTGCTGGTCAACCTTTATCAGGACCACCTCTTTCCTTCATGCGGCAGTGGCAGGCAAAGGAAATCAGCGCTAGCTTTACTTTGCTGCTTGCAGGCAAAGTGGATTTGTCGTCGCTGGACTGTGTACGCACACGCGCTATCCTCCTGCGCAAATAAAGAATTCTGTTTTGCTAAACAAGACAAGTCTGTGCAAGCTCATAGCTGCATCACGTACTGTAAGAGGCTTGTAATGCAAGACATACAGACAAAGGCTTGACCATATCTGATAGTCTGAACATCGGGCTCGGAGAATAAAGGGCTGTTTAGCAAAAAAGAAAATGACCTTAAGTGTCAACTAAATCAGTAATCTGTGCCAAACTGCAGCCTAGCCGAGTTCAAGTTGCATAGAAAACCTAAAACGGACTGTAATTTTCAGAGGACGTTTAAAGCCTATAATGAAAATAACCTTTTCAGTGTTTCTGGTAACCCATCTGTGCTTTCCTGCTCTAGCTCACCTGATTCAGCTCATTCAGGACCTGATCAATAGGACACTGGCCTGAACACTGGTGCAGTTCTTGACTGAGCTGAAAGGTTAGTCGGTTTTAATGTAAAAAAAAAAAAACATTTACAATGCTATAAAAACTACAAGAACAATGATTTGTAGTCCATGTTTCACTAAAGGTTTTATCTTTTTAAAGAAACATGTAGTTAGTCAGTTAAGACATGCTATGCTCAGTAAGGCGTTTTGTGACGTACCAGGACACAATGCTCATTAGAAACCATTGTAGTGAGGTAAGATTTCCATAAATTGTTTATATTTGCTTTTAAAAATATACCAGACTGACGGTATTGGTGGATATTCCAAGTTGATGTTTAATTACATAAAATCTGATGGCCAAATGATTTGCAGTGTGGCAAAATCTTGCCGTGAAAAAGTTTAGCAGAGTCAACTCTATGCAAATTGGACAACGGTAGAGTGGCAACGACCAACAAACGAGTGAAAAACTACACCTTTCTCTTTCTCTTCTTTTATCCAAAACACCTTTCACTGGATAACATTTACATTTTTTTAATATTTTATGGAGCTTGTTGGTCGCTTGATTAGCTTACAAGGCTTTGCTTCGGTGGGATTTGGGGTGTTGGCGAAACGGGGGGGGAATACGTTGCTTTATCACCACACTGAGATAAAATCCACACTGTCATAGCCCTAGTGTTCGGTTTGGGACACCGTGTTACGTCAGCCACTGAGACGTGATAACTCTGCAGTGATGCTTGTTAGCTGATCTTTAAACATAACAAGGTTTAAGGCGTTTCTTGATTGAGGAGCATTTACTGAAGTACACTTAAGTTAGTGTTTTTAAAGCTCATCCTACATTTGAGGCGTCTTAATAACAGACTACAGTTTATCCGTTTCTCTGCATACTTGGTTAGATCCCTTTTACCCTGTTCCTCAATGGTCAGGACCTCCACAGGACCCCCACAGATCAGTTATTATTTTGGGTGGTAAATCATTCTCAGCATTTCAGTAACACTGAGGTGGTGGTGTGCGAACATATGTTGTGCTGGTGTGAGTAGATCAGACACAGCAGTGCTGCTGGAGTGTTTAAACACCACAGTGTCACTGCTGGACTGAGAATAGTCCACCAACCAGCAACATCCAGCCAACAGTGTCCTGTGACCACTGATGAAGGGCTAGAGGATGACCAACACACACTGTGCAGCAACAGATTAGGCATCTGCTTTGGCTTTACATCTACAGGGTGAACCAACGAGGTAGGAGTATTGGCAAACCTTGACATGTTTTTTCTATACTATGACAGTGTTCTATGGAAGTAGACTTAAAAATCATAACATATCACCATCCTTACGGTACTGCAATACATGACATTTTGCTTTGGACTGTAAAGCATATAGTAGCTGCGTTCCTAAGCCCAAGCTGGAGCAGCCAAGGTAGGACAGGTCCTCGGTAGGACCGTCCTATAAAGACTCCTCAAATGGAACAGTCTAGGGAGGCTGCGTCGTCATGTCACTGGAAAGGTCCCTTGGTGATACTGCCTTTTAAACACTCAAACTTAAACCTAAATATTAACTGGGATTAAAAATAACAGGCTTAAAAGCTAAATGCACATTATCTTGGATGGCTGATTACAATATGACATATATAGATAAACAAGGTAATGAAAATAAATTCAAGCACATGGACAAACTCAGTTTTCCAGCATTTTTCGAGCTGTATCTGCGCAGAGAATTGTGGGTAACCGAGGACCTGGAAGGACGCATCAGTTGCGTCATCGAAATCACCCCGAACATTGGCTGCATTTCTAGGCTGTATACGAATGTACGTATACGTATCCTTCTGTGATGTAGCAGCCGAGAAATGCAGCCTACGCCTGGAACGCACCTATAGAAGCATAGCCCCAGTATCATGACACATATAGGCAGCTTCTTGCCAATACACAGCTCTAAAATACATCTATCTATCTATCTATCTATCTATCTATACATCTATATATATATATATATATATATATATATATATATATATATATATATATATAGCGCAACAGTGAGGAGACCCATGTGCTATAAATATGTAAATGACCTCTGTTCTAATTGGCTGCTCTATCCTTAAAAAAAACATCACCAGGCAGAAGAAAGACTCCTTACCACGGCTGTAGGCCAATCCATGTAAATAAAATGGATTTTTTTTTTGTGACATCACAAAGGCAGCCTTTTTTTGCTTCCATCTATGAACTGTACAGGATGTGAGCAGCAGTGGCCTAAATGTTGAAACTTTAAGCAGTCTGCTAAACCAAACTCTTTAAAGAAAAGCGAGGAAAAAACGACACTCGATTTGATATGGGCCCTTTAAGGTGGCACCAGCCGCCGGGACCAGCATCTGGACCGGGCCTGGTGAAATGCTAACGTTGGTCGTGCTCCACACTAGCCTGCAGCTAAAGCTCGGCAACAGTCGGCAGCCAGGCTGCACAACAAAGAACGATCACGTTTCACGTTTTCACTGACTGCTCCCACACCTTCACCTCACGTCTGGGTCCCTCTCCTTCGGCCCAAATCTTGTGTATTTTCGAGCCCTTCGCCGTGTAAACACGGCCACCATTTCGCACTGCAGGTTCTGCTGTCAGGCTCCGCGCTTTACGGTTCTGGAGGGAATTCGGTTAGGGCCCAAAAAAAAAAACAACCAACACACGATTGTGGATCCGAATGAAACCGGATTCCCTCCAGATTTTCTTTGTTGAAGCTCCATCTGGGGGATAAATATGTATTTTATCCCACGCGGTTCGCCAGCTCCATGTTCGAATTTTCCAGTTCCACCTTAAACGGTGCAGCAGTTACCTCAATGCTGCGCCATTTAAGGTGGAACGGGAAAATTCGAACAAGAAGCTGGCGAATAGGACGCGGATTTCGTATTTTCTCCCCATCTAGCGTGCGAAACAAGCACTGCTTTTAACGTCCACGCCACCAAAACACAATTCCTGAAGTAAAATCGTTACTGTGAGGCGAAAATCGTTCAACACACTCACCGCAAAAAAGTCCTTTTGTAACGGTTTCTTTTCTCCTCAGGCCGGGCTGTTGGCTAGCTAGCGTTAGCTCTGCTCGGTGAAAGTGATGGGTCTTTTTTTCCCCCCGCCTCGCTTCTGCACTTTTCGGGTTCGTGTTCGTAAGCAGAGCCGCTGGTGTGACATCGACATTCACAGAGAGTGGGGGATGGGAGGAGAGAAAGAGAGAGAGAGAGGGAGAGGGAGAGAAAAGGAGGACGGCGGAGGGCAACCAGGCTGGAGGACCTACTTCTGACTGAAAGACGGCGTATAAAAAGCCGAGCGGTTAGCAATGGCTGCGTTTGGCACACAAACAAAACCCAACTCCGGGTTATTTTTCTGTGGTAAAAACAGAACAAGAGCGTCTGCTTTCTTTCGTTTATGAGCTCGTTATACGTTCCTTTGTTCATTATGCTGGTTATTAACGCCGCATGAGCCGTTATAACCGTGTAATCGGTCCCGTTTCTGTTGAACGCACCTGCCACTCACGAGGCTCAACCGTTGATGTTGAATCACAAATAATATTATTAATATTTATATTTATTTTTGTGTGTTTGTGTCTTTGTTTTTGGAAGTCTGCTTGTAGGATATACATAAAAAAGGATTTTATGATTTATTTAATATTGCAAGATTGCAAGTCACACAGTGTTAAAGGGGAACCCCACCAATTTTTCAAAAATTCTATGGAAGTAAATGATTAAGTTATTAGGAGTGATTCAGTGAGAAATGCGGCATTGTAGAGAAAGGACCGGGCGTCCAAAGAAACTATTTATCATTAAAATGGCAATCTATTGTTCCTGATCATTTATTCAGAGTCATTACCGTTTACATCAATCAGACAGTACTTTACAACAAAACATTACATTTACACATTATTTAGATAGATAGATAGATAGATAGATAGATAGATAGATAGATAGATAGATAGATAGATAGATAGATCTTTATTGATCCCTTTGGGAGGGTTCCCTCAGGGAAATTAAGATTAAGATTTATTTATTTATGTGTATTTAAAGTGCATCTTGTACTAGCTGTTAACTAACACATCATTACCAACACATAACCTGTTGAGACTGTAATGACATTTATAAATGACAGGTTTTCAATTGCACTATCAGTATCTTTTAAATTATTAAGAAATTAAATATAATTAAGTCTAACAGTGTGACTTTATAATAAAATTTAAGTGAAATGCATTACTTTATAAGACTAACTTAAGATGGCAAAAAGAGGCCACAATTGAAGAATCACCCTTTAATGTAAGTCAGTGGAACCAGAAATGTTTCTGAGGTATTCTGGAGCGTTTCTATTGGTCCATTCATCAAGATTTTTTTAGACAATATCAAGAGCAACTGTTAGGTTTGAATGATGTAGACAAATGAAAATCAACATAAATAGAAATGAATGTTTTTTTTGGACATTGACGATATGTATCTCCTTTTATGTCATTATCTTTTTCCTAACTTATTCAAACATGGCAGCATTGATTTGTGTAAAAATATAACCATAAATGGACCAAAAGAAATAGTCCAAGATCACATGGAATAAAATCTCTTGACACTAAACGTACATTCACATTTTTTTTGCTGGACGGATACATGCAGTGTGCTGTGAGGCAAAAATAGTCCCCAAGGAAAACTCAGATTTATGGACATCAATATTACATATCGCCGCTGTCCAATGAAAGACATCTCCATTGAGATCTCCATTTTCATTGATTTTTATTTTTCTACATCATTTGAATACGACAGCTGACGTTTATATTGTGGGAATACATCATGACGAGTGGACCAATAAAAATGCTCCAAAATTGGTTGTAAAAAATATTTTTTTCACTCACAATTAAACTAAAGACAGTTTTTGTCCTTGCCATTTCAGAGATACTTGAAATAAAAACCCAGAAGATGTGTAAAAGGGGCACTGGTGGTTTTTATAGTATATATATATATATATATATATATATATATATATATCACCAGTGAACCTCCTACACATCTTCTGGGTTTATATATATATTGTTATTTCCTACGATGCAAAGTACCAAAAACTACATTTCATTTATTATTCACTTAAAAATTATAACATTCGAAAGCATTAATTGACATTAATTTATTTATTATATTTTTATTTTTTAGTTTCAAAACACACAAAATATTTAACATATTTAATTCTCATTGAGGAACTTCTTAAACAGTACAGATCCTTTCAGATCCATAGCATTGAGGTGTCTTCTCACAGTGAAGTAGAATGGACTTAAACACCTGTGGCTGTTCTGAAGCAATATATATATATATATATATATATATATATATATATATATATATATACACTACCATTCAAAGTTTAGGATCACTTTAGAATTTCATTTCATGGAATTCATGCAATTTTCATGCAATTCACAAACAATATTGTACATTTTAATTAATTAATGTAAGCGTATCAGATGATTTTTAAAGAAAAAATGTGTTTATTTTAAAGCCTATTTTTGTATAGAGGCTTATTTTGCATATAGTTCTATTATCAGTAATTCTCAGTCCTCTGTCTAAATCTCCTGGTACGACCGCCAATCCAAGTTAAGGATGTTATTGGACTAATTGTTTGTTAGGACACTCTTGCTCAATTGTGATGCACAGCTGAAAAACATTCTACTAATAAGTGAGTATAAAAGGGAGAACAACATTCTAGGTTAGTTTAGTATCTGAAGATCAGCAGTTGATGTCTTGAAGGTAATGTGAATAATATGAAGGTATGATATGAATAATATGAATAATATGAAGGCCGGACCACTAATCATGACTCTCTACATGCTCACTGTTACAACCGTGTGAATGTACCCTTGACAAATATAACTGTATTTTGAGTATAGTAGGTCTTCTCGTGAGGCCTACAGCGCCAGTCTGTCAGAGATGGAGGGCCTAGACGGATCTTCTCCTGATCTAAAAGGCTCTGAAGAGAACCTTATCCCTCATAGCGATGGTCTATGAGGCATGCCGGAGAGAAACAGCGTTCCGCTCTTCTGAACTGCAGCCTGATAAAAGTGGGTCCTCCTAGTGGAAGATATGTGCACAGAGGAGACAATAGAAGTCCTCACAGTGAAGGTCAAGTGCAGGAATGCTCTGCTGTAAAGAGATCCGCAGCTTTACACTCCGCCTTCATTTAGCTCAGACAGTTCACCCCATTGTATGCAAATGCTAATACATTGTATTTAAAAGACAACAGTACACATGATCAAACAGGAGCTTATACACGTTTAATAAACACAAGTGTAATGCACTGTTCATACCTTGCAGACGTTAAAACACTGCATCAAAACAACTGTTCACTTCAATATAGCACTGACAGTTACTAATTATAGATTAAAAGGGAACCCCAGCCAAAATGAACAGTCCAACCATACCTGTGTTGTGAATAGGGTTGTGTATTGGCAAGAACCTGGCGAGACAATACGTATCGTGATACAGCAGTCACAATTCAAGATATCGTGATATATTTTGATACTGCAAACAAAGTGATATATTGCGATTTTTCAAATCCAACTATTAAAACACACCACTATATGAACAGGTTTATCAATGCTTACAATAGCATTGCGCCCTTGTGCTGCTTGTTAATGTTGGAGTGGAGCTGAAAATGGATTACAACACTACCATCTAGTGGTCAGAGCTTTAAACACAACACACAAGGATTCACTGTCTGCCAGAATCTGTGTATCGATACTGTGTTTTTGAGAATTGATACAGTATCACGAAACATAATATCCCAATATTCGTTATTTTTCAATATTTTCTTACACCCCTAGTTGTGAGCATGTCTATTCGCCTCTTACAGCAGCGTTGCCGTCGTCTCTGGAGTGAGATTGTCCGGTTTGAAGACCCCCTTCTGAAGATGTATCTTGAAGGTGGATTGATCTTTTAAAGGACCACAGGCACATATGAGTGGATACCTAATGTTACTGCTTGTGAGGCGTCTGTTTCAGCTTCTACATCGTTGGATTTCTTTCCCGTGGGTGTGACATATATGCATAATGCATGCTGGGTATTGTAGTGAGGGAACACTGATTCCAGTAAAACCAGTTAAAATTATACATTCAAGTCATGAATTTCATCCAACAGATGACAGAAACATGACGAATAACATGAAATGCTAGTTTTGGGCCTCATTCAGTACACTATTCAGCCACTAGGAAAATATACTGTAGTTAATATTAAACCTTAAACTCTGAGGATCTGAGGACCTGGTCACTGCGGAATGATGTATAGATGGATTCTAGCTATACTAGCTATATTCATCTTAGCTATCTAGCTAGCTGTCTTTATCAACCCTTCTCTGGCTGTGATGACAATAACGATAGTATGATTATTACTGTAAAAGCAATCACTTTAATGTTATTATAACTGTAATAACAATGAATCTAGTGTGATTATTGCTGTAATGACAATTACAGTACTGTGACTATTACTGTAATAGCAATTACTCTAGTGTGATTATTGCTGTAAACACAATCACTTTAATGTTATTATTACTGTAATAACAATAACACTAGTGTGATTATTATTGTAAAAGCAATCACTTTAATGTTATTATAACTAATAGCAATAAATCTAGTGTGATTATTGCTGTAATGACAATTACAGCACTGTGAACATTATTATAATAGAAATTAGAGTAGTGTGATTATTACTGTAATAGCTATTTAGGAATTAAACTAGTGTGATTATTACTGTAATGACAATTATAGCACTGTGAGCATTACTATTTTATCAGTTATAATAGTGTGATTATTACTGTTGTAGCAATTACTCTAGGGTAATTATTAAGGTAATAACAATGATAGTACTGTGAGTATTACTATAATAGCAATTACAATAATGTGATTATTACTGTAATGACAATTACAGCACTGTGAACATTACCATAATAGCAGTTATAGTAGTGTGATTATTACTGTTATAGCAATTACTCTAGGGTAATTATTATGGTAATAACAATGATAGTACTGTGAGTATTACTATAATAGCAATTACAATAGTGTGATTATTACTGTAATGACAATTAAAACACTGTGAACATTACCATAATAGCAGTTATAGTAGTGTGATTATTACTGTTATAGCAATTACTCTAGGGTAATTATTATGGTAATAACAATGATAGTACTGTGAGTATTACTATAATAGCAATTACAATAGTGTGATTATTACTGTAATGACAATTACAGCACTGTGAACATTACCATAATAGCAGTTATAGTAGTGTGATTATTACAATTACTCTAGGTTGAATATTACTGTAATAACAATGATAGTACTGTGAACATTATTATAATAGCAATTACAATAGTGTGATTATTACTGTAATGACAATTAAAGCACTGTGAGTATTACTATAATAGCAGTTACAGTAGTGTGATTATTACTGTTACAGCAATTACTCTAGGGTGAGTATTACTGTAACTACAGTATTTTATAGGTACTCTGATTAAATCAGCTGTAAGCAAGCTGTGAAATGCACTGCAGCATCTGACGGGCTAATTGCTGGCAGCACTGTACATTTCACAGTGTACGTTGTAAAGTGTGTGATTATATATGTGAGCGGAAGCTTTGAGGGATTTCCTTCTCCAGCTGAACCGAATCTGCAGTAATAACACCTCAGTGAGGGGGACACGGGAGCGGTGGGCTTTATTGATTTCTCTTTATTGCTATCCCTCCGCACACAGCGCTGTGTAAGCCTCTTTTAGCTTCTTGCACACACAGCTGTGACTAGAAAAGCCCAACTCCGTCCCACGCTCGCCGTCAGGGTGTTGCTACGGCCAGTAACCATGGCAATGTGCCAAGGAAGGGGTCATTTGAGCACCTCGACCCATCTGGAGAATGCTAGCAAGAGGCCTTTGGCAAGATCATCAACCAGCGTGATGGAGTGAGCGCTGGAGATTCAGGCTAAAGCTCTGCACTGTGATGTGTAACCTGCTCATGTGATACTAATTAGTGAAGGTCAGCGGCCTTAATAATGCCAGTTGTGGGTCAGATGTCAGTCTAAAAATGGCCCGCTGAGGTATGTTGTCAATTTACTATGTTTAAACCCCCAAACTGCAGACGTATCACTGAGTTAAATTAAGATTTCTTGATTTTTTTTTCTTAATTTTTTTAACTTTTAACATTTTCCAACCTCTCTAAATGCCTCAATTTGAATCAGGTTGTTTGTGTTCCTGTGTCTTTACCCCTTTGATGCACAGCCTGTGTCAAAAGTGGCCCAATTTCATCATTCAAGCTTGTTTTTGATCATCACAAATCCTGATTTCAGTCAATTATTATTATGTACTTAATAAAAATCATTTTTGTGTCACTGCCCCTCTAACACACAGCATGGCTCAGAATTAACCCTGTGTTCACTGTGGAGTTTGATAAGAACTGTTGACATATGTAAACGTTTGCAGTCAGGAAAATATTTACACACACTGTTTTTGTTCATGAAGTAAATAAATAAGAATTAAAATAAGGGTTTAAGAGAAAAAACAAGATTTTTAATGAACACTTGGAACAGTAAATAAAGAAATAAACTGATTTCAATTGATATACCAAAGAGATACTCAGCAGTACATACAGTAACATAGAAAACAAGTATAGGCTAAGTTTAACCCATGTTGTGCATTAGAAGGGGTTTGCTTAGCTTGTCTAAGATAAATGAGCTCAGTTCTGATTGGCTACCCTGTTTTGTGCCTCACTTAGAAAACATAGATAGGTACTTTATTGATCCCAGAGGGAAATTCAAGGTCTCCGCATTTAACCAGTCTGTGCAGTGAAACACTCACATACATACACACACTAGGGGGCAGTGAACACACTTGCCCGAAGCATTGGGCAGCCATACCACAGCATCCGGGGAGCAGTCAGGGGTTAGGTGCCTTGCGCAAGGGCACTTCAGTCGTGTCCTGTTGGTTCATGGGATCGAACCAGCGTCCCAAGACAGGTTCCCTAACCTCCAGCCCACGACTGCCCCAAAAAGAGACAACTGTGCAGCTCCGCCCAGATTCCAACCCGCGATCTCTGTGTTGAAAGATTTCAGTATGAGTGGACAACATATGCAAATGAGTTGACATCATCACATACATGGTGAATTCAAAACAGCCTGTTGTTGCAGCATATGTGGACCTTGGTGATTGGAGAGTGAATGAGAACTGTTGAAACTTCATATGACTTCACACTCCTTTATTAAAATAAATGGAAGAGGAATTCAGGTTTACAGTGACATGGGCCCTTTAATATTAAAGTTCCCATACCGTGGAAAACCTTATTGAAATGACATGCAGCAAATAGACTGCAAAAACAACCAATTTTTTTTTTATAATTATGTGATGTCACAAATTAGTTGTTATTTGTGACATCACATAATGAATTCTAAAAAACAAAATGGTTGTTTTTGAATATATATATATATATAAATTAGTTGTTATTTGTGACATCACATAATGAATTCTAAAAAAACAAATGGGTCGTTTTGCATATATATATATATATATATATATATATATATATATATATATATATATACGCAAAAACAACCGATTTGTTGTTTATAATTCATTATATATATATATATATATATATATATATATATATATATATATATATATATTAGTTGTTATTTGTGACATCACATAATGAATTATAAAAAATAAATCAAGAAAAATATAGCAGGTGTCCCGTAGTACCTTATTAGTACCTCCTACAATGCATTATTCTGTATGTTTTGCGATAATGCATTGTTCACAGTTAAATAACACCTCTAAATAATAGTTATAATTTCTGCTAATGCCTCTATGGGATTCTGGTAGCTCACTGGTAGATAAGTAAAATAATTTCTACTTCTAATTTCCTGCTACTTTGTTTATTTCACATTTATTTCTATACATTTTAGACACTTTTAATTTAAAACATCATGAAAAATCAAAAATAATGCTTGTTTTAATAATATATGTCACAAATATATCATATACTGTGAAAGTACCATATAGTATTTCTGCCATATCACCCGTGTGACATCAGTTATATCAATTAGCAGCTCAACTAGAGGCATCTGTTTACTACAGGACCCCAAACGTGTCAGGCAGAATATTCCGGAGATCAGTAGAGAAGGACAGGGCAGTGAGCAAGGAACGTAATCCCAGATTACTGTCAGGTTCACCTCCTCCCGTTCCCTATTCTGAGGATTAAAGCAGCATCAGACAGTATACAAACACACATACACGTACAGACACACTCCTGCATACACACTGAGACCTCTCCACACTTGACTGGGTCGTTTTTAATAGTCGCTCTCTTCCAGCCAGCTCAGGAAGACTGAAGACAACTGCTGACCGTTGGGAAATATTTGGGGAATATCTGGGATTAGCTGGGAATTTAAGGAAGACTGAATCGGACTCATGGCCCTGCTGAAATCCGGCTGGCTCTGGCGGCAGTGTGAGTAGCTCTTCGCTTAACTTTCCTTCCAGTAGACGGAAGGAAGGAATGTTCTACATGGTGAGCCAGAGGCGGAGGTCTAATTAACACAATAAATAACTAATTACAAAGACAAAACAATCATTTATAACAACGTTTAGCCTGTAGATATGTAGCTGGAGAACTCAGGCATCATAAAAACTTTGGCCCAGTACTGACCAACCTTCAACTGTCCAAATGGTTTATGGGTTTTTTTTTTCATGTTTAGTTACATTTAAGTACTAACTGTACTCAAGAATGTTCTCCTCCATCTTTACTAACAACAATTTGGTGAATTCGTCACACGTTCAGGTTAGGATAAAGTCAGCAGGTACTTATTCATCACAAGTAAGATAAACTAGAATGGTATGTTCATAAATTGATTGGTATTTTTTTAAAAATTACTGACTTTGCTACAATAACAAGCTGAAAAACCAACTAGGAAGCCAACACTTTTAGCATTTTTGTGTAGCGGCCATACACAATTGAATTCAACGTAGCCATATTTTGAGTTTGTACACTATACCATACACTATACAGTGCAAAATAACTCAATTAAGCCAACCTGCAATACAACTAACAAGCAGGAAAGCTAAATGCTAGTTGCTAATAAGGTCAGTCTTTTAAAAGTGACATGGACAAACACCCTTAGTTTCCCAGTAGGTACTAAATAATAAGCTTTAAGACTAATAACAGAACTTAAGTCTGCAGTTTAAGGGGTTAATGGGTGTTATAACATGTGGTCATCTCTCTGTGTTAAAGTTTAGGTCAAAGGTTTGAACGAGCAGTCCAAATCTCCTGGGACGTATTCTGGTTAATGTCCCAGCAGGTAGACAGTAAGCAAAGAGATAAAGAAGCTATTATTAGTGAATGACTCAACAGGTTGGTCAGTGCTGTGATGTTGTTACATCTAGAAGCTTGGAATGTTCCATGTGTAGGAATATATGAGTTATAAATATGACTGCAAACAGATAAAGTCTGTATATTCTTCTATATCAAAGGCAAATATAGGAATATAATTATAAATACAAACACACAAAGTCTATATATATTTGTCTATGGTAAAAGCAAATATTAGATATCAGAACATAGAAATATAATTATAACCACAAACACATGAAGTCTATATATTTTATATTTTTTAGCAAAGGCATATATTAGATTTTAGAACATAGAAATGTAATTATAACCACAAACACACAAAGTCTGTATATTCTTCTATAATAAAAGTATATATTAAATATCAGAACATAGAAATATAATTATAAATACAAACACACAAAGTCTATATATATTCAACTATGGAAAAATATTAGATATCAGAACATAGAAATATTATTATAACCACAAACACACAAAGTCTATATATTCGACTATGGTAAAAGCAAATATTAGATATCGGAACATAGAAATATTATTATAACCACAATCACACAAAGTCTATATATTCGTCTATGGTAAAAGCAAATATTAGATATCAGAACATAGAAATATTATTATAACCACAAACACACAAAGTCTGTATATTCTTCTATAGTAAAAGCATATATTAGATATCAAAACATATAAATATAATTATAACCACAAACACACAAAGTCTGTATATTCTTCTATAATAAAAAAAGTCATATTTTAATGCGTTGCAATGTATCCCTCGTATCATTTACTACAAAAAGCCTTGGTGTTACACAACACTGACCAGTAATTACCCTACTTAAAAAACAGCACTGACCAGCATGTTGGTATACTTGTCAACTAGCATGACCTTGCATGGTGACCAACAAAACCAGCATTAGACTACCATAAACCAGAGCAGACCAGCTTGGAAGACCATAAATTCCATGAGGGTCTGTGTTGTTAACTGCATGTAGAGCGAGAATAGTTACTAAAACTCAAATCTTAGATCTGAGGAAACACTGTTAACATTGGGGAACTGATGAGCTGAGCTATGCCTCATTTTTGACCATAAATGTCAAAAGTCAATGAAAAAAAGGAAAAATCACACATGCAATAATGCTCATTTCTGTTTGGACCCCCTGTGGGATTCTAGTAGTATGTTAGCACTAAACTAACAGCAACTTACATGAATATTGATTTTCGTTTCTAGATTAAAGATGAACATTTAAAGCTTTTGAGCTGCTGCTGCTGTTTTCCACTAATAACAGCTGACTGAACAGCATCGTACAGACTACCACTCTTTTACAGTCAGTGACGTATCCGCAACTTCCTTTTATAAAACTTGGGTCCCACACACTAAAAATCAGATTTCTGAATGGCTGATTCTAGTTTTAATTTTTTTAGGTTAGTATTTAATCTGATAAGTTAGGCCTTCGTGTCAGTCCTAACAAGTTAGAGAGCTTGCTTGGATAACACAGGCTAAAAAATCCCAATAGGACAATTTTCTGTTGGACATTTTAAACTAAAAAGTAACAAGTACTTATGGTTTTAATAGAAAACTGTAAGAAATAAAAGAATTAAAAACTACAGCTATGTGTGTATTTATTTAATTGAAATCCTTAGACTTGATGATTCCCCACTATTTTATGACGTTTGAAACTGCTCAAGTGAATATAAGTGGAAACATGATAAATGTAAGATAAAACACAAAATATGGCCAACTAATATGCAGGTTATTTTATATTTTAGGTTTTATTTTTTTCCAGTAAATAGATATTATGCATTAAAATGTGTCAAATTTATAATATTTATCATATTATATCATGGATTTGTTTACTTAAATGAAGTATACATAAACCATTCAAATAGGGAAATGTATCTATTGCATGTTGAAGGGAAATGTATTTCTAAGTCTTTGAGATGTAAACAAACACATCTGGAGTTTTTTGATGTGAAACGGTTTACTGTAGAGAAACCTACTGACTCTGATTGTCCTTACAGTGGTGGTGAATGAAACCAGGCGTCTACAAAACCACCAGTGAACCTACACGCGTCCTCTGATTGTTTATATGTAATGTTAAATAAGTGAACACATCCTCTACAGCGAACACACTTCTACGCATTTTAATACATAAATATAAAAATAAAACATAATATATGGCCTACACTAATATAATATTTTACATATTAGGTTTTATTTTTTCCAGTAAATAGAAACAATGCTTAAAATGTGTCTAAGTTAAGCTCTGTAGAGGTTGTGTTAACTTATTTACACTCAGAAAATCAACCAGAGTGTTTGCATATGACTTTATATGTTGAAAAATAATTTGATGCATTACATTTAAATTCAGTTCTTATGTTTACATCATCATGTTTTCTACAACACAGATACCTTTGAGTTGATGCAATATACTTCCATGTGCAAATTCGGATCAAGTTGAGCATAAAAATGACTTAAAAGTGACATGGAGATAATGGAGTGTGAATGTAAGGAATAGAAAGTACTGACAATGGAGTGTAAATGTAAGGAGTAGAAAGTAAAGATAATGGAGTGTAAATGTAAGGAGTAGAAAGTACTGATAATGGAGTGTAAATGTAAGGAGTAGAAAGTACTGATAATGGAGTGTAAATGTAAGGAGTAGAAAGTACGGATAATGGAGTGTAAATGTAAGGAGTAGAAAGTACAGATAATGGAGTGTAAATGTAAGGAGTAGAAAGTACTGATAATGGAGTGTAAATGTAAGGAGTAGAAAGTACAGATAATAGAGTGTAAATGTAAGGAGTAGAAAGTACAGATAATGGAGTGTAAATGTAAGGAGTAGAAAGTACTGATAATGGAGTGTAAATGTAAGGAGTAGAAAGTACTGATAATGGAGTATAAATGTAAGGAGTAGAAAGTAAAGATAATGGAGTGTAAATGTAAGGAGTAGAAAGTACTGATAATGGAGTATAAATGTAAGGAGTAGAAAGTACAGATAATGGAGTGTAAATGTAAGGAGTAGAAAGTACAGATAATGGAGTGTAAATGTAAGGAGTAGAAAGTAAAGATAATGGAGTGTAAATGTAAGGAGTAGAAAGTACTGATAATGGAGTATAAATGTAAGGAGTAGAAAGTACGGATAATGGAGTGTAAATGTAAGGAGTAGAAAGTACAGATAATGGAGTGTAAATGTAAGGAGTAGAAAGTACTGATAATGGAGTGTAAATGTAAGGAGTAGAAAGTACAGATAATAGAGTGTAAATGTAAGGAATAGAAGTAAAAAGTCAGCTAAATAATAATTACTCCAATAAAGTATAAATAACCAACATTTCTACTTAAGTAAGGTAATGAAGTATTTGTACTTTGGTACTTGACACCTCTGATGATCTTCTACAAGACATAACAAAAACATGTGAAGGTTTTAACAACTGAATGAAAATGTATTTGTTCTGTTGATGTTAATGGTGTAACATGAATCTTCTATGAACACTACAAGGAAATTCTGGCTGTGTTTTAGAGCAACATGTTACAAAATAAGACATTAATTAATTAGACATGTTAATGCACTCAATAAAAACAGCCTAGACTTTTCTGGAATGTTATGAAACTTCCAAATAATCCCCTTAGCTGACAATGCTGGTTAATCAGGCGCTGTAGTTCGTGTCCAGGCTAATCCAGACATACTGCTGGGGACTGTAGATGTATGTACGCTGTATGTTTCAAAGTACTTCAAATTAGTGAACCACTTTAGGGTGCACTTATTTCTGACACGAGTGTTCAACTGCACACTCTTTATAGAAAAGCACTGACCAATAGAATGAGCCAATCAGGAGCAGCCGAGCGTGAGCCACAAAGGTCACAATGGACAATGTCTGCTAGAGGGGTACAAAGGGGGCCTGTGGAGCTGTGGAGCTGTTTTCTGTAGATAGAGCCCCAGCTATTGCATTTTTGAATGTTGGTCTTTTCCGTTTTACCTTTGCATTAATAACGTAATGTAGTACAATGAAAAAAACACAACATATCATATCATATCATATCATATCATATCATATGGTTGTTTACATTGTTTGAAAATTTTATAATGAATGGACCAATAGAAGTGCTCCAGAATAGCTTGGGAATACTATTCTGTTTTCTTCATGAAGTAAATACATAAGAATTAAAATAATGATTTAGGATCAAAAACAAGATTTCTAATGAACACTTGGACATTAATAATGAAATAAACCGATACTCAGTATTTCATACAATAACATAGGAAATCAATACGGCTCAAGTTAGAGCCATGCTATGTATTAGCATGGGTTTGCTTAGCTTGTGCATTAACGAGTTGATGATGCTGAAATATATAAAACTAAAAAATATGTTTTTTCTGGTACTAGTTTACATTCAAATGCCTTACATGTACTCCTCCCCAATGACAGGAGTCGCCGGTACCAGGCAGAATATTCATAGTAATTTAATGTAATAACTATTTGTGGGGGACCTTTTAGAAGTGGGCGCCTGGTTCCCATCACCACCACTGTGAACTGTTCTTCTCTAGAATGGCTCAATTCACACCAAATCTCTCTGGAGGACTTTGTTTACATCTTAGCAACTGATTGAAATGGGAAAGAATCAGCTGTCTTCCCTTTTAATGCTGGTTTAATAATATACTGCAGACATCTATCAGCTCAAGCTGTCCTGAGCATCTTTTACAATGCAGCTTGAGGCATGAAATATGTATACCGAGTTAATAATGCAGAGCTATTTGAAAAGTTGCCCTCGTGGGGTCTACAGCTTTCATATACGCCTAATTTAAAACCCACAGTCCTGTCCCGTTATTAAATGTTTGCCTGTCTGAAGACTGCTTTTTTAATTAGCATCATACCAACCACATAGGAAACTACACAGTTTATTCAAAGCTTGTCTATGCATGTACTTTTTTTTTATAATTTCAATTTTTGGTTCAATTTTTGAAATTTTTTATATTTAGCAAACAAAAAACGGAAAAACAAACCTAACCCTAACCCTAACCACACCTAACCAACAAATGTACATCGTCTCAGGTACAGTTATATCTGTTCATCAGTGTCTTTACTAGACATGGCTGTGTCTTCCAGACAAGTGTTTGCTGAAATTGTCCCATTGTTAGATGCCTTTATCACTCATTCAATTCAATCTACGCAGCATCTTCTCACATGCCACACACTCCATCATTAGAGTCTTCCAAGAATTCAGTGTAGGAGTTTGAGGGTCTTTCCAACACCTTAAAATTACTTGAGCGCAGGTTAATAGTCCAGTTTTTACTTTTCTTGCTTATAGGCTTGCTTATAAGGGGCATTTAAGATTTGCTCCCAAGAAGACACAGTCCTGCAGATCTGGGCAGATCATATCCCAACCATTTACTCATAAAGTTTAGTACATTCATCCACAAAGGTAAAACTTTAGGGCAGTTCCATAAAGAATGCAAATATGTACAACGCTTTTTCTTAAATTTCATATACGTGTACAAGAGGTAAAGTAAAAAACTGTACGTTTGATATTTGGGCTCTTTCTATGAAGGAATGGTTTGGTAAACAAATACCCAGTTTTACCCTGTCCCCAGATAAGGGTAATCAGCCAAGCCAAGGCATGCTTGGGACCAACATTTGGCTTCTTTAGTTTAGAACTAGAGCAGCAAGGCTAGCACTTCCAGAGAACACTAGAACTCAATAGTCACCCAAATAGCTCCATTTTTTTTATTTTCCTTGCCAAAATACAGCCCCAAAACTTTTTTCAGCTCATCCAAACCGCATCCAGGTCTTCATTCAGGTTAGTACAACTTACTGTGAGCTATAAAATAAACAAAACTTTGGCCAGCCAAGGTCTGTATTGGCTACAACCACCGCATGAGTCAGGAGTGCTGATCCAGATCGCTATTTGCGGCCATGACTGTCATAAATACAGAGAAATCTGAGCTGAGATCAGTCCTGCTTTGTGAAACCCAGTTCTAGTGTTGTCTCCAATGGTTTAGTGTCATGGGAAATTTTTTGGAGTCATACTGTACTTTAAACAACATTGTCAAGTCTGTGGACACAGTTATGAAGACCTAGGCGTCTGAATGGGGATGAAATCATTTTGGCAATTTGGGTGACTATTGAGTGCTATTGTTCGTCAGCAACGTGTCAGCTAGTGTTTGGAGCCTCACTGCTCCAGCTCTAAACTAAAAAACGGAAGTTTTGACCCCCAAACATGTCTTGACTGATTTACTACATCTGGGATAAGTGGAAATTTATCCCTAACCCCAAAGTATATCTAACTTAGCTAAAAACTAAACCAACCTAACCCCAAAGTATATCTAACTTAGCTAAAAACTAAACCAACCTAACCCCAAAGTATCTCTAACTTAGCTAAAAACTTAACTAACCTAACCCTAAAGTATATCTAACTTAGCTAAAAACTGAACTAACCTAACCCCAAAGTATATCTAACTTAGCCAAAAACTGAACTAACCTAACCCCAAAGTATATCTAACTTAGCTAAAAACTGAACTAACCTAACCCTAAAGTATATCTAACTTAGCTAAAAACTAAACCAACCTAACCCCAAAGTATATCTAACTTAGCTAAAAACTGAACTAACCTAACCCCAAAGTATCTCTAACTTAGCTAAAAACTTAACTAACCTAACCCTAAAGTATATCTAACTTAGCTAAAAACTGAACTAACCTAACCCCAAAGTATATCTAACTTAGCTAAAAACTAAACCAACCTAACCCCAAAGTATCTCTAACTTAGCTAAAACCCGAACTAACCTAACCCCAAAGTATCTCTAACTTAGCTAAAAACTTAACTAACCCAACCCTAAAGTATATCTAACTTAGCTAAAAACTTAACTAACCTAACCCCAAAGTATCTCTAACTTAGCTAAAAACTTAACTAACCCAACCCTAAAGTATTTCTAACTTAGCTAAAAACTGAACTAACCTAACCCCAAAGTATCTCTAACTTAGCTAAAAACTTAACTAACCTAACCCTAAAGTATATCTAACTTAGCTAAAAACTTAACTAACCTAACCCTAAAGTATATCTAACTTAGCTAAAAACTTAACTAACCTAACCCCAAAGTATATCTAACTTAGCTAAAAACTGAACTAACCTAACCCTAAAGTATATCTAACTTAGCTAAAAACTGAACTAACCTAACCCCAAAGTATATCTAACTTACCTAAAACCTGAACTAACCTAATTCTAAAGTATATCTAACTTAGCTAAAAACTGAACTAACCTAATTCTAAAGTATATCTAACTTAGCTAAAAACTGAACTAACCTAATTCTAAAGTATATCTAACTTAGCTAAAAACTGAACTAACCTAATCCTAAAGTATATCTAACTTAGCTAAAACATTAACTAACCTAATCCTAAAAATATCACTAACTTAGCTAAAACATCAACTAACCTAATCCTAAAGTATGTCTAACTTAGCTAAAAACTGAACTAACCTAATCCTAAAGTATATCTAACTTAGCTCAAATCTTTACTAACCTAACCCTGAAGTATCTCTAACTTAGCTAAAAACAGAACTAACCTAACCCTAAAGTATATCTAACTTAGCTAAAAACTGAACTAACCCAACCCCAAAGTATGTCTATCTTAGCTAAAAACTGAACTAACCTGATCCTAAAGTATATCTAACTTAGCTAAAAACTGAACTAACCTAACCCTAAAGTATATCTAACTTAGCTAAAAACTGAACTAACCCAACCCCAAAGTATGTCTAACTTAGCTAAAAACTGAACTAACCTAATCCTAAAGTATATCTAACTTAGCTAAAATCTTTACTAACCTAACCCTGAAGTATCTCTAACTTAGCTAAAAACAGAACTAACCTAACCCTAAAGTATATCTAACTTAGCTAAAAACTGAACTAACCTGATCCTAAAGTATATCTAACTTAGCTAAAAACTGAACTAACCTAACCCCAAAGTATATCTAACTTAGCTAAAAACTGAACTAACCTAATCCTAAAGTATATCTAACTTAGCTAAAAACTGAACTAACCTGATCCTAAAGTATATCTAACTTAGCTAAAAACTGAACTAACCTAACCCTAAAGTATATCTAACTTAGCTAAAAACTGAACTAACCCAACCCCAAAGTATCTCTAACTTAGCTAAAAACAGAACTAACCTAACCCTAAAGTATATCTAACTTAGCTAAAAACTGAACTAACCCAACCCCAAAGTATATCTAACTTAGCTAAAAACTGAACTAACCTAACCCCAAAGTATATCTAACTTAGCTAAAAACTGAACTAACCTAACCCTAAAGTATATCTAACTTAGCTAAAAACTGAACTAACCTAACCCTAAAGTATATCTAACTTAGCTAAAAACTGAACTAACCTAACCCCAAAGTATATCTAACTTAGCTAAAAACTGAACTAACCTAACCCTAAAGTATATCTAACTTAGCTAAAAACTGAACTAACCTAACCCTAAAGTATATCTAACTTAGCTAAAAACGAAACCAACCTAACCCTAAAGTATATCTAACTTAGCTAAAAACTGAACTAACCTAACCCCAAAGTATATCTAACTTAGCTAAAAACTGAACTAACCTAACCCTAAAGTATATCTAACTTAGCTAAAAACTGAACTAACCTAACCCTAAAGTATATCTAACTTAGCTAAAAACGAAACCAACCTAACCCTAAAGTATATCTAACTTAGCTAAAAACTAAACCAACCTAACCCTAAAGTATATCTAACTTAGCTAAAAACTGAATTTACCTAACCCTAAAGTATTTCTAACTTAGCTAAAAACTGAACTAACCTAACCCCAAAGTATATCTAACTTAGCTAAAAACTGAACTAACCTAATCCTAAAGTATATGTAACTTAGCTAAAAACTGAACTAACCTAATCCTAAAGTATATGTAACTTAGCTAAAAACTGAACTAACCTAATCCTAAAATATATCTAACTTAGCAAAAACTGAACTAACCTAACCCTAAAGTATATCTAACTTAGCTAAAAACTGAACTGACCTAACCCCAAAGTATCTCTAACTTAGCTAAAACATTAACTAACCTAATCCTAAAAATATCACTAACTTAGCTAAAACATCAACTAACCTAATCCTAAAAATATCTCTAACTTAGCTTAAATTATGAAACGTACGAAATATATCTATCTAACTAAATCCAGCTCTAAATTGAAGAATGGAAGTTTGGACCCCCAAACATATCTTGGCTGACTGACTACATCTGGAGTAAGTGGAAATATATCCCTAACCCCAAAGTATATCTAACTTTGCTAAAAACTGAACTAACCTAAACCTAAAGTATATCTAACTTAGCTAAAAACTGAACTAACCTAATTCTAAAATAGCTCTAACTTAGCTAAAATCTTTACTAACCTAACCCTGAAGTATCTCTAACTTAGCTAAAACATTAACTAACCTAATCCTAAAATATCTCTAACTTAGCTAAAACATTAACTAACCTAATCCTAAAATATCTCTAACTTAGTTAAACATTAACTAACCTAATCCTAAAATATCTCTAACTTAGTTAAACATTAACTAACCTAATCCTAAAATATTTCTAACGTAGCTAAAATCTTTACCAACTTAACCCTAAAGTAGCTCTATCTAACTAAATCCAGCTCTAAACTGAAGAACGGAAGTTTGGACTCCAAACATGTCTTGGCTGATTGACTACATCTGGGTTAAGTGGAAATTTAACCAAATTCGAATTTGTCCTGACTTTTACGCAGAGTATTAATTCGTCTGACGTAGGAGATGTTCAGTTCAGCCATATAAGCATCGACCTACAAACATTACGATTATATACGTACTGAAACGTAGTAGACCACAACTCTGAGCCAAAGTTTCCTCTTACAGCCTCCATCCTGAAGCGCTGGAAGCTGAACTGGTGTGATCTGTGGATAGATGGCAGCCTGGTGTTCTATAAGACAGATTCCAGGAGGGACTATGAGACCAGAGTGAGCCTGAAGAGCACATGTGTGAACGTGAAGTGTGGCCTGGAATGTGCAGGTATGTAATATCTACTTACTTGTGTGCTTGAGTTTGAGTGTCAAGTTGTAGCATCTGCCCAGAAGAAGATACAGTGGAGGCCATTCTGCTGCGAGGAGGTGCTTTTTCACTGACTCCAGCGGACAAGCACATACGAAGCATTGAACTCGCTGGGGGAGGTCACAATTAGCCACACACTTTACTCTGATGCTGACCATCCTGCCTCACCATTGACACTGGAATGAACACTGTTTGTGCACACTGGAGCTTAACCCCTGGTGACTGACCCAAGTTGCATGATGGTCACCTTCTGACTGATTGAAGTGCTTCTAGTGGTACACATGAGCACAGCTGGTGACTTTCTCAACAGCCCATTGGGAAACATTACCCAACTTCTGACACCAATGTAGCATCTGTGTAGAGCAAGATACAGGGAGGCTATACTCACAGCAGAGGTCACCATTAGCTATACACTTCACTCCTACGCAGACCAAGATCCACACAGGAACCCCAGAGAATGACATAAACAATTCATACACATGGATTTCAACAGACAGACGAAGATATAAACAACAGAAAGTGTCTCTTTTCCAGTGGGTGTGCACCTCCCATGATCCTCCTAGCCTGCCCATTAGCATGGCCAACGTCTAGAGGCCAGCCTTTAGGCAGCCTTTAGCGTTTCAAAACAAGATTGAAATATGCAAGTCAAATATTATAATATGTTAATGACAAACAGGTGCTCTTGGGCTCTGTATTGGTTCGAAGCAGGTGTTTCCCCGCCGGAGAGCCACCCCAGAGAGAATCTGCTGGTGTTGTATCTGAAGGACGGCTCCACTGTGCTCCTGTGCGCCAACAGTGAGGACGAGGCCTTGTGAGTGCACCTCTCCACTCCACACTCCAACATTCACTCACCTCCAGCTCTTCTGCTCTCTCACTCTGGTGTCTGTATTTCCGTGCAGGGCTTGGAAGCTCACTATCATGGAAGCACGACGGAATCCTGTGAGTTTCAGACCAGCTATTCGCTGAGAGTGACAGTCATACAGAACTGATCTCTACATGCTCTGCCCAGACGACAGGCAGACGTAACAACATTCAGAACAGTCCAATTCAGACTAATGAGAAAGTGTACTACGCAACTTTTTGACATAGTACCTCATTTGTGTTTTAATATGACTCCCCTCTTAAAAGCAGTTTCCGTTTACTATAAACATTTACGAACCTAACCCTAAAACATCTCAAACTCAGCTAAAAACCTAACTAACTTAACTAACCAAACCCTAAAGTATAGCTACTTAGTTCAATTCTTAACTAACCGAACCCTAAAATATCTCTAACTTAGTTCATTCTTAACTAACCTATCCCTACAATATCTCTAACTTAGCTAAAAACATAACTAACCTAACCCTAAAGTATCTTCAATTTAGCTAAAATCCTTACTAACCTAACCTACAGTATCTCTAACTAACTTAGCTTAATTCTTAACCAACCTAATTCTAAAATCTCTAATTTAGCTAAAACATTAACAAAACTAACCCTAAAGTATCTCTAACTAATCTAAAAACTTAACTAACCTAACCCTAAAGTATTTCTAACTTAGCTAACAACTGAGCTAACCTAACCCTAAAGTATAGCTTACTTCTATAGTATAGTATAGAGTTACTTCAACTCTTAACTAACCTAACCCTAAAATATCTCTAACTTAGTTCAATTCTTAACTAACCTAACCCTAAAATATCTCTAACTTAGCTAAAAACATAACTAACTTACTCCTAAAGTCTCTTTAATTTAGCTAAAATCCTTACTAACCTAACCCTAAAGTATCTTTATTTAACTTAGCTTAATTCTTAACTAACCTAATTCGTCTCTAATTTAGCTAAAACATTAACTAACCTAACCCTAAAGTATCTCTAACTTATCTAAAAACTTAACTAACCTAACCCTAAAGTATCTGTAATTTAGCTAAAATCCTTCCTAATCTATATAAGAAATATCTCTAACATAGCTAAAGCCTTAACTAACATAACCCTAAAGTATCTCTAACTAACTTAGCTTAATTCTTAACTAACCTAATTTTAAAATATCTCTAATTTAGCTAAAACATTAACTAACCTAACCCTAAAGTATCTCTAACTTATCTAAAAACTTAACTAACCTAACCCTAAAGTATCTGTAATTTAGCTAAAATCCTTACTAATCTATATAAAAAATATCTCTAACATAGCTAAAGCCTTAACTAATATAACCCTAAAGTATCTCTAACTAACTTAGCTAAAAACCTAACTAACCTAATCCTAAAATATAACTTAGCTAAAAACCTAACCCTAAAGTATAACTTAGCTAAAATTTAACTAACCTAATCCTAAAGCATAACATAGCTAAAACCCTAACTAACCCTAACCCAAAAGTACCTCTAACTTAGCTAAAAACTTAACTAATCGAAAAACTAAACTAACCTAACCCTAAAGTATAGCTAACTTAGTTCAACTCTTAACTAACCTAACCCTAAAACATCTCTAAGTTAGTTCAATTCTTAACTATCCTAACCCTAAAATATCTCTAACTTAGCTAAAAACATAACTAACCTAACCCTAAAGTATCTTCAATTTAGCCAAAATCCTTACTAACCTAACCTAAAGTATCTCTAACTAACTTAGCTGAAAACCTAACTAACCTAATCCTAAAATATAACTTAGCTAAAAACTTAACTAACCTAATCCTAAAGTATAACTTAGCTAAAACCTTAACTAACCCGATCCTAAAGTCTCTAACTAATTTATCTAAAATATTTACCATCCTAACCCTAAATTACATTTAACAAACTACATTCTCAACTAACCTCACCCTAAAGTAAATCTAACTAACTTAGCTAAAATCTTTATATATTTTGCCCCCTTGACTGCAAGTTGTGTAAAAGTTTCAAAGTTAACATGTGTATTATTATAAGATATAACAAAATATATCTAATATAAAATTAGAAAATTATTATTTTTTGTATTTTTAAACACAAAAAACAAAAATGATTGAAATTATTAAAGCACTCTGATCTGAGGTATCTTCATACCTCATTGCTTATATGACAGTGTTTATAGGTGGGGTGTATAATACACTGACGGAGCCATCAGATCCAGTTAGTCAGTTTTTCTGCTCAATAACAGCCAATAAACCTGCTAGTTATTAATTCAGGTGTGTTTGATCAGGGGGACAACCACACTATGCTGGACTAACTGCCTCCAAAACTAAATCAGGACACGCTTGGCTTAGAAGAATGACGGTTTCAAATACAACAATAGAACCTTTTGAAGGCTGTGCCACTGGAATGGCACAAGAGAAGCATCATGTTCTTCACAGACTATCATTAAATACTGCTTTATTAACCCTTTGATGCACAACCTGGGTCGAAAGTTATCAGACTGAGATTTTATCTTCTATATCTTTGCAAAAAAATTATTTCATCATTCAAGCTTCCATGAATTCCTCAGTTTACTTGTTTTTGATCACCTTCTAACACACAACAAGGGTCAGAATCAATGCTTATATGTTCACTATGGAATTTGATGGGAACTGCTGACATTTGTAAACATTTGCAGTCAGGAACATGTTTACAAACACTAGTTTTGTTCATAAAGTAAATAAATAAGAATTAAAATAATGATTTAAGATCAAAAACATTAAACCTTGAATAATGAAATAAACTGATTTGAATAGATTTACCAAAGAGATACTCAGCAGTACATACAATAACATAGGAAATGAATACAGGTCAAGTTTAACCCATGCTGTGCATTAGAAGGGGTTTGCTTAGCTTGTGCATCAAAGGGTTAAATATGTTATATCAAATTTGATAAACACACTTTGCCCTCTTTTCACCAGGTCTTTCTTTATGACCCCTATGATGACACCTATCAGTCTGTTCCTGTCAACAGTCACAATGCTGTGTACATCACGCCGGCAAGCGGCAGCGGAGGTAATGATGAGGCCTGATAATTAATTTAATTTCATTTTCAATTTATTTATTTTTACTCTTATACCTTGTGTCCTTGGATGTCTTGAAAGGCAATTTTCAAATAAAATGTTATTATTTATTATTAATATTATATTACTACACATTTTGTATGTATGTCTCTCTTTCATATAAGAAAGACCTTAACTGATTGCATTTGTCCTCTCTGAGTCCACATGCAGTCAACAAACTAAGACATAATAGGACTAATGTAGCTGACAGTTAAAGGAGCAATATGTAAAATGACACAATCTATTCAATTCATACTCCACATGGTCCCTCCTCCTCCCTCTTCATATTCTTCCCCGTCGAGAAGAAACATTGCAAGTTTGGCATCAAATTTCATTCATTTACTCACCAAAAGCATCTCCAGTGGAGGAAAGAGAGTTAACTCTATTTTCGCTGCTGTTTTTATTTGTTTCCTTTGCTTTCAAACATGTTTTGTAGCCGAAAATTGTTGTGCTTCTTCTTTATCCGCTATGTTGGGACCAAAGTCAAACTCTACAGTGACTCACTATTGCCTCTTCAGATACAAAGTGGTATTACAAGACAGGCCAGTAATTCTTAGATATCTCTGCAACATGATACATGGACAACTTCGATGTAACGTCAAAACTATTATTTCTTCACCTTCTGTTTATAACTTAAGTTAATTTACAGAATGTATCGACAACAAATCTTACATATTGCTCCTTTAAGTGAAGCTTATGGCCACCAATTGGCACCATGCAAACATATTAGCAGGAGATATTAAAAATATTAAAAGATACAGAGAAAATTGGACTCCACACAACTGTGGAAGACCTGGTAGGCCACAAACACTGTCACTATTAGATGAACAGTAGTATGGACTGACCACCCCAGAGCCCAGACCTCGAAATTACTGAAGGTGTTTGGATTTATTTGGATAACGAGAAGAAAAAAAATAATAAACCAACTAAAACTGAACTTTAGTGGTGCTGAAACATATAAATGTTATAAATTGGAAATTGAATAAATGACAGCTGGTCTTTGACCAGTGCACAGTACATTGCACAGCCTGAATTATGTCCATCTAATGTCCATTTTGGAGGTAATGATGAGGCCTGATTTATTAAACTCTGGTTGAGCTTCTATATTACTACACGTTTTCTATGTACGTCTCCCTTTCATATAAGAAAAACCTTAATTGACTGCATTCGTCCTCTTTGAGTCCACATAATCAACAAACTGTAACTGTACCTGCAGCTGACAGTTAAAGGAGCAATATGTAAGATGATACAATCTATCAAATTCATACTCCACATGGTCCCTCCTCCTCCCTCTTCATATTCTTCCCAGTCTAGAAGAAACATTGCAAGTTTGGCATCAAATTTCATCCATTTACTCACCAAAAGACAGTTAACTCTTGTTTCGCTGCTGTTTATTTGTTTTCTTTGCTTTTTAACATGTTTTGTTGCCAAACATTGGTGTGGGGACTAAAGTCAGACTCTACAGTGACTCACTATTGCCTCTTTAGATAAAAAGCGGTATTACAAAACAAGACAGGCCAGTAATTCCCAGATATCTCTGCAACATGATACATGGACGACTTTGATGTAACGTCAAAACTGTTATTTCTTCACCTTCTGTTTATAATTTAAGTTAATTTACAGAATGTATCGACAACAAATCTTACATATTGCTCCTTTAAGTGAAGCTTATGGCCACCAATTGGCACCATGTAAACATATTAGCAGGATATATTAAAAATATTAAAAGATACAGAGAAAATTGGACTCCAAACAACTGTGGAAGACCAGGTAGGCCCCAAACACTGTCCCCATCAAATAAATCAAACGAATAGTAGAATGGACTGACCACCCCAGAGTCCAGACCTCAGCATCACTCCTAAAACTGGACGTTAGATGCGCTGAAGCATCTAATGGCTTGATAAGTGAACCATTGTGTGAACTTGATTCCTGTAACCATTCTTTGCTTTGCTCACTCTTTCAGCTACCCACCACGTATTAGTGCACCGAGAGCGGTACGACGATGGAATTGGTGAGCAGATAGCTCTGGGGCTGCTGGCCGGCATGGCCGCAGGGGCCGCGCTGCGCTCTTTCCTATGGATGCCTTTCTGGTTCTGCTGACAAACTCACCGACATCAAGCCAGTTACTGAGATTCTGCCCTAGAGACCGCCTCCGCTCCTCCGCCCTGCTTCTGTAGACCCCAGTCATCCTGAAATACTGTTACTGTGTACATAACACAAATGAACACACACTAGGGTCAGTTAAAGGGTTTAGAAAGTGGTGGCAGGTGGTCTAAACCGCAGTGGGGTCTAGACTGTAGTAACCAATGCTTTACAGGACCAGCCCAGTTCTTTTATGTTGTATTATTTTTTTAATGTACTACGTTGACTGTACATCTCAGGTTTCAGGCCTATTTGAGGACGGTTGTGCTCCAGCAGACTTGTATATGATGTATATATGAATTTCAGTGGGACTTATAGAGGAATTCTCCCAGTTTAGCTCAGTGGTAGAGTCATTCAGAGTGGTTTGATGTGAAATGGTTCACTATGGAGCGGCCCGGTGGCGTAGTGGTTGGCACTGTGGCCTCACAGCCAGACGAACCACAGTCCCACTGTCCAAACATACATGTTAGGTTGATCAGTAACGCTAAATTGCATGGGTGTGAGAATGTGCTGGCCATACGATGGACTGGCAACCCGTCCACAGTGTACCCCGCCTTCACCAATGACAGTGGGATTGGCTCCAACCCTACCGTGACCCCAACTAGTGGGATAATACGAAAGATAATGGATGGATGGAAGGTTCACTGTAGAGAAGTATGCACAGTGGTGGTGATAGGAGCCTGTTTTTTGGTAGGAACTATATTTTACAGCACCTTCCATGTACCCCTCTATACAAATGTATGGTTTTAGGCCGAAACCTTCTCAAAACTATTATTAAACAATGTTTCGGTATCAGCGTATCCATAACCATGTGATGCACAAGATATTTAATGTCTTCTTTGAATATATACTGTTCTGAAACTTGGACAATTTAATACCAGTAACACTAAAATATTAATCAACATGTATTTATATATACAACCAGTGTTGTCTCAAAGTAGCTTTACAGAAAAGCAGTTTATGAAGAAGAGGAATCAAAAGAAGGAAGGTAAGAAAAGAGTCCATGTATAGCAAAACGTGAGAAAGGATATTGAGGTTTAAGCCCCCCTAGAGCAAGCCAGAGGCGACGGTGGCAGGAAACACTCTCTTAATAAAAGAAAGAAACCTTGAGAGGAACCCAGGCTCAAGCAAGGAACCCATCCTCCCCCAGATATATGAAAACCATGATGGAATCAGAAATCAGTAATCAAAGGCTTTGTCCAGAAAAGGCCCTTGTGTGAGCAAGAAGGCGTCAGAGATCACCAAGAAACATAAATACACAGCAAATACACAGTCGAGTCACATTATTATGACCAACGGCAGCAGATTGTCTTCTCTGGGGTGGATGGGATCTTCCAGCATGATCATGCAACACATCACACGACTAGAAATGTCCCACATTGGTTGGAAGAACTGACCAAAACTTCTATCCAGAACCCCTTATTCCTCAGACTTGAACCCAACTCAGTATCTGTGGGACCACCTGGATGGTGGTGTTGGCTCTATGGATCCTCCTCCACGTTTCCTCCAGCAGCTGTGGGATGCACTGCAGTCAGCATGGCTCCAGATACTTGTGACCACCTACCAGGACCTTATTGAGCCTCCCAGTCCGTCTAGCTGCTGTCTGTGCTGCACACGGCGGTTACTCTGGATGTCATAATAATGTGACTCCACTGTGTAATCCAGCAGGCATTCGAGATATTTCACTCTATTTACATACTGGGCTACCTTGTTTTAGTACTAAAGTTTGTAGTTTTTAGAGAAAACTCTGTACATTTCACTAGAACTAAGCATTTTAACATAAAACCACTCTGAATGACTGTTTATTTTTTTTAATTACCCAGTTATGAAGAAATCTGTACATTTACATGGAATTTCCCTTCAAATAAATACTCCACTTAATGCTTCCATTGAAAACAATGAATGGATGAAAATGATTATGTAACCGAAGGCCAAGGAACATTAGCATGGACGGTGGAGCCTTTTCTAATAGAACCAGTTTGCTTTTAGTTGTGCGTGTGCTTCAACTTGTGCCTGAGGTTTGTGGCTTCTCACATGACCAGTGACCGCAAGATGGAAACTCTGAACACTGTAGACCAGGCTGAAACCGTGCTGTGCTGTGACCACTGATGCAATATCAGACTCCGCCACCAGAGGGCAGCAACCACTAGACACTGCAGCTTTGTGAAATAAAGCAACTCATTTACTGAGGTCACTTTTTGGGTTTCTGTTTGGTCATTTCATAATCTGGACCCAACACTTGAGTATTACATTGACAACATAGAGTAATATATACAGCAGTAGGGACTTACAATTGTCCAATAAGACCTATTCTTCTATAAGATTCCACAACAAAGCCTCCACAGGTCCTGCATCGAGAGGACAAAAGCATGTGGGGACACACCACACATATACGAGTCTGTTTGACATCCCTTTCCAAAACTATGGACATTAATAGGGAGCTGCTCCCCTTTATGGCTGTAACAGTCTCTACTCCTCTGGGAAAGCTTTCCTAGAGATCTTGGGAAGTTGGTGCCCATAAAGACGAAAGAGCATTCAGGCTCTGGTGTTGGACGAGAAGGCCTGGCTCACAATCAACGTCCCAGTTCATCCCAAAGGTGTTCACTGGGGTTGAGGTCAGGCCTCTCATTTAAAGCAGGGTTTAATGGAATGGCTTTGTGCACAGGGACACGCTCATACAGGTGGGTTCTTCCCTCCACAACGTTGGGTGTGTCTCAAAACCTACTGAGCTCCTACATAGACAGTATTTTACTTCATAGTATGCGCTCCCGACATGTAGACTGTCCCAATTCTTACATACCTTAAACATGCTTCTACTGAGGAACCTTATTTAGATCTGATTTTAAGGAAGCATTGAATCTTCCTCAGCCACTAAGACAATCCCATGATGCAACACAGGCTAATCTAGAAGCAGTGAAGTGGTTTTAAAATGTGAGTTATTTTGATTCTCTCTGGAGTTTTAATGTGTTTCTGGTCATATAATCACACAAAACAGTTTTATTATCAACTCTGTAACGAGTCCTTCACCATTTACTGTTTTATACTCGAGCCATTAGCATTTATGCTAGCGGATTTTTAAGCCTCGGGCTATTGTTTCAGATGCCAGCCGGTAGCTTAGCAACCAGCTAAACCACCGGTGGCGTGCTGCAGTGGGCGGGAACAAGCCGTGACGCAGTCTCTCTCTAACTAGAGCGTCTCAGTAATCTGTTTTATGAGGAGAGATGAGGAGAGAACGCTGCTACTGCTACCTAGACAGCCTTAGACACTCAGTAGGGTTTGAGAAACACCTTTAGGGGCCAAAACTCTGAAAAAACAGCCCCCAGATCGACTTTCTATGCATTCTGGTAGGTAGCGTTCAACTAGTATCCACCAAACCAGATTCATCCATCAGACTGAAGCGTGAACAGGTTTCCACAGCCCCAGAGTCCAATGGTGGCCCTTGACACCCCTCCAGCCGACACTTGGCATTGCGCATAGTGATCCTAGGCTTGTGTACAGCTGCTTTGACATGGAAACCCATTTCATGAAGCTAGTGAACACACAACACACTAGGGGGCAGTGAGCATACTTGCCCGGAGAGGTAAGTAACCCTATCCACAGGGCCTGGAGATCAGTTAGGGGTTAGGTGCCCTGCTCAAGGGCAGTTCAGTTGTGTCCTGTTGGTTCTTGGGATCGGACCTGCAACCTTTCAGACACAAGGCTGGTTCCCGAACCAACGACTGCCCTAGATTCAGTTTCAAACTCTGTAGTAAGTGATGTACTCAACGACCCCACTATTATGTGAGACTGTGTGCTGCTGTTGCTCATAGAGGGTTCCTTTTCACAACAACAACACTCACAGTTGGCTGGGGCAGATTGAACCGGGCGAACATTTCCTGAACTGACTGGATGCATCCTATAACAGCACCACATTTAAAGCCACTGAGCTTCTCAGTGCGACCCATTCTACTGCCAGTGTCCGTCTATAGAGATTGCATGGCTATGCGCTTGATTCTATGCACCTGTTAACACTGGAGGTGACCTGAACTCATGAATTAGAAGTGGGGTACACTTCGTTGTATAGTTCACAGGGTTCTCAGGATTTGACCTTAAGTTGACAAGGAAAACTGCATCAGCTATTCATGTTCATGGGTGTTACATAAGGGCCTTATTCATTATTCACTCCCTGCTCTCCTCGGCAGCTCCTCTGAGATCCGGTTCTCAGGACTAGAAGTTCAGTCAGTTCATCATAGCACGTACAGACTGAGCAGCAGTCTATTAAACATTCATGCTTTTCATGTTTCAGGCCATTTATGGTGCGGAGGCTTACGTGGATGTCGGATCTCGACATAGAAATACAAGAAAACTGTGGAGTTGCTTTGAATGCCAAATATTGTTGCTGTCCAAAGAAAAACATGCATCTCCAAAATAGTAGCATTACAGGAGACAGCAAACACTGTCTTAACTTCCAGTGTAAGTCAATGGAACCAGAATTTTTTTTGTCCAAGCTATTTTGGAGCATTTCTATTGGTGCTTTGATTATATAACATTCACTGGATATAAAGAGCAGCTGTTTTGTTCACATAATTTCATGGAAAAATAAAAATTACCAAAAATGGAAATACATGTTTACATGTTATTACGATATCCCAACTCTGCCACACACTTCAGGGCGCAGTTGTGGGCTGGAGGTTCGGGAACCAGCCGGTTCGAGACCATGAGTCGTCAGGACAAACACAACGTGAAGTGTTATGAAGTGTCCTTAAGCAAAACACCTAACCCCCGAAAGCTCTCCAGGCTGCCCACCGCTCTGGGTTAGTTTGTTCACTGTCTAGTGTGTGTATGTGTGTGTGTGTGTGTATGGGTGTTTTACTGTTCACTGTGTTCACCAGTGTATATATATATATATATATATATATATATATATATATATGTGTGTGTGTGTGTGTGTATGTGTATTTGTGGGTGTTTCACTGTCCCCTAGTGTTTGTGTTTACTAGTGTATGTAAATGTGTGTGGTGACTGCTCCCTAGTGTTTGTGTTCACTAGTGTGTGTGTGTGTGTATATAAATATATATGTGGGTGTTTCACTGTCCCCTAGTGTTTTGTGTTTACTAGTGTCTGTATATGTGTGTGGTGTGTTCACTAGTGTGTGTATGTAAATATATATGTGGGTGTTTCACTGTCCCCTAGTAATTGTGTTGACTAGTGTATGTATATGTGTGTGGTGTGTTCACTAGTGTGTGTGTGTATATAAATATATATGTGGGTGTTTCACTGTCCCCTAGTGATTGTGTTGACTAGTGTATGTATATGTGTGTGGTGTGTTCACTAGTGTGTGTATATAATATATATATATGGGTGTTTCACTGTCCCCTAGTGTTTTGTGTTTACTAGTGTCTGTATATGTGTGTGGTGTGGTCACTAGTGTGTGTATATAAATATATATGTGGGTGTTTCACTATCCCCTAGTAATTGTGTTGACTAGTGTATGTATATGTGTGTGGTGTGTTCACTAGTGTGTGTATATAAATATATATGTGGGTGTTTCACTGTCCCCTAGTAATTGTGTTGACTAGTGTATGTATATGTGTGTGGTGTGTTCACTAGTGTGTGTGTGTATATAAATATATATGTGGGTGTTTCACTGTCCCCTAGTGATTGTGTTGACTAGTGTATGTATATGTGTGTGGTGTGTTCACTAGTGTGTGTATATAATATATATATATATGGGTGTTTCACTGTCCCCTAGTGTTTTGTGTTTACTAGTGTCTGTATATGTGTGTGGTGTGGTCACTAGTGTGTGTATATAAATATATATGTGGGTGTTTCACTATCCCCTAGTACTTGTGTTGACTAGTGTATGTATATGTGTGTGGTGTGTTCACTAGTGTGTGTATATAAATATATATGTGGGTGTTTCACTGTCCCCTAGTGATTTGTGTTGACTAGTGTATGTATATGTGTGTGGTGTGTTCACTAGTGTGTGTATATAAATATATATGTGGGTGTTTCACTGTCCCCTAGTGTTTTGTGTTTACTAGTGTATGTATATGTGTGTGGTGTGTTCATTAGTGTGTGTGTGTATATATATATATATATATATATATATATATATATATATATATATATATATATATATATATATATATATATATATAGGTGTTTCACTGTCCCCTAGTGTGTATATATGTGGGTGTTTCACTGCTCCCTAGTCAATTCAGTTCAATACAACACAGAAGTGCCAGAAATCTGTGTTTTTGATATACAGGAAACTGGGGAGTGTCTTTAAATGCCAAACATGTAAATATGTTAATGTTATCATTGAAAGTCTTATTAGAGCATACAACATCATAAACGTACAATATTGTAAACAATCTTAAACAGTCTTTATCAACACTCTGGTAACAAACTATTATGTTAATAGGCCCAGGCTTACAACGTAGCTATAGGCTAACATGTACCCGAGGGTTGTAATATTTGGTTTATACACATATCGTCGCTGTCCAATGAAAAACATGCATCTCTATTTTTGGTGATCCTTATTTTTCCACATCATTTGAACTCAGCAGCAACTGTTTATATTGTGTGAAAAATTTATGATGAATGGACCAATAGAAACGCTCTAAAATAGCATGGAAAAAATTCTGGTTCCATTGACTTACATTAAAGATGAGGCAGGTTTTTGCCCTTTGCTGTAAAGTCGCAATTTTGAAGATATTGTTTTTCATAGCAACAACATGCATGTGAATTTATCTAGATCTATTTATCAGAGACTAATTCACAAACCTGTCAAGTCCACTGCCGTTTGAGTGCACACTGTCCACAAAGCTAAATAGAAAGTGTGTAAATATTACATTGTTCTACTTATCACTAGCTATGCTGATACATGAACTCTGTATGAAAGTGTTTGTGTTAAAATATCTCAGTATGTCATTATTAGATATTGGCTATCTATACCAGAATCATTAGCAGCTTAACAAGCTCCAATTCAATCAAATCTGTGAGCACTAAAATATACAATTGAATATGACATCAGTTCCTGAGAAAAAAAAACAAAACTGCTCTGTCAAATCCTTGTGCATCTTTGGCTTTCCTTGTTAGTGTTGATGCCCCGTCTCCGTGGAACTCCTTACTCTCTTCTATTCGCTCTACTTCTTTCTACACAATCGTAATTATTATTATTATTATTATTGTTATTATTATTTAAGAGCACAACTGGAACCCATCAGTAAGTTATGCTGAAACAGCAAAAAAATGCATGAATAACTTGCAATTATACTTTTCTACCACTAGAGGTTTACGCATAGGCCTAAATTATTATGTAATTAAATTACAGCAATAGAAAATATGAAATATATTAATAAATATGCCTAAAAATAAAACCTTTGGTTTGCAACTCACATATAGGAGGTTGAAGCCTCTCCACAAGGGGGCGCTTTCAGCAGTAAAACAGTGACACCACGTCCATGTTTCCTTATTATTGCATGCAACTGTGCCCACACTGCAGAAGTACAGAAGATACCTAAAAAAAACTGTATCGTGATGCAATTTATTGGAATAGTTTATCATCATCATAGACTGAAAGTGTGCTCTGTGTATGATTAAGCCAAAAAAAAAAAAGAAGACATTTTCATAGTTACTAAATAAAGGTCTTTATTAGGGATGTCAATAAGACACTGATGTAGTCTAGCAGTGCAAATTATGAGCTTCTGTATTCAGCATCACAGCAGCACACGGCGGTGACAGATTAAAAAAACAAAAACAAAAACAAAACAAAACAAAAGCTACCGGTCATGAACTTTCCTCCGGAGAAGAAACGAAACTGGGGAACGTTTGGGAAAAGAACACCACACGAATTGCACTGTATCTTGAGCTTTTTCAAATCTGCTGCCCATGTAAGGAACTGGGTAGGAACGGGGGAGGAGTTTGTGTGTGGGGGCGGGGTTACTAAAGAAAAAACCAAAACAAAATAAAACTGAAATATGATTTATAAGGAAAATCAAACAGGAAAAGCGCGACATGATCAAGTAGAAATAAATAAAACAGAACGCGGCTGATTCAAACAAACCAATAAACGAGAAATGAAAGCATCAACGTTCCATTGAATCAAACTTTACAATGCTAAGAAAACAAGCCAGTGGAAGCCCTAAAAAATATATAACTCTTAAAGGCATGGCTGCATATTGATATAATCAGGAGATGTATTGTCTATCATACTTCCCTTAATATACAAAAAAAACCCTACTGTAGTACTAACCGTACTTCTCTTCTACTGCGCTACTCGAAACAGAAGAACCAATGGCAGCCGAGGTGAAAAAGAGAACAGCCAACCTTGAGTTGGGATCGTTTATGAGACCTGAAACTAGCTGGATGTGTACAAGAGCTTCTATAACGTGTCCAATGACTTATTTTATTTTATATTTTTTCCCCAATGACTCCCCTGCATAGCTATCATACTTGGATAATTCTCGAAACTTCGTAAACACCTCTGACACATCTTTAGTTTACATTCCCAACAACACCAAGGTCTCCACTTCCGGCAGCTTGCATGGCGTATGGAGGATTTCTCTTAGGAGTGGGTGATATGGCAAAAACATAATATGATGATACCTCGACATTGCTCTATGAGGACATATGTTTTCTTTTAAAGTTGGCTGGCGCCATGTTCAGAGGGAAACGACGACAAAAACTATGAATATAATGAAACAAAAAATTTCATTCAAAAACCCAGTTAACAGGCCCAATTAAGCTCTGCAGACGGTCAACGTTAAGCACTGCCTACGTCCACGCTGTGATGTAATTGATGACAATGAAAATAAACATTGTTGTATTGCCCATCCCTACGTCCCGTTAAGCACTCAAAGACTCTTAGCCATATTTAAATTACTCATCAATTTCATCAGTAATAGTTATGATCTATTGTAATTGTTCAATGCTCACAGAGGACATACACGGATCTCCCAATTGCACTGCATCGCGTGAGCTCCGATAACGGTGGCATAAGCGCTTTTCCATTCAAGGTACAGTGCCAAAAAATATGATACTAAAAAAAAACAAGAAAACAAAAACACTTCGGTACGGGGGATATTACTGCACACCTCAAAGCCTGAACAAACCAGCAGCATGAAATGAACTGGTTGCATATTAAGCAGTAAATGGGGTGAATTGAACCTTTTCCACAGCACTTGTGTGTTGGCTTGCATTTCAGGTGTTGGTTATTACGTCCCAATCAAACCTCACCAAGCTCATAATTACTAATCTACTGGATTCCAATTGCAGCATTCCAGTAAATGTCTTTTCCAGACAACGTGGCATGGCTTGAGCAAGAAAAAGATTTGGTTTACATACATTATACAGGATATATATGCATATATACTAGGGATGCATCAAAACATACACTGTAATCAAGCTGACACCAAGCTCATTTACTTGTACTCATAAAAATTCACCTACGCTCTGATACCCTGGTGACGCAAGTCGAATGTGTGCTGCACTGCCATGCAAATTAACAAATGACTCAAGCTGACAGTACAGGAGGGTCACAAAGTCATATTCACATCTCTTCTGGAGGTGGTGATACAAATGGCGGTTAGAAGTTGACTAGAAGTTCCTACCAAAGGCTATAAACGGCAACTTCACTGTGTATGCATGAACATAATTGTGATGTATAAATAATGACATGGTCATTTTTGTTTAACAGGCTGTAGAGAGACTGTACTGTGGGTCGCGGAGTTGCTCAGTACTCGGGTGCGCAGCGTGTTACTATGATTAAAGTGGCTAACATGGGCTGAGCATTTTTTTACTGTGCCAGTCACCATAGAACAAAGTTTCTAAACTTTGGCTGTAGTGGACAGTTAACTAAAGCTAAACCAGCCAAAAGATCTTCAACAAGTCAAAACATAAGCTGCTTGGATGCTGAATCGCCTCTCGACTGCAGCGCTACCCCTTCCAGGGTAACTGAAGTAGTTACTATAGCTAGCTAACAAAATGGCCAAGAGGAGGGCCAAAACATTCTCCTCTCTGAATGCAAGTTAATGCAAACAAGTGCAAGCAAGTCCACCAACAACGACATTTAAATACTGACCGCTTACTCGTGACCAGACCTATTCAGAACATTAGCACTCTGAAAGAAGCTTAATTCACCTTACTGTCTGCTTAATATTGTAGCAATTGGCCGAGCTAGTTCAGTGCAACGACTGGTTTGTTAAGGCTAACTATAACAGCCCCCATATTCGAGTGTGAGCACAAAAATAGAAACGTAACGGAAACAAATAAGCGACACCTTTCACATCCACGTTGTGCTTGGTAAGCTTAAGGTCATCTCAGTGAGTCAGCAGAAAGCATGGCGCTGAGGATGATGGACAAGTAGTGTTCTTCTGGTTCCAGGCTGGGGAAGGTGCAGGGGGGGTTGGGACTGACGCTGCAGTTGGGAGTGGGAGGAGAGGAAGAGCGAGAGAGATAGAGAGAGAGAGAGAGAGAGAGAAATAGCAAGAGAGTAGTGTGAGACAGAGAAAGTGATAGAGACAGAGGACGTGGAGGGACGAGGCTTTAGCAGGAACAGCCGCCTTCGCTGACCGGCTGTTCCGGAGGCTTCTCCAGCTTTATGTCGATCACTGAGGGCGAGTTAAGTCAATCAACTGCTCGCAACAACAACAACAACAACAGGAGAAAGTGTGTGTGCAGGGTTTATGTAAGGAAACGCATGCAAAGCAGTGCACATGTTTTTCTGCAGGGCGTATTGAAGGATACTGTCTTCTCTGCTCTTGTCCTGCGTGCTCTCCATGCCGGGCAGCGCGGCGGCCACGCGCCGGAAAAGCTGGAGGGGAGAAGAAACAAGGCGCTATTGTTCAGATCGGCTGATATATTTATATAATAAAAAAAAAAAAAGAAAGACAGAAAAGAAGAAAGCAGTCAATCACACACACACACACACACACACAGGAAGCCAGGGAAAGACTAATATATATATATATATATGTATATATGTGTGTGTGTGTGTGTGTGTGTGTGTGTGTGTGTGTGTATATAAAAAAATGCATGTCTTAAAGGGACCATATCATAAAAAACATACCATTCAATTTGGAAGCTGAGCTGCAATAACAGCCAGTTTTAAATCCTCATTGTTGTGATGTCACAACCCTGAGCACGCATACATATGACCATTTCAGAGGTGACTATGCAGCTGCTTGGAGGAGCCCAAGGTGGCCCATTGTTGGGAAAAGGTTTGAGGAGCTATAAAGCTTTAAAGCTTTTATAAAGCTGGCCGTTCCTAATGATGACCGTGAACAATTAATAGTCCTAACAAGTTAGAGAGAAACTAAGGTTTATTTAAAGATTACGATTAAGCTTAAAAGCCCAAATTGTTGTTGGCTTTGACTTTGAAAGCCAATTTGGCACATCAACCGATCAATCAATTAGCCTTTACTTTCACTCGGGAGAATATAGAGGGAGACCATCATTTACAATGTAGCCGAGCATTAGAAATAAATTAAAATTAATTCTAATATGAGTACTTAAAGTGTAAAACAAAGAATATAAACAAAATGACCAAGTAAGATAAATTGTAGTAGAAAAACAAATAAAAAACTGAATAAGATAATATATTGTCGCTGTCCAAAGAAAAACAAGGAAAGGACCAAAACAGGCAAAGTGAACGGAGCCAGAATTTGTTCTAAGCTATTCTGGAGCATTTTCATTGGTCTGTTCATGTTGAAAAGACAAAATGAAGATATGTTGAGATATATATTTTTTGGAACAGTGACGGTGTACATCTTTATGCTAAGAAAAGTTGGAAAGTAGTCAATTATAACCCACAGTGTGATTCAGGGGTGAAAAAATATACATAAAAAGTAGAATATGGCCCCTTTAACTGCATTTAACAAGCAGAGTCTGAAAGAAACTTCTTTTAAACTCGAAGAGAAGCCTAACTGTGACGCTCCGTGGCTCTTCACAATGCATTTCCTCGGGCAATTAATCAAGAATGATTGGCAGCTGGAAGGCAGTATTCCTTGTGTTGGTCCCTCAAAGCCAGAGTAGAGGATGAATCAGCAGATTGACAGCACTGAAGCTCGGCAAGAGAAATGGCTTGAGCTGAGCAAGATGTCTGTTCTGCCTCAGCCCGCTTTCCGCTTGGCTCCAACAATGAGGCTAATTCAGAGCCTCCAGACAGCCTTCTTTTCTCCCCACCACCGAGACAATGGCTGCTCAGAGCTGGCACTGAATACCCAGCCTTCATCCAACAAAAGCAAAACCTGTCAGCATGACAGAAGCCTGGGCTTGAAGAGTGGGGGCTTTTCCTGTATCACTGTGTACAATGCCACAGTATAGTTTTTAGGGAATTCTGTGATGCGTGCTGTACAGTGATGTATACCTTTCAGCGGAATAAGAGCAGTTAAATGCTGACTGGTTGGAAACCTCTACTGAAGAAATCTGAGAAACTTAGAGACAATTCTAACTTGTTATTGGCTGTCAGTGTCTACGCTAATTTGATGACCATAAGGGATTAAACAGAAGAGTGGTAAGCATCATCAGGTGGATGGTAAGAATCAAAAAGGCTTATAATTGTGTTAAGTTACTCTCACAAAGAGACACACAGTACTGTGCATAACGCAGAAAACCCTTTATTTATTTAACTTAAAGTAAAAACAGTCATTAAAAGAAGTAATTATTCTTTTTCAGCAACATCAAATTACACCAAAGGCTCAACAACTAAATACCCCCCCCCGCCGTATTACTGTGTCCACTCTTCTGCCCTCATTACAGCTTCCAGTCTCTTCAGGAGACTTGCTGCTAAGCTTTCAGAAGTTTGCAGTAGGGTTGTGCGATATTGACAAAAACTGATATTTTGATATTTTCTGTAATTAAAAAATGATAAATGAGTCTTATAAAAGTCTTATATTTATTAATAAGATATTAATATCCATCCATCATCATCTGCTCTATCCAGCTTTCCGTGCCCCGTGCCTAGCATGGCTGGAGTGAAGGCTCTTCTTTAGTGAATAAGTGTGTGTTTAACCTTAGCTGGTTCAGGTCTGTCTTGGACAGCACACTCCTGAAACTCTTCATACTCCTCATACTCTGTTCATACTCCTCATACTCTGTTCATACTCCTCATACTCTGTTCATACTCCTCATACTCTGTTCATACTCCTCATACTCTGTTCATACTCCTCATACTCTCTTCATACTCCTCATACTCTCTTCATACTCCTCATACTCTCCTCATACTCTGTTCATACTCCTCATACTCTGTTCATACTCCTCATACTCTGTTCATACTCCTCATACTCTGTTCATACTCCTCATACTCTGTTCATACTCCTCATACTCTGTTCATACTCCTCATACTCTCTTCATACTCCTCATACTCTCTTCATACTCCTCATACTCTCTTCATACTCCTCATACTCTGTTCATACTCCTCATACTCTGTTCATACTCCTCATACTCTGTTCATACTCCTCATACTCTGTTCATACTCCTCATACTCTGTTCATACTCCTCATACTCTCTTCATACTCCTCATACTCTCTTCATACTCCTCATACTCTGTTCATACTCCTCATACTCTGTTCATACTCCTCATACTCTGTTCATACTCCTCATACTCTGTTCATACTCCTCATACTTAAAGCATGAAGTAGTGAGCACGTAGAGTCGAGGCATTCTGATTGTTGTTTTTCCAGTCAGTAGTGTACTAATGTCAGCTTGCACATCGTTAACACAGCAATTAAGATATTATTGTAAATTATATATATATATATATATATATATATATATATATATATATATATATATATATATATATATACACACTACTGCTCAAAAGTTTGGGATCACAGTGAAATGTTCTTGTTTTAATGGAGTATCTTCTTCCTTAACACAACAATGGACTGACGGGTCTCTAAAGAAAGTTGTTTCTTTCTGGTCATTTTGAGTCGGTCAGCAAGCCATCAACTGCTGATCTTCAGATACTAAACTAACCTAGAATGTTGTTCCCTTTTATACTCACTTATTAGTAGAATGTTTTTCAGCTGTGCATCACAATTGAGCAAAAGTGTCCTAACAACCAATTAGTCCAATAACATCCTTAACTTGGATTGGTGGTCGTACCAGGAGATTTAGACAGAGGACTGAGAATTACTGATAATAGGACTATATGCTAAATAAGCCTCTATACAAAAACAGACTCTAATACAAACATTTTTATACTTTAAAAATCATTTACACTTAAATTAATTGTGAAATGGACAATATTGTTTATGAATAAAATTCTAGTGATCCTAAACTTTTGAGCGGTAGAATATATATATTATATATTTTCCAAAAAATATATCTTACTCCGTATCTCAGATGACCAGTTTCAGTTCTAGTCCACACTTGCCTTCTTTTATGTCTATACTCTACTCTCAGTAACTCTACGTTCACACTAGCAGGCGACTATGACAGGCAACAGCCGTTTTCTGTGGGAGTATTCGATTTGTATTTGACAATTTAGCAACAAGCGGCAAGTCGAGCTGAAACTTTCTCAGCAACTACGCTGTGATGATCTAACTGATTGGCTCAAACAGTGTCTACACTTAGTTTCTACTGCCATTTCAATAGTATTGATAATAGTATCACTCAAAATATGGAAAAGAAACTTGTGAACAGCATTTCATATATTATATGAACACAATGGCAATACATACCATGCATCCGTAAAGTGTACAGACACTTTCTTATTTTCAATGTATGTTGTGTTGAGGCTAAAATAAAAAGGAGTTCAAGCCCCTCCCCATCAATTTGCACTCAAAAATGTTTTCACTTTCTCATTCTGAGGTACTGAGCACAGATTGATGGGGAGGGGCTTGAATTCCTTTTGATTTTAGCCTCAACACAACATCAAGTGAAATAAGTGAAGACTTTCTAAATGCAATGTATATAGTACATGTATTTACACTGTCTTGTCAGTAGCTGGACAGAGTACACGCCCACATGTGGTAAGATGAGTGGTCTCAAGCTCACCCAGAAACTTGAGACAATGTTAGTGACTCCACAACATACGGTAAGAGCTTCTCGAACAGCTACACATTCTTTGAGACCCACAGCACTAAGGTGTCTTCTCACAGTGGAAGGATGGACAGAAACACCTGTGGATGTTCTCAGATCTGAGACTGGAGCTTGACTGTCTTCTTAATCTGACGGGGACAGTTTTGGTGATTGTATAGAGTTCTATTTCTCTGTGTACTGTTATTTCACCCACTCTTGTATAAGTGAACTATCTAATATCTGATCTCCTCAGAAACATCTCTACTGTTTTTGTTGGCAGTGGTTTTGAGACAGTTAAAAGGGGAAATAGTGCAGAAAAGTATAATAAGTGTTGCTAGATCTGATCGTTTAGACAGTTTTTTTCGAAATTCCAAGTTAAATATCTTTTCTGCTCAAATTTAATGACCAATAATAATACGATCAATAAATAAAAGGGTGGCTTTTGCACAGTACTGTACATCGGTAGCTTTTGACAAATCAAACCAGCTACTGCTCTTGATTATCCCTCAGACCTGAGGAGATAAAAGAGTGTTCAAAGGCAAGAGAAGACTTGTGCTAAAATCTGTGGGACACTGACACACAGGTGGGCATGCATGAGGGCAGCCGACAACAACAAAATCTCAAACTCACACGAACACGCTCTACCTGTTTCACATTGTATCCTGTCTTTGCGCTCGTTTCGATAAACAGAACATTCATTTCTTTAGCTCTCTGTTCTCCCTCTTCACTTGTTATCTGTCTGCGATGGGAGACATGCATGTGCCCATTCATACACATTCACAACGTACACATACACACAAACAAACAAAAGCAAGAGAAAAGAAAAGCAAACGTAAACACATTGCAGTGGGAATGTTTTCCGCGCCTCGCCTCGCTGCTGCTGCTGCCCAATGCAGAGCCTCAGTCTGACTCCAATTCATACACCCATGAACATATTCTACCTTACCTGGAGTGATCAGCTGATTAGGTATACCCACATTATGGAACTCTTTCAAACCCATTGGTCAGCCACCAAAGAGTGCCACGGTCAATGAACCCATCTATTTTCTCTCTCTATCTACTGAGAAAGGGACCATCTAAGGACCCCTGTTGACCAGCTGCATTGCTGGGATGTTTCACACTTGGATATCACTGCTGGGATGAGCCAAAAGTGGTCTTGTGGTCAGAAAGTGACCAGTGATGATTGGCTAGAGTTATGCAAACCCCTAAAGAGTGAGGAAACATGGAAGGTATGTTTGATAAAGTCAACTCCAACTCTACATAACTCTATTTGAATAACATCACCATCAGCAAATAGTATAAACCAACTCAACTGCTTGGAAAAACCACGACCCTGATGTTTTACTCAGAAATATGTCATGTGACATATACATACTTATTCAATAAAATACTTATAAAACTGTATTGGCATATACATTAACATTTCCATGTAGAAGGGTCCTATAAAGTGCTCCTATAAAGTAGGTGTACCTGATAAAGTAGCAACTCCAGAGGTTCTAGACACACTGGCCATCTTAAGATGGTGGAACAATTCTGATTTTGAACATAACCTGCAATACCTGCTCTTAACCAGCAAAACCTTCGACCCAACACAAGCTATAAGCTGGGCTGAGGATCACAGCAGGAGCAGCAGCAGCAGCTGAGGAGGACCGGAGGCTGCGGCTCAGGCTCGAACTCACCTGCTTGACGTTGTAGCCTGCTTTAGCACTAGTCTCAATAAACATTACATTCAGCTCTTTGGCTTTCCGCTCGCCCTCTTCAATAGATACTTGCCTGTGGTAAAGGAGAAGGTTACAGATGCTGGGGAGTTCACACACAAAGCATTTACAGAAATTTCAGCTGCTTTCACTTGTGCTAAGTCTTTACAATGAGAGTTAAAAGGAAACACGCTTTCATCCTGGCATGTGCCAGAGAACCAAACTACTGCGTATTAATCATCTCCGATCTGCTGAGGCTTCCAGTGTTTTTGTTTTGCAGCGTCGACCAGAAGAGAACAAGGTCCCTTTGGTTCGAGTCTTGGTTTCTTTCAAGGTTTCTTTCTCTCAATCTTAAGGGGGGGTTTCCCGTGCCACTGCCGCCTTCGGCTCGCTCTCTGGGGGCTTGGATCTGGCTTTTCTGTAAAGCTGCTTTGTGACAAGTGCTACACAAGCAAACTTGGAACATGAACGTCACTGATTATTCTTTTCAGAAGCATCAGCAGATATAGAAAGATCCTCCTACAACACCTACTTAATAGTAATAATAATAATAATCACTTTATTATTAAAATTAGAGATGGAAGGATCGATCGGCTATGTATCCGTATTGGCCGATTTTTAATCGATATTTCTCCAATTTAGATGATTCCGAGAGCCGATTGATGTCGTTAAACCAATGAGCCTAATTTGTGTATTTACAGCTAGCGCTTCATCCAGGAAGAGGAGCCCTCATTGAAACCCCCTCTGGCCAGGTCCCTGCAATTCCTATCTGAACCACTAGGTGGAAATACACACTCTTTCATTTTCAACAGACTGACTCAGCAACGGCCTCGCTGACAGAAAACATGTCTGAAAACGTGTCTCGTGGGAACCAAGACATTTAACACTACTAATCTGATACAGCACTGCACGCAGCTGAACACAGTGAGTATCAGCAAACAGCAGAGCTAGCACACACAGCTAACACAAAACTAATAACCCAGAACACCTTCAGACCAGATCTGACCAGTACGAACAGAACAGCAGCAACAATTCAAGATCTACATTTAATGATTACAGATTTTTGTTTAAAATAACAGAGTCTGAGTTTAATGACTGCAGTTTTTACTGTATTTATTTAATTATCTTTTTTTGTTTTAAATTAAGAGTCTAAATTTAATAACTGCAGCATTGGACATATTAGTTTGATTTACTTTGTTTATTTACTACAAATTTTGTTTAAAATATTAAGCCGTTTCATATGAGCTCATTAAAAATGGTAATAAACCAGTTTAGACTATGTTTCATGACTTGCTTGCCCTAATAACTACATGTAGCCCTGCGGTGGCATAAAGCCCCGCCCTAGATTGGTATCAGCCGATCGTGTTGAAAGGTGAACGGCAATCGAAATCAAAAACGCTGATCGGTCCATCTCTAATTAAAATATATAAGTACTTTCTTCTTTCATTAATTTCGAGGCAGTTCTTAACTCAAAAGTCTAAACTCTTTTCCATATGAGCTACAATATGTATGTGGTACTAACATCACCAAATGTTTACAAGCTCTGAGGGACACTGCTGTCTTGCTATGGTTTGCATAAAATACATCAGCACATGAGTAACATTTTCCGCCTAGTTAACCATTGAAAGTCATTCAGAATGGTTTGCTCAGAGAATTGTTCACAGTGGTGGTGATGGGAACCAGACGTCTGAAGAATTGAATGCCTCACAGAAAGCTACTGCATAAAACGGTTACGTTTACGTAAAAATGTATTCATGTTGTAAATGTACATGCAGGCTGTTATCTTAAAAAAAGAGTCCCTAAATAAACCAGGTGAACTGGCTATGCTGGGGTTGAGGCAAATAAATGCAAATAAAGCAATAAAAGTGTTCACTGAAACATTGCAGAGCTTATAAAAACAAAAAAGTGCTAACTTGTAGCTTGGTGCTCCAATGTTTTGAAGCCAATACTGACAAATGGATGTGTATTTGTTAGTCATGAAGCTAATACTAGTGCTTTTAGTATGTATACAGGCAGGATGAGTGTGTTCTTTGCTTGTTTGCCCTTGAGTAGCTTTGCTTTACTACACATCATTTTTGGTGGAACTGTGGACCTTTGTGTGATTGAGCACACAACAGTATAGTGTATCAGTTCAAACTGTACTAGCTACTATCAAAAAGCTGAGAAAAGATGGCTCATTTAACAATTTGGCCAATTTAGGTTAGTACTTTCACAGCTACATTCAATAAACCACAAAAGACTATTAAAATCATCATCGGCTACAACTCCAGGATAGTGGCTGCTCTAGATTTACCACTGTTTTATCATTTCCAACACCCAAAAACACTGAAGACACATGTAGGCTCAGGGCTCATTTGGATAATAAATGAAATTGCTATATTTGTGTTGCAATCATAAAACTATATTGGCATTGGCATCAACATTTTTATGTAGAACCTCCTATAAAATGCTTGTATATGGTAGGTATACCTAATAAATTGGCAAAAACCAGGGGTTCTGGACATACTGGTCATCTTAAGATGGTGGAACAACTACAAGTTGGAACACAATCTGCAATACCTGGTCTTAGCCAGCAAACACTTTGGCCAAACACAAGCTGGCCTTACTTGTTTGGAAAAATAAATAAAATGGCTATATTTGTGTTGTAGATAATGCAAACCCTGGTTCCCATCACCACCACCACCACTTGAAACAACACCCGAGTCAGTACATTTCCCAGAAACCAGTGCTGTGCTTAACAAAACACAGGGCTGCTTTCACCACATCACATTTTACAACACAGCATTAACACAACCCTTCCTGGGCGAGACGCTTGAGCAACCCTGCACACACCTTTTGTCTGCAAGATCTGTCTTGTTCCCAACCAGCATGATGATGACGTCACTTCCTCTCTCTGTTCTGACATCATCAATCCATTTTGTTGTCTGCTGGAAGGAGTTGACATCTAAAGTGGGTAGAAATAAAAAAAATTATGTTAACTTGAGCTCATATCAAGCAAATGGACTGAAAGCCTCAATGCACATGATAGTATAGATGAAAACCAAAGCAAGCACAGACAGGGACAAACAAAGGGAAAGGAAAAGGGCAAATAAGGTTCTCTTGGCTCACGTGTCTAGAACCACAGTGCCGAGTGGTGCCTCAAAATGACTCATAATGTGTGCTAGTGATTACAGGATTATAGGATCAACCCTTTCCAGCCACTTCAATCAAAACTTTAATATAGCCAGCGGGAAAAATACTGAAAATAGTATAGCGGACCTTAAGATAGACAGCACTATATATATATATATATATATATATATATATATATATATATATATATATATATATATATATACATACACACACATATATATATATATATATATATATATATATATATATATATATATATATATATATATATATATATATATATATATATATATATATATATATATAGTGAGTGTATCTGAGTGTAGCTGGTTGCTAGGCTGTTGTCATGAATGATGTTGGTTGTTTATGTAGCTAGATACTGTTTACACTCAGGATGAACTGCTGTTGTGGGGGTGGTTTGACTGAAAGTCTCAGGACTAAGTGATATGGTGGTCTATTTCCACATTACAGCTCTTTCAAATAAAAATTCAGAAATATCATCAGAATCTGAAGAAGCAGCGCTGGAACATTTACAGTCCCACGGCAGTCCCACGTTAGCGTTCAGCAATTTCTATAGCATTTTTTCCCGTCAATATGATTAAAATCGTCTATTTTAAATCAAGTATCTCCAAAATAGGAACTTTACAGGAGAGGCCAAAAACAGTCCTTACTTTCAATGGAACCAGAATTTTTTTAAGTGATTCTGAAGCATTTCTATTGATCGATTTATCATGTAAATTATAGACAATAGCTGTCGTGTTCGAATGATGAAAAAATGAAAATCAACAAAGATGGACATTCGTTTGTGATTGGACAGTGACGAAGTATTTTCAATCTAAAATAATGTAAATGTCACATGGGCATCCATAAGTAATGCTGAGCCTTTAAAGCTTTTTATTTATTTATTTATTTTTTTTTTTTTTAAAGAAAAGGGGTCAGACTGGTATTACTCAGAGTTTGGTACTGACATAAGGGAAAAATGTGGAATCCTGCTCTGTCTAGTCCCAATCAGAAGCATAACTTGTAATCCATGTTATTCTTAACACTAATCAATAATAACTATAGTAACATAAACAAAAACGCTCAGCGTTTGATGGTACTGATGGGTAAAATAAATAAAGTAAAGCTTAAAGCCTCAAAAAAAGGTGGAAAAAATACAGTGAAAAAAGGCAAACGAGAAACGATCACGAAAAAAAAATAAAATAAATAAATAAATAATAATAATAATAATAATAATAATAATGTGCTGCAACCAAAAGAAGCAAACACACAAAAGCCGAAAAGGTGCGAGTGGAAACGCAAAAGGTGAGATAAAAAGAAGTCTGATTTCATATGGCATCTCGTGTGCTCTCCCCGAGTCGTGGATCACCAGGCTCCACACTCACTTGTGATGTCATAGACTACGACGGCCACGGTGGAGTCACGAATGTAGCTGGGAATCAGACTGCGGAAGCGCTCCTGTCCGGCCGTGTCCCAGAGCTGCAGCCGCACCTAGCCGAACAACCGAGCCCCAGAGAAACAGCGGGGGGAGAAAGAAAGAGAGAGAGAGAGATAGAGAGAGAGAGAGAGAGAGAGAGAGAGAGAGAGATAGAGAGAGAGAGAGAGAGAGAGAGAGAGAAAGAGGGGGAACGCAGAGAGAGAGAGAGAGGGGGGGGGAGAGACGGAGGAGAGGAAACAGTAAGAGAGGAGGGAACTGGACGGAGGACGGCCGGAGGGTTTTGGGGGTTGGGGGTGGGGGGATTCAGGCCTGCAGGCCTGAAGTACCTACTTGTGATGTCGTATACTACCACGGCGGCGGCCGAGTCGCGGATGTAACTGGGAATGAGGCTGCGGAAGCGCTCCTGGCCTGCCGTGTCCCAGAGCTGCAACCTGATCTGTGTGGGATGGGACAAATTATAAAGGAAAAGAAAAAAAAAAAAAGAAAGAAAAAGAAACGAAACTGGGACGAAAAGAAACGTGCAAACAAATGTTGACATCACTACGTGTCCAAAAGTTTGTAGACACCTGCTCGTCTAACGTTCCTTCTGAAATTCCTATGAAAGGTATTCATAGGAATTTGGCCAAACTCTGCTGCAGTAACAGTCTCTACTCCTCTATGAAGACTCCACACTAGATGCTGGGAGGATCTGAGCGCATGTGGCCACAGGAGCAGGGACCGATGTTGGATGATCAGTGCTGGATCACTCCAACTCATCACTTCATTGGTGACTTTAAGCTCACGTTTAAAGGGAACCCCGGCTGGTAACACTTGTAAGCCTTAATATGTTGTAATGACTCTAAATGATTAAGACATGTTGTAAAAAAAAAAAAATACACAAAAGTATCAGATTTATTTATAAATTAACACTTTTATTCTAAATATTTAACATATGGACGCAGCCATTATTACTGACGCGCAATGTCTGCTGGGTAGGTGACGTCAGATGGTTTCAGTGCTAAACTGGACTGTGGTGTGAAGGAGTGAATGTTAGTTACTAACCTAGCTTAAAGAAAACCATGTACATTGTGTTGTTGATGTTGTTTCAGTGAAAGGCAGTGTGAAGACTGATATTAGTCTAAACAACTTTCACAAACATAAACAAGGAGAATAGTTAGTGTAGCAGCGTGTGGACCAACACAGCTACCCAAAGACCCCCACTCTGCTCTCTCACTTCAGTCCCGATGAGTTTGAGTGGTTCAGTAGACCACCACTGGTGAGAGACTTGACGGAGGCTGTTGGTTTTAAGCGTAGACTAAAACACAATGCAGTGCCACAGTTTCCCCACACAGGAAGTCCTAAAGCTCCAGATTATGGAGAACCGCGAGAAGAAACATGAACACGCGCTGGATTCTCTCCTGGCGCTCCGCCAACAACACTGCTTCTCCCTCGTTTGTGGATCCTGAAGGTGAAAGTAGAGTCTTAGTAGTGAACATACTACTTCACTAATAAAGGAGTGTGAAGCTCAGAGACACTCCCGTTCAGTGTATCTAGCTGTTTACTGAGCGTGAATGTTTCCTGCTAGAAAGCGGAGCTCCTTTAACAGACACTCTCCTTCTCCGTCAACACCAACACACAGTTTCACAACAACTCCAGCACTGTGTCACTCTCTCCTCCACCCTCTCTGTTCACCATTTACACTAACGTGGTGTGTGATGTCACCGCTCATGTCAGAAATGTTGAGTTCTAGTTCAAACTGTAAAGACTGAACAGTAGCATGTTTAGTAGCTAGCTGTGCTCAAGTGTGACGGCCGGTTACTGCAACCATTTGTCGTCACTACCAGCTGATCACGTCAGTAGATACAACAATGGAGACCCACGTGCAGCGGATTTTACAGAAAATCTAATAAATCTGACACTTTTAGTGATTTTTGTCAATGTGTCTTAATAATGTAGAGTCATTTCACCATATTAAGACTTGCATGTGTTACCAGCCGGGGCTCCCTTTAAACACCCGTCGAGCTGCTCATCTAAAGGGGCAGCCTCCCTCTCCAATAACCTATTCCACTATCTTCTGTGCTCCTGAAATTTGTAGTTGCTGATATAGTTGCAACCAGGTCGCCTGAGCTTGAAAGTCTGACTAAATTAAGTCATCAGACATACATACTACATACTTCAGGACACACATTCAAATAAAGAGAATGAAGTAAAAACAGGAGCTCTCAAAAAGCAAAAAACATATGAAGGGGTTAAACAGACAAACACTGAACTGATATGGAACGGGATATGGGATGTCTACAGCAGTGGGGTGGAATTCCGCAATTGGAAATTGCTGAAGAAGAGTCATCAGTATTGATATGAAAATGAACAGAGAGGGGTTAAGGAGGAAGAATAGGGAGAGATCAGACTGATTCGGTCAGGGCGAGCCAGAGAGTACAGCAGGTGGAGGCTCAGACAGAAGGACAGAAGATGCAGTCTTGGCACTGGACGGACCCACAAAAGGCCTGGCTTTGTGGCAGCCAGGGCTTTCAGCTGGTACGGCAGTGCTCAGAGGGTTTCACTGGTAAAGTTACGTTAGTTCCAGGTTACAAAAGATCAAACCAGTAGGGGTGTACAGAAAAAGAAAGCATCAATGCATTATGTTTGATGATGCATTGACTTGTTGCAACTGTTTAGAGCTGCTGGCCAAAACTCTCCATATCCATGTACTGTGTTAAGAATGTATCACTGTTTATAATCCACTACTGTGTAGTAGAGCCCAACCGATATATCAGTTAGCTGCCATTCTGACAACCTGTGGTTTTACCAGTATTTGCAAATATACTATATATTAGGGCTGTATATTGGCAACGTACTATTAAAACACTACACTATATGAACAGGTTTGCTAATGCTTACAATAGCATTGCGCCCTTGTGCTGCTTGTTAATGTTGGAGTGGAGCTGAAAATGGATTACAACTCTGCCATCTAGTGGTCAGAGGTTTAAATGCAACACACAACGATTCACTGTCTGCCAGTAATCTGTGTATCAATACTGTGTTTTTGAGAATCGATACATTATCACTTCACATAATATCCCGATATTTAATATTTTCTGACACCCCTACTATATATATATATATATATATATATATATATATATATATATATATATATATATATATATATATATATATATATGCTAAACAAATAATACTGTGTAAAACATACACAGACCTTAACAAATTAACCTTAAAACTATCATATTTACATGCAAACATCTACAAAAAGAACTTCAAATCTGTAACATAAATATAGGTTAAGTTGGTAAATATTATGGTTCACAGCCCTACAATTTAGCAATTATGGCAATTTCCAACACTTCAAAATCTGTAACACTGTCATGTGACAAATACAGTTGAACATAAGTCATATTATAGGGTCATGCAAACTATAGTAAGTTAGGAGAGAGACAGATTAAGGTTTTATTAGGCCAAAAACAATAGAGAATCCAGCCTTCTGTATAAATGCTGACACACAGCACAGCAATGAAAAACACCCCCTGTGAAACAATTTACCACCACGCTGCCCTCAGGACATGTTTAGGCTGTTTAAACTGGTGTGGCTGGTATATGAAAAAATAACATCATAACAAAAATAAAAACTGGTTTTTAGTGCGAATCGGTATACCATTGAACACTTAGAGCAAAACTAAACTGGGATAAAACCATTTATAAACATATAACATGCTCTAGAAATCATGGGCGAACCTTTTCTTTAACAACACAGTACATATATACCCAAGTTACCAATATACATGTTAATCACATAATAATTATTAATACTTGAATGTAACATTTTAATGAGAATAAAACAACAACAACAACAACCTACATCAGCCGTATAACATAATTACCATATAGTCATATAATTATTGACTCTGCTGACGAGAACTGCTCCAGGACTGAGCCGAACAATCTTTAAGAGGCTTTAAATATGTTGCCATTAACTGCATTACTGGGCTACAGATATGGCGGAGCTGTTAAATCTTACTTTCACAGCAGAAAGTCACACAGATGGCATGTGAACTTGAAGTGAACATGCAGCATTTATAGTTATCCCATATCTATATCTAAAGACAGATACTAAATACCAAGGACAAACAAAGTACTGTTCTAATGATCGGAGATCTGCCCCAGATTATGCACACAGTTAACATTTGGAACACATCTTACTTGCTTGCTGTTAGAAGAAGAAGAAAATAAGAAACAACACTTACTGTTCTGTCCTCAAGGTACATGGTTTTCGACAAAAAGTCAATTCCTATTGTGGCCTGCAGATTCAAAGAGTGGTACATCAGCCAGAGAAACCTCTAAACACAAGATCCAACTCCTACAGCTTTGCAGACACCTTCTGAATAACTTCGCAACACCTTAAAAATGAGAACTCACCTGGTAGGTGTTATCAAAGCTGTCGTACATGAATCTGGTGATCAGTGAAGTTTTCCCAACTACAAGAGAAAGAAAAACCATCAGTTTATTGTATATATAAAAAAATAAAAACACCACTATAAGAAACAGGGCTGCCAAAGCTTACAACAGCATTGCGCCCTTATGCTGCTTGTTAATGTTGGAATGGAGCTGAAAATGGATTACAACACTGCCATCTAGCGGTCAGAGGTTTAAACACAACACACAATGATATACTGGCTGCAAGGAATCATTGCATTTAAACTGTTATTTAATAATCGATACTCGTGTTGATGAGAATTGATACAGTATCACCAAACATAATATTATGATATTCAATATTTTGATATTGTCGTACACCCCTAATATGTTCCGGCTGAAATCATGTATGAAACCAAGTATCATCTCAGTGATGGACATGACAGCTGTGCAACATTACCACATGATGACTTGCACAATGTGTTTACAATCTTATGTTTAATTTTTCTTTAGAACATACTGTCTGCTGTATTTCAATGTAAATAAATAAATAAATAAATAAATAAGAACACTTTCTGCTAGACAGGTGTGAAAATCCTCAGTCTGGAGACCTGAGTCAACAGGGCCACCCAACCCTCTTTTACTCAGTGTTTACCCAGTTGCCCAATGTGTCTCGGCTAGAAGTCTGGAATCTGCAGCTTCCGTGTGACACACACTCAATAACAAACAGTAAAAGTCATATGAGCATGCAGGTCTGTAACGATGCACAAGTTCAGAAACTTGATTTTGATTTTCACTACTAAGGTTTGATTTGATTTCTGATGTTCGTGGTAAGTTTAGAGAGATATAGATCACTGGCAGCCAATCCTCGTCCTGTAGGGCTACTTTCATGCAGTGTTCAGTTCCAACCTGTATCCAACAAGTTAATCCAACCCCTTATTTTACTCTAGGCCTGTTGTGATATTTAAATTTCAGCTAAAGTACAATTATCTGATGGGCTATTTTACCTGCAGGCTATGTCAAGATAAATAGCAGGGCTATGTATTGGCAAGAACCTGATACAGTGGTCACGATTCAATATACTGCAAGAAAACAGGTTTGCCAATGCTAACAATTAGGGCTGGGCGATATGGGAAAAAATCTTATCACGATCATTTTTTTCATATCAGTCGATATCGATATATATCACGATATAAATCAAATCACTATTTCCTTTTTACTTTAAGTGAGATATGAAGGTATCAAAAAAAATTTTTTTCTTAAATTGTTTTTTATTTTCAGACAAATTGACAAATGTACTATAGAACATTACACATCTGTATTAACCACACACACACACACATATATATATATATATGTGTGTGTGTGTGTGTGTGTGTGTGTGTGTGTGTAATACAGTTGTGTAATGTTGTGTATATGGGGCAGTATTAGTATGAACAGTATTCACACACAGACTCTGTGTTAAGCAGGCTGTTTCTGGCCCTTTAAGTTCTGAGGAAAGGACTCATAGCGGGTGAGTCGACTCTCTATCGGCTCAAGTTCGTTTAGCGATTCTGTTTCAGTAGAAAAAAAAGTTTCCCTGCTCGGGTTTTTGGATTATAAAGTCAACTTTGCCTCAGCGTTCTCACTCGAACCCGTACAGTATACATGTTTATGTTTATCAATTACGAAATTACATCGATTGACATAACGAGCGTCGATGCGTCGCTAAGGTGGCCGCGTCTACCGAAAGCATGGATTTATCCGGAGCGCAAGCTGCAGCTACAAACAATCGCTCACCTACATCTAAAGTTGTGGGAGTGTTTTACACAGAAACACAACAGTGTGGTGCTCTGTCAGCTCTGCACAACACAACTGTACAGCTGCTACACACCAGCACTTGAAGCTCAAACGCCCCGTAGAGCTTCATCAACACAGCAGCAGGACAGCACCTGTTTACCTGTTTATCTTATCTTAGCAGATTATTTATAGATTATTAACACGTGTAACATGTTTCTTTCAGTAATAGTAACGTTTTCTGTCGTTGTTTATTCTTATTTTATTCTCTCTGCTCGACTGTGGTGTCTGCAGTAACTTATTACTAGCGCGTGGGTTAAGCTGCCGCTACGCCTACACTCTGTGCTGTGTGCTTCAACCAAACACGAAGTGGCTGGAACTCCAGTTCAGCCACCTGATTGGTTGGGGACGGCACAATTCTCATTCTCATTGGCTGTTCGTGTTGTCTCTCAAAACACGGACGGAACTTAATTCTATCGACTTTCTATCGACTACGTCTTACAGTTCTATCGAGGAAATGTTATTTCGCGATAATTATCGTTATAGTTTTATCGCCCAGCCCTACTTACAATATCATTGTGCCCTTGTGCTGCTTGTTAATGTTGGAGTGGAGCTGAAAATGGATTACAACACTGCCATCTAGTGGTCAGAGGTTTAAGCACAACACACATTGTCTGTCGGGAATCTGTGTATCAACACCGTGTTTTTGAGAATAGATACAGTATCACGAAACATAATATCCCCATGTTTCAATATTTTCTTACACCCTTAAGTAATAGCTAATATTAGTTGTACAAAGTGATTGTACCTATTGTATCTATGCAGCTAATACATCAAAGCATCATTACTCAGCGCTGCGCTCTAGACATGTCAGCATGTTTGATGTCTCAATGCCACATTTTACTGTTATTTTATTTCAGTTTATATGATCAGCACACCAACTATACATTCTCCTTGTTGCAGAAAGTTTGCTGTAGTCTTAAGTAATCTTAAGTAGTCTTAAGTAATCGCGATTTTCAGGCGAACAGGCAATTATGTAATAATTATAATAGTCCTACTTAACTCTAATACTGCTGTTCCAGCCAATCAGGGACTTGGGAAGAGATTGATCAGTAGAAGCCCTGTTTACTGTTGTACTTAGCAGGAGGACTAGGGTTAGTCTAGATTCTACAGAGCTTTACTTCCAAAACAAGCCCCAAAAATCAAAACAGAATGAAATTATGAGCAACTTCAGGAAAAGGTCCGATAGAATAGCATAACATAAGCCTATAATAACATATTATAACATATCCCCAATGCCCTACTGCAGGAAAACGAGAGATGCTTGGAAGAGAATGAGAGGCATACATATCAAATCTTCATTTTTCAGGTTTTTCAATACTGTATTAAAGTCACACCCTTATCAGGACACAGAAGGATCAGCCTGAGGATTGCACAGCTTACCATGCAATTAGCCTTGCAGAAAGAGACTCCTGTTGCAACTGACAAGATCATCTAATGTAAAACGTAGTTTGTAGATGTGAAAACTGGATCAAATACTAGTTATGACTGAGAACTTCCTTCAAACCGTGGCTTAATTGCACAATTACAGATGGGAAAACAAAACTAACCAAACCAGCCTGTCAGTTACATGCAGGGGTGCAGGTGTACCCAAGATTTACCACCTGGAGAGTTCATAGACCAACACACATGTTGGTAATATTTAGATGCCCATGAACACCTTCATCACCTGCATCATGCAGGTCATATTAAGGCTGGAGCTAAACATTGCAGGGGGGTTAGAGCTGAGTTCTAATGGCAGGCAAGTTTGGCTAGAAGGGCTGCTCTGCCTACTTACTGTAGGAGAAATGCTGATCAGGGACTGGTTCTCTGGACAGTGCCCGATTGTGCCAATTGTAAACCGCTTTTACAATCTGCCAAATGAACTCCACTCACGGAGCAAACGGCCACGGACGTAGAGAAAAAAAAGGGGTTACAATGCACTGAAGCTACAGAGGTGTCCAATTTGGCCTGCTGGTGGTCCGCAGGTTTTTATTCCAACAGTGCTGAAACACAACCGACCAACTTTCTGAAGACTGAGACCAAGAGTCACTGGAATCAGATGTGCTTATACTTGTATAAACCTAGCATTTAGATCAGGGGTGTTTAATTAGAGTCAGTAAGGTCCAGTTAGAGAAGATCTCCTCAGGCCAAGGTCCGGACCTTCATCAATTTTAACTTGTGTTATGATTCAGTGATGTATCCTGTTTACTGAAGTAGACTAGTATCAACATCTTATACCATCAGCTACTGAAACACCAACACATGACACATACCGTTCAGTATATTTACTGTTTAAATGCTAAACTGAATGAATTTTTTATAAACTACTAATTAATGTTTTTTACTCAATTCAATAAAAACAAGAGCAACATTAAACAAACAGAACGCTTTTGAAAAAAGAGAATCTTAAAGTGTTTATTTATAGAAACAGTAAATAAAACTTTTTAGAGCAAGCCGTCTCAATCAGCCTTTCTCCAACTCCCTTTATTCTCCAACTTTGAGGTCATGGTGCCGCAAAGCCTGTATATCGTAAAGACAAGAAAAGCTCCCGCCAATTAAAATATACACTGTCAACGTTAAATCCATCTCAATAGTTTATCGGTTTGGATTCGCACTGGACAATATCTGGGTCCGGACCCGAACCGCGGTCCACCTATTAGTGACCTCTGGTTTAGATAAATATGTTATTGCTGTCCAATGAAAAACTAGTGCTGTGGATATTTCTTATATACGATGGTGTCTGTTAAAAGCTTGTTTATACAGATGGGCACACTGAATGCTGCAGAGGTTGCAAGAAGTGTATGGTTCAGTGAATCCCATCATTTACGGGAGGAACCCCCAGGGAGGTAGCCCCGAGTCCAGGAGATAACGACTTGGCCAGATGGATCACATAGGCCAAATGGAACATGGTGGCAGACTTTTAAGAGCATGCAGTTATAGAAACCTTTTAGACCACGTCTGTACCGCGGTATATTGTATTGATTCTCAAAAACACAGTATTGATGTGTGTTTAAACCTCTGACCACTAGATGGCAGTGCTGTAATCCATTTTCAGCTCCACTCCAACATTAAGAAGCAGCACAAGGGCGCAATGCTATTTTAAGCATTGGCAAACCTGTTCATAAAGTGGTTTGTTTTAATAGTAGGATTTGAAAAATCACAATAAATCACATCAAGATATGTACTGTATCGACAGGTCCTTGCCAATAGACAGACCTAAATGGAACCAGATGTTGTTCTAAGCTATTCTGAAGTATTTCCGTTGGTCAAAAACAATGAAAATAGACAAAAATTATGTTTTTCTGTGGACCGTCATGACATACACATAAATATATACAGCCAAAATAGGTATTTTGAAATCTGATTCCTTTAAATTCTGTAGTGGCCACAAAAATTCTCACTCTGGTTAACACATCATCATATAACCCAAGCTAGAGCATGACGACGCACTCTTTTAGATCTGCATGATGTCACTGAACACTGCCTTCACCTTCTCATTCAACTCCTTCTACTCTTCTCTGAGGCTAATTAGGATAGACTTTCCCTCCATTTACCTCTTTACTGTGCTGCACAGAAATGGAAACGAGCACTTCAATTATGCATTCCAGCTAATGAAAGAGATCAGCGCTTCCAAACGGCATGTAATGTCTAATTAAGGCCTCTTTGAGGAAGCGGCCCGGTAATGACTTCAGCCCTCTGAAAGGGGCTCAGCATGCAGAATAAAAAGATGGGCAAATTCAGGTTCAGATACTTGTAACCGTTCACAAGAGACAATCAACTGTATGGAAAGCGTTCATTGCCTCCACGAAAAAGGTTCAACGAGCTATTACAGACGAGAGGCTCCATAATTACATCTGAAAAACACCATAAAACAAGGCCTGCAATCTAGTTTGGGGTACATATTGGTTAAGGCTTGAAATAGGTTGCTATATTTTACACAGACACACCTTGGCCCCATCAACAAAGCTCGCTATCTTAAAAGGCACGTGACTTGGGCGGGCGTTAATCATTGTACACAAAGGATATGGAAGTCTATAAAAAGAGAGAGCGAGGGGGAAAAACACATACAGGATATGAAAGAGGTCTATAGAAAGGAGAGTTTGGAAAATGGGATGCTGGCTTTGCCTGTATCCACAGTTTGACCTGCTAAGCAGTAGTTAGAACTCAAAAGTATAGGCTGCAGGAGAGGATAGGAGCTGTAATTACATTCCAGCAAGTCTCTGAAGGACACAGGCATTGAAAAAAAAAAAAAAAAAAGAAAACAACAGCAATGAACAGCCATCAGACCAAGATGGGCCTGAGTAGGCAGAGAAAAGTGAAACTGACTCATATCGCATGAGTGATTCACACAGGGACCTGTAAAGAGTAAGAAGCATCATAATCTGGGGAAGGGGGCCCAAAGATATGAGCCGACACTCGTGCTAATTATACACTGGGATCATTCCTAGCATTCTTGTGGAGGAACCTGCAGCAGCTGTTGGATGAATGAGCTGTTCGCTTGCCTATAGGCTCTGCAGTCTCCTCCCATTGCCTGCCTTTACCAACACTTAATGGTTTCACTGCAAAGAGTCTGGGAACTTTTTTAATAATAGGTAAGTCGACATTGGGTCAAATATAAATATAATACTAAGTTCACTGCTGTACCAAGTTGGGACTATAAGCTGTAGTAAGAGCTAAGGTCCAAAAAATTTGGCATCTACTTAACAGTGCCAAAGGCTTAAAGCCTTTCAGAAAGAAAGAGATGACAACAAATCACAGGATAACACCCCAGTGAGAGCTTTCCTCTTCCTCTTGCTGTTCTAAAAAAAATATATATACTGAGCAGTAGGGCTGTGTATTGGCAAGAACCTGGCGATACAATATGTATCGTGATATACTGCAATACTGCAAGCAAAGCAATATATTTGCGATTTTTCAAATCCTACTATCAAAACACACCACTATATGAACAGGTTTGCCAATGCTTGCAAAAGGATTGTGCACTTGTGCTACTTGTTAATGTTGGAGTGGAAATGAAACTGGATTAGAACACTGCCATCTAGTGGTCAGAGGTTTAAACACAACACACAATGATTCACTGTCTGCCAGAAATCTGTGTATCGATACTGTATTTTTGAGAATTAATACAGTATCACAAAACATCCCAAAATTCGATACTTCAATACTTTCTTACACCCCTACTGAGCAGGGACAGCAAGGCTGGGTGACATGGCAAGAATGTCATGATGTGCGAAGAAACGTTCACCATAGGCAATATGCATTACAATACATAGAGCCACCAAAACTTGTAGTACAAAGATTTTTTTTAATTAAACCAGACTAATTATTAGAAGTAGGCTGCTATTCAATAACCAGCAGTCCTATAATCAAAAGATGTAACTGATCAAAACAATCAATTATGATATCAATCGTTCCAGTTCCAAATCCTAATTAGCAGAGCAGAGTTTGAAACCACTGTAAAACACACATTCTCTGACTTATCACTGCTATATCATATCTATGACTTGTCAGTGCTGGACAGAGGATCGTCCAGCAACATCTAGTGTCCTGTGGGCGGCGTCCTGTGTCCACTGATGAAGAACTAGAGGAACACAATCTGTGCAGCAGCAGATGAGCTACTGTCTCTGACTTTACATCTACAAGGTGGAGCAGCAAGTAGTAGGAGTGTCTAATAGAGTGGACAGTGAGTGGACACAGTGTTTAAACACTCCAGCAGCAGCACTGCTGTGTCTGATCCACTTGTACCAGCACAACACATAATAACACACCACCACCACCACCACCACGTCAGTGCTGAGAATGATCCACCTCCCTAATAGTACCTGCTCTGCGGTAGTCCTGTGGGGGGTCCTGACCATTGAAGAACAGAGTGAAATGGGATAAACAATGTATACAGAGAATCAGATGAACTACAGTCTGTAAGTGTAGCTCCTATATGGTCAGTGGAGCTGATAACATGGAGAATGTGTGTAGATACAAGGAGGTGATGAGGTGAAGAAATGAGCGCTTGAGAAACTGCAGAACATGACTCAAGTCCTTTATGAATCAATGCCACCTTTTATGTTGGTCTCCACATGTTTTCAGCAAGCCAAGGCAAGCATTCATTCACTCACCCTGTACCTGTGAAAGTGAGGTCGGCCCAGGCTGCCTGGACATGATGTAAACCCCCTTTTAATGCATGAAAAACGAATAACACTTCAGAGAAAACAGCACTGAACTCACAAGCCAACTACTGCTTCACCCTCTTATTGAAATATAGATAACAGCAACACAACTGACAGGCACGTGTTTTCTCACAGCCAGTGAGGCTGTCATTTGGGTAAGCCTAGGAATAATAAGGGCAGTTCTACTAGGAACTGTTTTCGAGCACACACACACCAGGGCTCTGTCTGTATTATAATATAAAGGGTTTACACATTATGGCAAGTGGTAGTACATAACAGTCAACTCTAAACATCGTTCAGGGTTCCCACCCTAAGCCAAATGTCAAATTCAAACTTCAGATTTGCCTCAATTTTACTGGGAAATTTCTAGGGCTGTGTATTGGCAAGAACCTGGCGATACAATATGTATCATGGTACAGTGGTCACGATTCGGTATGTCATAATATATTGCGATACTGCAAGCAAAGTGATATACTGCATATTTTTCAAATCCTACTATTAAAACACACCACTATATGAACAGGTTTGTCAATGCTTATAATAGCATTGCGCCCTTGTGCTGCTTGTTAATGTTGGAGTGGAGCTGAAAATGGATTACAACACTGCCATCTAGTGGTCAGTGCGTCACTGTCTGCCAGGAATCTGTGTATGGATACTGTGTCTTTGAGAATCGATACAGTATCACAAAACGAAATATCCCAATATCCGATAATTTCTTACACCCCTAGAAATTTCCAGGACCTAATAAGTAAGAGACGACAAAACCAGCCATAGAATTTACGATGGTACTATGGCAGGCAGAGTGGACGTACAGTCTGTGGACAGCTGATAAATGACCCAAAGACCCAAAGTAATTCAGTTCTATTGGTTCTCTATTGGTTTTGTTTTGTACCTCTACAATACATTACAGTCTACAGAGAGTGTCATTTGTTTTCTCTCCAATGTACCAATCTGATGGTTTGTTTTACAAACACAGTTCCGTGATATTCCATAACTTGGTCCAAAAAAAGAGCAAATCCCCTGAAGTTTCATGTTCAGGATTAAATCTTTTAGTGTTCCAGAAATCACTTGATCCACTGAAACCCTGATCCTTGAAACGTGTGGTTCACTGAGGGCAAACCAGGCAAACCACTGCACCTGACTCCACAAGCGAGCCTAGACACTCAATCCAGATGTTAAAGCCCTAAGACAAGTGTCCTACACAACTTGTACTCACTTGTTCTTCCATCAACTCGTCATACTGATGGGGAGATGGGGGGAATAGCAGTTTGATTCTTATAACTAATATCAGTATGACTAATATGATGAGTGGACTGAAATAGTCATCTGGCTTCTCCTGATGTGTTACATCTTCAACACAGCTCTGATTTAGAACAGAAGGCGAATCATAACCTTGAAATTCTTTGACTTTTTCTATAGCTGTCCCCCAACATTAGCCAGGCCAATATTAGTGTTGCTGTTAGAAAATTAGATTAGACTAGATTCATATTCATATTCAACATGGGCAACACAATTATTAACTATATGTGTGACTCAGACCCAACTATATATTTCTTTATTATCATTTCTAAGCTAACGTTACATACAAAGACTAACCAACTCGTGTTTGAGATGTTAAATAAACGGTTATGAATATAAATCAACACATATTCAGCTCAGTCAGCCAAAGACAGGGAGCTTACTATCGCTAGCCGGTTGGCTAATGTTAACGTTAGCAGTATGTGGGCCGAGAGTTAGCATTAAGCTAACGCGAAATAACGGCTTTTCAGTCTTTACATACCGCTCTGCTCTCCGAGAAACACCAGCTTGAATTTCCTCAGAGGGTTTCCGAAGTCTCCGGCGGTCGACATGACTGCTGCGGGGAGTGAGCTGCAGCTTTGCGGGGTGTCGGTGCTTTACTGGCGGCTCTTCCAGCTCCGGTAACCGTAGCTTGCTAACTTGTCAGGCTGAGGGCGGAGGCTGCGGTCAGAGGAGTCGGACAGTTTTCGGAGGAATAACGGCTTTAATTCCGCTTTAAGACTGAGTCTAAGTCTAAAGTTTAAGTTTGGAGACTCTCTCCGTCACTCCATCGCTCAGACTGCCCGGAGAAGCGTCGAGCAAGCGTGATATTCGCGGCTGTGACTGACAGTCAGCTTAGACCAATGGCGAGGCTGACCATGGCTTCCTGTTCGAACTCAACCGTTCCACCTTAAATCGCGCGGCAGCTACTGTCTGGAGCCCGAGTGTAACGTTACCGCGGCGCCGTTTAAGGTGGAACGGAAACATTAGGACGGGAAGCTGGCGAACAAGAATCTGACAGCATAATCTTATGTGAAATGATGTCGGGAGGGATTCAATGTTTGGCCCGGAGTGATTTTATTTACTCGGTAAATGCGGGTTTAACGACTCGGGTTGGTCGAAGAGGCGGGACGACGGCGAACCAGGGTTTGGTTGACACCGCGAGGCGCCACGTCACGGCCCCCCTTACGTCATCGCCTCTTTTAAAACGCCTGCATCATCGCGAACATCATCAGGGAGGTTGAAAACAGGTTAAAATCCTGATCGGCGTGGAACAGTGACACAGATATGAGTCACATCCGAGACACACGGAGAGGAGAAGAGAATGTACAGCCTGCGGCCACGAATTAAAACTGTTAGCAGCTACTGGGTGATGAGGAGGGCGAGCCAAACACACACACATCTACAGATTTATTAGATTAAAGAGCCCATATCCTACATTTTCTCGCATTTTATTTATTTATTTAGTTAGTTAGTTAGTTAGTTTTGAGGGTTTTTTTCAGTTTTATTACTTTCCAACTTCTTTTTACCTTAGAATTGATATAAGAGGCTCTCAATGGCCAACTTTGTTATATTAAAGAGCCCATATCCTACATTTTTCTAGCATTTTATTTATTTATTTATTGCAGTTTTATTTCCTTTTAACTTCTTTTTATACCTTGGAATTTGTATAAGAGGCTCTCAATGGCCAACTTTCATATATTAAAGAGCCCCTGTTTTACATTTTCTTGTATTTTATTTATTCATATATTTATTTATTTATTTTTGAGGACTTTTTTTTCATTTATTTTTATACATTAGAATTGGAATAAGAGGATCTCAATGGCCAACCTTCTTATATTAAAGAGCCCATATCCTACATTTTTCTTGCATTTTATTTATTTATTTATTTATTAATTTATTTTTGAGTACTTTTTTGCAGTTTATTACTTTCCAACTTCTTTTTATACTTTAAAGTTGGTATAAGAGGATCTCAATGGCCAACTTTCTTATATTAAAGAGCCCATATCCTACATTTTTCTAGCATTTTATTTATTTATTTATTGCAGTTTTATTTCCTTTTAACTTCTTTTTATACCTTGGAATTTGTATAAGAGGCTCTCAATGGCCAACTTTCATATATTAAAGAGCCCATGTCTTACATTTTTCTAGCATTTTATTTATTTATTTATTGCAGTTTTATTTCCTTTTAACTTCTTTTTATACCTTGGAATTTGTATAAGAGGCTCTCAATGGCCAACTTTCATATATTAAAGAGCCCATGTCTTACATTTTTCTTGTATTTTATTTATTCATATATTTATTTATTTATTTCTGAGTACTTTTTTGCAGTTTATTACTTTCCAACTTCTTTTTATACTTTAAAGTTGCTATAAGAGGATCTCAATGGCCAACTTTCTTATATTAAAGAGCCCATATCCCACATTTTTCTAGCATTTTATTTATTTATTTATTTATTTATTTATTTATTTATTTATTTATTGCAGTTTTATTTCCTTTTAACTTATTTTAAACCTTACAATTGTTAAAAGAGGCTCTTAATGGCTGACTTTTTTATATTAAAGAGCCCGCATCCTACATTTTTCTTGCATTTTATTTATTTATATGTTTATTTATTTATTGCAGTTTTATTACCTCTCAACTTCCTTTTAAACCTTAGAGTTGGAATAAGAGGCTCTCAATGTCTGACTTTCTTATATTAAAGAGCCCATATCCTACATTTTTCTTGCATTTTATTTATTTATTTATTTTGATGGGTTTCTTTTGCAGTTTTATTACTTTCCAACTTCTTTTTACCTTATAATTGGTACAAGAGGCTCTCAATGGCTGACTTTCTTATATTAAAGAGCCCATATCCTAAATTTCTCTTGTGTTTTATTTATTTATTTATTTATTTATTTATTTTTGAGTTTTGAGGGTTTATGTCAGTTTTATTACTTTCCAACTTCTTTCTATACATTATAAGAGGCTCTCAATGGCCAACTCACTTATATTAAAGAGCCTGTATCCTACATTTGTCTAGAATTTTATTTATTTAGTTAGTTAGTTAGTTTTGAGTTTGTTTTTTTTGTTTTGCAGTTTTATTAATTTCCAACTTCTTTTTACATTAGAATCTCAATGGCTAACTTACTTATATTAAAGAGCCACATTTTATTAATTAATTAATTAATTTATTTATTTATTTATTTAGTTAGTTAGTTAGTTAGTTTTGAGGGTTTTTTGCAGTTTTATTACTTTCCAACTTCTTTTTACCTTAGAATTGGTATAAAAGGCTCTCAATGGCCAACTCACTTAGCCTGTACCCTACATTTTTCTAGCATTATATTTATTTATTTATTTAGTTAGTTAGTTAGTTAGTTAGTTAGTTAGTTAGTTTTTAGGGCTTTTTTTGCAGTTTTATTCATTTCCAACTTATTTTTACATTAGAATTGATTCAAGAGGATCTCAATGGCCAACTTACTTATATTAGAGAGCCCATATCCTACATTTTTCTTGCATTTTATTTATCTATTTATTTATTTATTTATTTAGTTAGTTAGTTAGTTAGTTAGTTAGTTAGTTAGTTAGTTAGGTTTTAGGGTATTTTTGCAGTTTTATTACCTCTCAACTTCTTTTTACACCTAGAGTTGGTATAAGAGGCTCTCAATGGCCAATTTTCTTATATTAAAGAGCCCATATCCTACATTTATCTTGCATTTTTTTTATTTATTTATTTTTTGCAGTTTTATTGCCTCTCAACTTTTTTTTATACCATAGAATTGTTATAAGGGGCTCTCAATGGCAAACTAAAGAGCCCATATCCTACATTTTTCTAGCATTGTACTCATTTATTTATTTATTTTTGAGTTTGAGGGTTTTTTTGCCGTTTTATTACCTCTCAACTTCTTTTTATACCTTAGAATTGGTATAAGAGGCTCTCAATGGCAAACTTACTTATATTAAAGAGCCCATATCCTACATTTTTCTAGCATTTTATTTATTTATTTATTTATTTATTTATTTATTTATTGTTATATTTTGAGATACGCTCATGAAATTTGTGTTTTACTCACTTTTTTATATTAAAGTGCCCATATCCTACATTTTTTCACATGTTTTAATTTGAGATCATAAAGTTAGTTTTTTTGCAGTTTTATTACCTTCCAACTTCTTTTTACACCTTATAATTAAACAAGATGCTCATTTTTCTTAGATTAAAAGGCAAATACCCTACTTATGTGTTGTACTAGTATTTTCATTACTATTCATTCATATTCCATTTGCATTATTTTTGTATGCACTATAAAGGGTTTGTTATATATCAAAAAAATGTGACAGTTTGCAGCTTTTGTTCTTCATATCATTGCTGTACAACCTTGTATAACAGTGTTTCTAAACAAGTTAATAAACCAGAATGCAATATGGTGTAAATTAATTCAATTCTATATTTAATTGACAATAGTACAAAGGCCACATATCTGATTCTACCGTTTTTTTGAAAAATATATGCCCATTTTCATTTGTATGCCAACACCATGTTTCAAACATGTTGTGTGGGTTTAAATACCAAAACCACTGATTACTATTTCCTAAATGGCAACTTTACAAGAGAGAACAAAAACCACCTTTACTTTTAAGTGTAAGTCAATGGAACCAGATATATTTCCAAGCTATTTTGGAGCATTTCTATTGGTCCATTCATCATCAAAAAAAGGCAGCTGTGGTGTTGAAAAACAATTATGTGAAAAATTAAATAACGACAAAAATGGAGATTTTTTTTGTCCCCAGAGCAGCGATACGAACCTGTGCTATTTTTGTGACATCACAAAAACAATAACTTCAAAGCCACATAGCCTGGAAAATGAATGTGTTTCAACACAAGTTTTTTTTTCTCTTATATATGTCCTTTATCAGGACATTTGACCTCCGCATTTAACCTATTCATATATATATATATATATATATATATATATATATATATATATATATATATATACTAGTGAACACACACATTGGGGCAGTGAGGTAATCCACTATAGACTAACTGTATTAGTCAATGTTAGCTTTGTTAGCTAATAAAACTTCTCCATACTGAAAGTCAAGAACGATTTTCATGTTTTGTGTAATTTTTTTTATTTATTTTTTGTTATTTTTTATTTATTATATTATTTGAACGCCTCATGAGAGGAGTAGGAACCCCTGTCCCCCTGTAGGTGTCAGTATCGAGTCGCGGCTACTGCTGAGAGCGCGAGGAAGAGCGAGCAGGAGGAAATGCATGTCTGCGCGGTTTGTTCATATAAAGTCTAAATTTGCAGTCTGTTGAGCTTTACTAGGATTTATCTCCACAGTTCGTGGCTGAGCTCTGGAAATATGAACCCTATAGCTGGAAAGGTAGAGTATTTGAACAGAGAATACGCGGGTTGTGTTGTTTGTGCTGGTTAAAGGTCATCAGTGTGTCCATGTGTTCCAGTAGCTGAGCTGGAATCTCTCGTTCCACCTTAAATCATGTGCTGGTTACGTTCTGCACTGTCCAAATTCACAATACGTAACAAGAATAACAACCTATACAGGACTGCGTGTGAATTTTTACTTTTAAGGGGGATATTATTAAGTGTAAACCTGAAGAAAAACGTGGCTGAAGTTAGCTTCTTATTCTAATTCCCCGTTCCACCTTAAATGATGCAGCTCAGTGTGATGATATTAATCGATGTTGTTCGCTATGGATATATTTGTGTTGATTTTTATGATTAATGGACCAATAGAAATGCTCAAAAATAGCTTGGGGGGTGATCTGGTTTCATTGACTTGCATTAAAAATGAAGACAATATATGTTTTTTCTGAATGTTGTTGATGCCTAAAGGACACTGGCCAGTTGTGTGTCTCATTACAGAGAGAGAATATTAAAACCTGCTTAATAGGATTTAGTAAATGAGTAACACAACTCTTGTGTGTGAATTTATACTTAAATATAGATTTAATTTAATATATTGTGATACACTTGATTTCGGAAGAAGCCTTTGTTGAGCAAGGCTCTGCGAACCTTTGGACATCCAGTATGAGTCCAGTTTTGTCTATTTAATTTTTTTCTATATTATTTGAACACGACAGCTGCTCCTGTTCAAGGTTCATAATGAATGGACCAATAGAAATGCTCCAAAATCACTTGGGGGAAAAAAATCTGGTTCCCTTGACTTACATTAAAAGTGAAGTCCTGTCCTGCAAAATTGAAATTTTGGACAAGTTACATTCTGGCACCTGTAATAAGAAATCTCTATAATAAATAAAACCTGATAAGTGTGATGATATTAATCAATGTTGTTTACTATAGTTAGATTTGTGATTATTTTTATGATGGATGGACCAATAGACATACTCCAAAATAGCTTGGGGAAAAAAAATCTTACATTGAAATTGAAGACAATATATGTTTTTCTGAATGTCGTTGATGCTTAAAGGACACTGACCAGTTGTGTGTCTCATTACAGAGAGAGAATATTAAAACCTGCTTAATAGGATTTAGTAAATGAGTAACACAACTCTTGGGTGTGAATTTATACTAATTGTGAATTTATATCTGTGTGATGTTACTGCGATTTAAATATATTGTGATACACTTGATTTCTGAAGAAGTCTTTGTTAAACCGGGGTCTGCGAACCTTTGGACATCCAGTATGAGTCCAGTTTTGTCTATTTAGTTTTTTCTATATTGTTTATACACAACAGCTGCTCCTGTTCAAGGTTCATAATGAAAGGACCAATAGAAATGCTCCAAAGTAGCTTGGGGAAAAAAAACTGGTTCCACTGACTTACATTAAAAAAGAAGACCTGTCCTGCAGAGTTACATTCTGGTGCCTGTAATAATAAATCTCTATAATAAATTAATCCTGATCAGTGTGATGATACTAATTGATGTTGTTCGCTATAAATAGATTTGTTCCATTTACTTGCCTTAAAATTGAAGACAATATATTTTTTTGGATGTCGTTGATGCTTAAAGGACACCTATTGTGAATTTCTATCTGTGTGATGTTACTGTGATTTAAATATATTGTGATACACTTGATTTCTGAAGAAGCCTTTGTTAGGCGGGGTCTGTGAACCTTTGGAAATCCAGTGTAGACTAACTGAGTGCATTTTTGTCTGTTTGAAATTTTCTATATTATTTGAACACGACAGCTGCTCCTGTTCAATGTTCATGATGCATGGACCAATAGAAATGCTCCAAAATTCCATTGACTTACATTGAACTAGAGATGGAAGGATCGATCGGCTATGTATCGGTATCGGCCGATTTTTAATAAAAATATGTGATCGGCTGATATTTCTCCAATTTAGCTGATCCTGAGAGCCGATCGATGGCGTTAAACAAATGAGCCTAATTTCTGTATTTCCAGCTAGTGTTTCATCCAGGAAGAGGAGAACCCCCTCCGGCCAACTCCCTGCAATTCCTATCTGAACCACTAGGTGAAAATGCATACTGTTTCATTTTCCACAGACTGACTAAAGCAGCGGCCTCGCCAGAACCGTTTACGACGTTCACCGCATGTGTGGATAGAAAACATCGTCCGTCTGTCAGTTTGTTAGCGTATGTGACTCAGACTCATCCAGGACAGTTTATAACATCTGTAACATTAATAACATCAGCGTCTCTCACGGAAACCAAGACAAAGACATTTAACACACTAATCTGATACACACTTCAGAGACACCACACACTGAACACAGTGAGTATCAGTAAACAGCAGAGCTACACACACAGCTAACACAAAACAAACAACCCAGAACACCTACAGACCAGATCTGACCGGTATGAACAGAACAGCAGCAGAAACAGCCAGAGAGCTAAAGAACCACAGCCAGAGTGATTGAGTTTATAGTTCTAGATAAGCAGCTCTTCTCGGCTGTAGAAGACGTTCATTCTGCTGCTTAATGTTCCACCTGGATCTACGCTCTGCTGTTCCTAGTAGAGATACTTTTCAGATGTTCCTCTTCTGGAGCTTATCAAGAGGTTTACTCCCACATAGACCAACTTCTAATTTAGTTACAAATATTATACTGTTTCACATGAGCTCCTTAAAAATGATAATAAACCAGTTTAGACCATGTTTCATGACTTTCTTGCGCTAATAACTACATGTAGTCCTGCCATGGCATACAGCCCCGCCCTCGATCGGTATCAGCTATTGGCCGATTGCGCTGGAAGGTGATCGGCAATTGGTATCGGCCTCTAGAGCTACTGTTTTAGAGATGCTTTCCTCTGGATAGCGACAGTATATTATTTTAACCATAAATAATTTTCACGAGTTGTTTGCGTCTCTTGATGAAGTACTTCAATCCCGAGGTTGAGGTTTACAGCAGTTTCTTGTATTGCAGGTGTTGCTCATTCAGAACGCGCGGGCGCTGGTCCAGGCTGTATCTCTGATTCGGTGAGTGAGCTGCGATTGCTGATTGATTGACCGGCTGTGATCGGATTTGGTTTTAACCTGTTTTTGTTTCTTTCTCATTACAGCACACCTTTATTGAGACCGCCGTTAAGTAAGTGGGCTTCTTCTATAGCAGTACATTAAGATTGCTGATGTTTTTTGTTTACTAATTTATACTTATGCTACTGTTGTTATGGTGATGGTGACCTTGGCTAACCCTTTGTAGGCTTCGTGTTGACGGACAGACAGTACAGATCTATGCCCACACATGGAATCGGCCGTTACTCGTATCTGCTTCCTAAAGAGCAGGTGAGGCCTAGTGCAGATTTTCTTCCTAGCAGTTGCACCACCCCCTTCAGCCCCCAACTCCCCCCCCCCCCCCCACACACACACACACACACCTCACACACCTCACACACAACAGTATATAGCAGTATATTAATACTGATGTGCTGCAACTTTCTTAACTTTTCTGCAGCTGAAGAAGAAGAAGGAGAAAGTTCAGACGAAGGAGATAAAGGCTGCGACCCATACTCAGTACGGGATTCTGAACGTGGCAGTATCTGGCTATGACATGACTCTGGTAGAACATTATTCCCAGTACGTCCATAACCTCTGCAATCAGCTCAATATCAAAGTGGATGAAAGGTAAGATTTATTATTATTATTATTATTATTATTATTATTATTATTATTATTATTGGGTGGCACGGTGGTGTAGTGGTTAGTATGGTGGTGTAGTGGTTAGTATGGTGGTGTAGTGGTTAGTATGGTGGTGTAGTGGTTAGTATGGTGGTTAGTATGGTGGTGTAGTGGTTAGTATGGTGGTGTAGTGGTTAGTATGGTGGTGTAGTGGTTAGTACGGTGGTGTAGTGGTTAGTATGGTGGTGTAGTGGTTAGTATAGTGGTGTAGTGGTTAGTATGGTGGTGTAGTGGTTAGTATGGTGGTGTAGTGGTTAGTACGGTGGTGTAGTGGTTAGTATGGTGGTCAGTATGGTGGTGTAGTGGTTAGTACGGTGGTGTAGTGGTTAGTATGGTGGTGTAGTGGTTAGTATGGTGGTGTAGTGGTTAGTACGGTGGTGTAGTGGTTAGTATGGTGGTGTAGTGGTTAGTACGGTGGTGTAGTGGTTAGTATGGTGGTGTAGTGGTTAGTATGGTGGTGTAGTAGTTAGTACGGTGGTGTAGTGGTTAGTACGGTGGTGTAGTGGTTAGTACGGTGGTGTAGTGGTTAGTATGGTGGTGTAGTGGTTAGTACGGTGGTGTAGTGGTTAGTACGGTGGTGTAGTGGTTAGTACGGTGGTGTAGTGGTTAGTACGGTGGTGTAGTGGTTAGTATGGTGGTGTAGTGGTTAGTACGGTGGTGTGGTGGTTAGTATGGTGGTGTAGTGGTTAGTACGGTGGTGTAGTGGTTAGTACGGTGGTGTAGTGGTTAGTATGGTGGTGTAGTGGTTAGTACGGTGGTGTGGTGGTTAGTATGGTGGTGTAGTGGTTAGTATGGTGGTGTAGTGGTTAGTATGGTGGTGTAGTGGTTAGTATGGTGGTGTAGTGGTTAGTACGGTGGTGTAGTGGTTAGTATGGTGGTGTAGTGGTTAGTACGGTGGTGTAGTGGTTAGTACGGTGGTGTAGTGGTTAGTATGGTGGTGTGGTGGTTAGTACGGTGGTGTGGTGGTTAGTATGGTGGTGTAGTGGTTAGTAAGGTGGTGTAGTGTTAGTACGGTGGTCTAGTGGTTAGTACGGTGGTGTAGTAGTTAGTATGGTGGTGTAGTGGTTAGTAAGGTGGTAGGGCTGAACGATTTTGGAAAATAATCTAATTGCAATTTTTTATCTATAAATTGCGATTGCGATTTAAAATGCGATTTTTAAAAATGTCTTCTCAAGTATTTTTCAACAAACAGAGGCAATAAATCAATCTGTTTAATAATAAACAATGTCAGATTTATTTAAGGCACAGATAACAATAAAGCAAACAAATCTATGCTTTCCCTTTTCACCATTTGTTTTTTTTTTTAATAGAAAAAACAATAGATATAAAAAAAAAATTAACTTACTGCTCTCCAGCTAGTAACATCATAAAAAAAAATAAAGTGCAAAAAACATAAAGAGAATCTGCTTTAACCAGCTCGTTATTTTCTGGGAATTCAAACTCAGTGAACACAAAATAAATCTGTTCTTATTAAAACTCTGGTATGGCTCCGATGTACGGCTGGACCACAGATCAGTTCAAAAAAAACTCCACTGTTTTCAGCTCAGCTGAAACTCTGCTTCGGTATTGTTTATACAGCTCAGGTATAGCAACTCGGCTAAAATATGTGCGTGAGGGCATTTGGTAGCGCATATCCAGTGTGTTTAACAAAGCCATGAAGCCGGGCTTGTTCACTATATTAACGGGCATCATGTCTTTGGCTATGAACTCCGTTACTGCCCGAGTTATTTCAGCGTGCCGCTTCGAATTATGTCCATAAGGAGTTACACTTTCAAACAGTTCGGTCAGGGATCCCTGTCGGCTGGTACTTGGCGTATTTGAAGATGCAGCACTGGTCGTTGGCATTTTAGCCTTGCAAATATCATACGAGGCTTTGTGGTGTTTTTTTAAATGCTGAAAAAGGTTTGTAGTGTTACCTCGCGTCGTAGCAACATTAGCAAGGCACGTTTTGCACAGTACCTGACGTTGAGCAGCATCATCTTTTTTAAAGCCAAAGTAATTTCACACAACTGATGTGCTGCCCCTCTTTGGTATTAGACTTTCAGTCGTGTCAGCTTCTGTCGAGCCTGAAGCCATTGTGCAACATGTTAAAGTGCGCTGTGTTGACTTCACTTCTCCACCTCCCTGCCTCCTGCTCGGGTTTGCTCCGTTCGTCCTCGGCTCGGCTCGGCTCGCTCCCAAGTCACGTGACCAGTTTAAATCGCAGCCTGTGCGGTTAGAGAATCGCGTTTTTAAATATCGCGAGATTATCGCAAATGCAATTAATCGTTCAGCCCTATAAGGTGGTGTAGTGGTTAGTACGGTGGTGTAGTGGTTAGTACGGTGGTGTAGTGGTCAGTATGGTGGTGTAGTGGTCAGTATGGTGGTGTAGTGGTTAGTATGGTGGTGTAGTGGTTAGTATGGTGGTGTAGTGGTTAGTAAGGTGGTGTAGTGGTTAGTATGGTGGTGTAGTGGTTAGTATGGTGGTGTAGTGGTTAGTACGGTGGTGTAGTGGTTAGTACGGTGGTGTAGTGGTTAGTATGGTGGTGTAGTGGTTAGTACGGTGGTGTAGTGGTCAGTACGGTGGTGTAGTGGTTAGTATGGTGGTGTAGTGGTTAGTATGGTGGTGTAGTGGTTAGTATGGTGGTGTAGTGGTTAGTATGGTGGTGTAGTGGTTAGTGCGGTGGTGTAGTGGTTAGTGCGGTGGTGTAGTGGTCAGTACGGTGGTGTAGTGGTTAGTATGGTGGTGTAGTGGTCAGTATGGTGGTGTAGTGGTTAGTACGGTGGTGTAGTGGTTAGTACGGTGGTGTAGTGGTTAGTATGGTGGTGTAGTGGTTACTATGGTGGTGTAGTGGTTAGTATGGTGGTGTAGTGGTTAGTAAGGTGGTGTAGTGGTTAGTATTGTGGTGTAGTGGTTAGTACGGTGGTGTAGTGGTTAGTACGGTGGTGTAGTGGTTAGTACGGTGGTGTAGTGGTTAATATGGTGGTGTAGTGGTTAGTACGGTGGTGTAGTGGTTAGTACGGTGGTGTAGTGGTTAGTACGGTGGTGTAGTGGTTAGTATGGTGGTGTAGTGTTAGTATGGTGGTGTAGTGGTTAGTACGGTGGTGTAGTGGTTAGTACGGTGGTGTAGTGGTTAATATGGTGGTGTAGTGGTCAGTAAGGTGGTGTAGTGGTTAGTACGGTGGTGTAGTGGTTAGTACGGTGGTGTAGTGGTTAGTACGGTGGTGTAGTGGTTAGTACGGTGGTGTAGTGGTTAGTACGGTGGTGTAGTGGTTAATATGGTGGTGTAGTGGTTAGTATGGTGGTGTAGTGGTTAGTACGGTGGTGTAGTGGTTAGTACGGTGGTGTAGTGGTTAGTACGGTGATGTAGTGGTTAGTACGGTGGTGTAGTGGTTAGTACGGTGGTGTAGTGGTTAGTACGGTGGTGTAGTGGTTAGTACGGTGGTGTAGTGGTTAGTACGGTGGTGTAGTGGTTAGTATGGTGGTGTAGTGGTTAGTATGGTGGTGTAGTGGTTAGTACGGTTGTGTAGTGGTTAGTACGGTGGTGTAGTGGTTAGTATAATGGTGTAGTGGTTAGTACGGTGGTGTAGTGGTTAGTATGGTGGTGTAGTGGTTAGTACGGTGGTGTAGTGGTTAGTACGGTGGTGTAGTGGTTAGTACGGTGGTGTAGTGGTTAGTATGGTGGTATATTATGAAAGTTATTAATTTTCTTTGTTGGTGTTTAACTCTACACTGTGATGTTGATGTGGAATGTTGAAGCCATGCTGAGACGTAACTACATACTTCCTCTTTCTTCATTTGTGAAGCTATGCGTTGCCAACTAAGAGCACAGAAGTGATGGTCCTGCCAGAGCAAGGCACAAAGATGTATCTGGATGTGGTCCTCAAAACCCACGAGAGGGTTGTTCAGGTAAAAACAACGTTCTTGTTATCTTTACAGGTTAGTAGAGGTGTGACGAGATCTCGTTCACTCAAAAAATCAGTTGAGTGGTCTGAACGTGTTAAGAGGGATCTGGCAGCACAGTAGCAACAGTGGCGAGAGCGACAGCGACAGCTCAGCAGTCCGAGCAGCTCTCAGCAGTAGAGATATGTACAGCTTGTAATACATTATCTTGTCAGTTACAGAGGGTCTTTGGTAGTAGCTGCCACATAGAAGATGCTCCGCTACGTTGAAGTTGTACGTCTGGCTGCATTTTGGGTTCCCAGTTACTTCAGATCTCAACATCCACAGTCCAGTGCTAGAGCCACGGCCATAACGAGAGACACAGGCGTTTCCTTTGCCACGGATATGAGACTGTGTCCTGTAGTGGAGAATACAGGATTTAGGCCACTCCTCCACACTTTGGAACCAAACTAGAATTTAGAATTTTTTAAATTTAGAACTAGAATTTGCCACGTGTTTGCACACTGCGGAATTCAACCTCCGCATTTAACCCATCCGTGCAGTAAAACACCCACATATACACACACTAGTGAACATGCACCCTATGGGGCAGTGAAACACCCACATATACACACTAGGGGGCATTGAAACTCCCACATACACACACACTAGTGAACATACACCCTATGGGGCAGTGAAACACCCACATACACACACTAGGGGGCAGTGAAACACCCACATACACACACTAGGGGGCAGTGAAACTCCCACATATACACACTAGGGGGTAGGGAAACACCCACATATACACACACTAGGGGGCAGTGAAACACCCACATATACACACTAGGGGGCAGGGAAACACCCACATACACACACTAGGGGGCAGTGAAACACCCACATATACACACACTAGGGGGCAGTGAAACACCCACATATACACACACTAGGGGGCAGTGAAACACCCACATATACACACACTAGGGGGCAGTGAAACACCCACATATACACACACTAGGGGGCAGTGAAACACCCACATATACACACACTAGGGGGCAGTGAAACACCCACATATACACACACTAGGGGGCAGTGAAACTCCCACATATACACACACTAGGGGGCAGTGAAACTCCCACATATATACACACACTAGGGGGCAGTGAAACACCCACATATACACACACTAGTGAACATACACCCTATGGGGCAGTGAAACACCCACATATACACACACTAGGGGGCAGTGAAACACCCACATATACACACACTAGGGGGCAGTGAAACACCCACATATATACACACACTAGGGGGCAGTGAAACACCCACATATATACACACACTAGGGGGCAGTGAAACACCCACATATATACACACACTAGGGGGCAGTGAAACACCCACATATATACACACACTAGGGGGCAGTGAGCACACATGCCCGGAGCGGTGGGCAGCCCTATCCACAGCGCCCCGGGAACAGTCGTGGTAAGGTGCCTTGCTCAAGGGCACCTCAATGGTGGCTTGCTGGTCCCGGGGATCAAACCGGCAACCTTCTGGTCACAAGACCGGATCCCTAACCTTGAGGCTACAACTGCCCCTACACCAACTACACCATCACACTCACATTTCACCCACACTGCTTCAGTTAAAGGCTAGAAACTCCTCACAGTTCAAACACAGTTCAAACACAGTTAAGTTTCAGGAGACTCAGTCGTAAAGGAGAGACACCAGTCCGTTGAGTTGTGTTTTTTTTTTTTACTTTGCCAAATAAAACTCAATTCATGTTTGAAGTTTTCTTAAAAATATTTAAAAGTCCCATCTCGTTCTCGTGAACCCAATATCGTGTCTCCTCTCATCTCATGGGATGAGTGTCTCGTCACGCCCCTACTGGCTAGATTTGTTTTCCACAGTAAGCTTTTAAATCCCTTTCTTTGGGGTCCACCTAGGATTGTGTGACTTCATGTACCTTAAATACCAGTAACTTGCTTTTATGTAACAATTAAATTAAAACAAATTAAACAGGCTGTGTTGGTCACTTTAAATCTTAACTTTCTTTGTGTGGTATTTTCCAGATAAGTCAATTGAAGGCAACGCTTGCTCCTATATTTATGGAAGTCCTCCTTAAAAACCAACCGGAGGGAGTGCAGCTCTCCATAAAGGAGGTAAGCATATCACTGTAATGGTGAGAGTTGATGACTGTAATGGTGAGAGTTGATGACTGTAATGGTGAGAGTTGATCGCTGCAATGGTCAGAGTTGATCGCTGCAATGGTCAGAGTTGATCGCTGCAATGGTCAGAGTTGATGACTGTAATGGTCAGAGTTGATGACTGTAATGGTCAGAGTTGATGACTGTAATGGTCAGAGTTGATGACTGTAATGGTCAGAGTTGATCGCTGTAATGGTCAGGGTTGATCGCTGTAATGGTCAGAGTTGATGACTGTAATGGTTAGAGTTGATCACTGTAATGGTCAGAGTTGATGACTGTAATGGTCAGAGTTGATGACTGTAATGGTCAGAGTTGATGACTGTAATGGTCAGAGTTGATCGCTGTAATGGTCAGAGTTGATCGCTGTAATGGTCAGAGTTGATCACTGTAATGATCAGAGTTGATCGCTGTAATGGTCAGAGTTGATGACTGTAATGGTTAGAGTTGATCGCTGTAATAGTCAGAGTTGATGACTGTAATGGTCAGAGTTGATCACTGTAATGGTGAGAGTTGATCACTGTAATGGTCAGAGTTGATCACTGTAATGGTCAGAGTTGATGACTGTAATGGTTAGAGTTGATCGCTGTAATAGTCAGAGTTGATGACTGTAATGGTCAGAGTTGGTGACTGTAATGGTCAGAGTTGGTGACTGTAATGGTCAGAGTTGGTGACTGTAATGGTCAGAGTTGATCGCTGTAATGGTCAGAGTTGATGACTGTAATGGTCAGAGTTGATGACTGTAATGGTCAGAGTTGATCGCTGTAATGGTCAGAGTTGGTGACTGTAATGGTCAGATTTGATGACTGTAATGGTCAGATTTGATGACTGTAATGGTCAGAGTTGATGACTGTAATGGTCAGAGTTGATGACTGTAATGGTCAGAGTTGATGACTGTAGTGGTCAGAGTTGATCACTGTAGTGGTCAGAGTTGATCACTGTAGTGGTCAGAGTTGATCACTGTAATGGTCTCTTACTGGAGTTCCTAAAAAAACAGTCCAGCTGGTCCAGAGCGCAGCAGTTGGGAATCCTAACAAACACTAAACAGATCTCAGATCAGTCCTGTTTTAAAAGAGCTGCACTGACTACCTGTATCTTTTAGACCAGACTTTAAATTTCTGTACTCGTCTATAAACTCTAAATAATCTAGAACCTGCTACATCACAGAACGTCTCTCTGTTTATGCTTCAGCTGCTGATCTTAGATCTGCAGATACTGACCTTCTGTACAAACACCTTCAGTAACAAACAGAGAACCTGGAGAGACTCTTTCAGCTCTTCTGCTTCTAAACTGTGGAGCTCTCGAATTAAAACTTTAACATAGTAGTATTTTGTGTTTGGCTAATTAAGTTTGTTATTACAGATAAACTGTCTGTAAAGCACTGTCAGCTGCCACTGATATGAAAAGTGCTCTATAAAAAAAGGATTATTATGATTGTTATTATTATTATAAATTACAATATACATGTCTGAGCATATGGAAATGTGGCCTATATGAATAGAATATAAATAGCCTATATTCTATGGAACAATGACCAGAAGTGCTGTGATTTTAAAAATGTTTGGAAATGTGTGATAATTTTGCTGTATAATACTATTTTATTCTTTTAAAACAATACTAAATAAATACTATTCTTCTTTCTTTTCCAGCACACTGACGAGGATTACCAGGCCCGCTTTAAGGCTCGACTGGAACTCCAGGGCCTGTTAGCGCAAATGAAAACTTAAAGCTTAAAGCTGCTCTGAAAGATGAAGCTGGAGGCTGTTGTAGTTTTTTTTAATGATCCACAAGGATCATGTATTACCACCATCCAAAGAAAAAACGAGATCTCCAGAATAGTAACTTTACAGGAGAGGATCATTTCTTTTGGGCCAATTATCATGAACGTTTCACAGGATATAAAGAGCAGCGGTCGCGCTCAAAATGGAAATCAGCAAAACTGGATATACACGTTTATCTTTGGACAGCGATGCGTGTGTATTGATCTATGACCACATAGATATAAATACTTCAGTGTGGAGTACAGAAGTGTATTTAAAATGCATTTGTACATGAAAAATATACATTTACATGTGTTTTTCTTTTTTTTTTGTTTTTCTTTGGCCCATTCGTTGTGGACATGCTAATAAAGGTAGATGTGGACGGTTTTACTGTGCTGGACTGCATTTTGTCATTTTTTTGCTGGTAATTTTAAGTTTTCCCCTTAGATACAGATTTCCTGATACATTATGTACAGCTGTATTTACATTTTTGTCATGAATAGATTCAAAGTAGAATTTCAGTGAGTTTTTTTTAAATTTGGAAGAATTCTGTTTTCGAAATGAACATTTAGAGTAGTTTGATGTGAAAGCGTTTGTCTGGAGACTCAAATCAGTCTAAAGTGACAATGGAGTCTAATCCAGAGTGAGAGTAAGTCTAAGATTTGCATAGTTACTGACGCCTACTTCGTTACCACAGTGACCCGTGCAGATAGGTTGGTGAGGTCTGGACACTCAAATAATAATAAAAATAATAATAAAAAGTTGAGAAACACATTTGATTACTCTGAACTTATTCAATTTTTTTTTTTACATTGGTGGTGATGGGAACCAAGGGTCACCATGTCTGCAACACAGATGTATCCATTTTATTTACTATTAGAAACTACTAGTGAACCTACATGTACCTTGTATGCTTTTATATGTCATGTTGATAATGGAAAAGTATATTTAAAAAAAGGTTTTCTGATGCATTTCAACCCCTCCACAATAAATGGAATAAGACAAATGGAGTAATATGACGTTTTGGACCAAAACTATCATGAAACAATGATATCTGGCACCAGCGTATTCATAATCATTGTAGATAATATTTTTCTGTGAGGAGCTTTTAGAGATGGACGTCTGGTTCCATTCACCGCCATTGTGAACAGTCTCTGGAAATGAATATTTCACACCAAACCACGTTGAATGACTATGTTTGCATCGCAACTATTCAATTATGTGGAAATATTGAACAAAAAAATCGTGACGTTGCCTTTAATCTATTCGTCCGAGAAGAAACTACATTACCCAGCAACCTACATGGCCTCCACATAGCAACCGTGCTTAGAAACCGTAAAGGACGCTGTTGTTTTGGTAGTGCAGCCAGGTTAAACTCAAAGTTAGTCACTTTTCGGGGTATTAAAGTGAAAAATGGGCAGAGACTATTATATTGCGTTGGAAATCAACAGAAATGCAACTGATGCAGACATCAAAAAGGCGTAAGAATGATTTAATATTTGCTTTTTTTATTATTATGCTAACGCTTATCCAGTAACACTGAAATGTCGAGCTAGCTAACTTAGCTAACACAGCTGGTTACATCAACAACCGTAACTATATTAATAGAATAAACAGCTATTAATATTAATAATAACACAGCACATTCACTGGCTGTACTGCACCTTGTCTAATGTCAGGTATCGCCGACTGGCCTTGAAGTATCATCCTCGCAGTAACAGCCTTCCAGGAGCGGAGGAGAAGTTCAGGGAACTTGGAGAAGCCTATGATGTCCTGAGTGACTGTGAGTGTGTAGGAATGTGTTCAGCAGCTGATTGCAGTCTTATTCCCTGCAACGAAGTAAACAAAGCTGTGATACCGTTTTATTAAAGGGTTCATTTTGGAATAATCAGGAGTGCTGAGAATGAGAATGATTCACCTGCGCTGTGGTGGCCCTGTGGGGGTGAAAAGGTTGGAAATGGAACAGCAAAGTATGCAGAGCAGCAGATAAACTACAGTCTGTAGGTGTAGAAATATAAAGTGCTCCTATGTGATAAGTAAAACTAACGAAATTGACAATGAGTGGAAACACAAGTGTATCAGTGTATAAAGAGAAACCTACAGACTCTGATTTCTGTACAGTGGTGGTGATGGGAACCAGGTGTCACCATGTCTACAACACAAGTCATTTAATTTACTTTCAGGAACCACCACTGAACCTACACACTGTCTTTTGAGTTTAAATATAATGGTAATGATGGTAAAACAGTCATGAGTCTCATTATAATAACTTTTCTTTGGGGACTGTGTGAGGACCTCACAACACCCTGCTTATAACCCTCCACCATAAACAGATTTCAATACATTAAAGCCAGAACTAGAAAACAGACGGCGCACATAACTAACTAATTCATGTAATAACTTTCCGTGAGAAAGCGTTCAGAGGTGGGCGTCTGGTTCCATTCACTGCCACTGTGAACAGATCAAACTTGGTAAGTTTCTCCAGAATGAAGCGTTTTACACCAAACTACTCTGAATGACTTTGAAAACATCTCAACCATTAAATTATGTACACTATCAGTCAAAAGTTTGGATACATATCCAGTGTTTTCTTTTTTTAATATTTTGACAGTAATAATAGTTAATTATTGTGAGATCAAAACTATAAAATAACTCATATGGAATTAATCCTGGACCAGAATAAGACTGTTCTTAGAAAATATAGAAATATCGAATACGAGATATTATGTTTGGTGATACTGTAGCCATTCTCAACAACACAGTATTAATACACAAATTTCTGGCAGACTGTAAATGTGTTGTGTTTAAACCTCTGACCACTAGATGGCAGTGTTGTAATTCATTTTCAGCTCCACTCCAACATTAACAAGCAGCACAAGGATGCAATGCCATTGTAAGCACTGACAAACCTGTTCATACAGTGGTGTGTTTTAATAGTAGGATTTGAAAAATCACAATATATCACTTTATTGCAATATAAATATCACAATATATTGAATCGTGGCCGCTGTATCCCGATACGTATTATATCGCCAGGTTCTTGCCAATACACAGACCTAGTATACATGCTGAGATATTGTTCTAAATAACAGTTTTAGGGGTTTTATAAAAATAAGCAGTTCATTCATATAAAAAAATATTAAAATGTAAAATGTTTTTTAGAAATATTTTTGTACATGGGCTCCATGTGTGTGTGTATATATATATATATATATAATTAAATCTTTTTGATGTTTGTACACCTAAACTTATTCGGAGTGTTTTGGACACAGTGGTGGTAAATGGAACCAGACGTCTGAAAGGTTTAATGCCTCTCAAAAGCTCCCTCAGAGATAGTTGTCACATTAAATGGTTGTGACTACGCTGCCTGATGTCTGCCACATTGTGTTGTTTATGTTAGTTAAATGTTTTGTTTTCAAAATATGTCTTTTAAGTCTTTTAAACATACAATTAGGGCACTGGCTAAATAGTCTGTAAAAAAAAATAATTTCAGATTTATATTTAGAGATTTATTTATTACATTTATTAAATTTATTTACATTTATTTAAATGTATATCTTTAATAAAATTGCAATATTTGTGTTGTATACATTACAGCCTCCACTGTAAAGACCCTGATCGACTTTATTTACATCTCAACAACAAAATTATGCAAAGAAATTTTAAATATCTATGGACTCCCCCTTTCTATCAGCCCAATGAAAGAAATGTAAATACTGTGTTTCAGGAAAGTAGTTCCAATAAGCTGTGTGTCTGTGAACATACATTCTGTAGCAGTTCATCAAAAGTGACCGTTTTTAACATTACAGCTCGAAAAAAGGCCACATACGATAAGTTCGGAGAGGAGGGTCTTAAAGGTGGAATCCCCCCAGAATCTGCTGCAAATGGAGCATGGTCATCGGGATATGTCTACCATGGAAACGCCGATAAAACATTCAGACAGTTTTTTGGGGGCGACAATCCTTTCGCCGGTAAGCTGATATACCTGTTCATCTCTGTGCTGTCCCGACCACTGGACGCTCTATTGTACTGCCGTCTTCACATTGTCCCCTCAGATTTCTTCACCCCAGATGGCAACGAAGTGAACATCGACTTCGGAGGGCTTCGTGGACGAGGGGTGAAACGACAGGATCCACCAATCGAACGTGACCTTCATTTAGCCTTGGAGGATCTTTTCTATGGATGCACAAAAAAGATAAAGATCTCCCGACGAGTAAGAGCTTTTAATGTGTTCTCAGAACAGTTACTGTGGACACTACATAAAGGGGAACTCCACTGAGCTTTAAAGATTTCTGCTTGATTAATCAGTTAAGATGTCAATATAATCATTCAGAGGGGTTCAGTGGTGGTGAATGGAACTTGACATCCACCTCTTAAAGCTTCCCCCCAGAAAGTGATCAGCACTGTGGCCTCACAGTAAGATGATCTGGGTTGGATTCCCGGTCCGGGTGGTTCTGTGTGGAGTGTGTATGTTCTCTCCGTGATTGAGTGGGTTTCCTCCGGGTACTCCAGTTTCCTCCCACAGTCCAAACACATGCATGTTAGGTTGATTAGTCTCTCTAAACTACCAGTAGGTGTAAGTGTGCGTGTGTGCCAGTGTGTGTTGGCCATGTGATGGACTGGCAACCTGTCCATGGTGTACCCCGCCTTTGCCTGATGTTGCTGGGAATGGCTCCAGCACCCCCATGACCCCAGAAGATTATATATATATATATCATTGTTTCCAGATTGATGACTATTTTAAAAAATTTAGATCTGAGTAATTTGACTCTGACTCTGATAACATCCCAACCATTTAATTATGTACACATCAGTCAGAAGTTTGGATAGTAATTGTAGAGATAGAGCTAATGAAGTGGTTGGTGGGTGTAAATATGAAGAATTATATATTCATAGACCTAAACAGGAGTATTTTATTATATTCAGACACTACAAATGCTTTGATTTTCTCCTTTTTTTAGTTTTCCAGTAGTAATAATATTAGTGAACAATAGTGAAGAGATCAGAATTATAAAATAAGAGGTATGGAATTATTCCTGGATCAGAATTAAACATCTGGTTGTGTTTAAAGAATGTTTAGAGGGTCTTTTAGAAATGAGCTCATTTGCTTTGATGCAGGTTTACATACTTTGAACATTCTGACCAGCAGCTTCATGAGAAGCCACATGAGCTGCTTCTCTAACAGGACTGAAGAAGATCTTGAGATCTTGTTCTGAGAAACAGGTTTGGGGGTTTTATAGATATAAAAAGAAGCACATTAAAAATAAGCATTTAATAAAAACATGCATATCAATTGTGATTTCTGGTTCCCATCATGGCTGGATTACTGACCTGGCCAGTGGGGCCAGCGCCCAGGCCCTATCAACATTATGATACAATATATTTTTATTTCTGAGGGCCCTCCATTTTAAGGATCCTCTGACATTTAGGGAACTCTTGGGGGCCTAGTCATGCTTTTGGGCCCCTTATGAAAATGGACGAGACTTTGTGGCACTGCTCTGACTTCGACTTCTGGCTATTAAGGGTCCTAGGAAAGAGGGGCGCATAATTTTAGAGGGCCCTGGTTATGAGAGCCCCTACCATGGCGCGCGGGTTGGGTGGAATATCCCTGGGCGACTCTTTGATTTGCAATCGTCCTTAGTTCCCATCACCACCAGTGTGGAGATGTCTCTACCATGGAGCATTTTAAAACACTCTGAATGACTTTTCATCCCAGTAATTCATATATTATATATTGTATTGTAAGTATTGTTCTTGTAATCTATTTTTTTTAGATAACTTCTAACCAAACTACCTCATTTAGAATCAGAAGATACTGGACTGTGTGTTTTCAGATCATAGTAGTATCTGGATTACTTGTAGTTCATTATTACCCAACACGGCTGTTTAATTATGATGGATAATGCAGTGGAGTTTCAGTGTTTGACTGGTTTGGAGTTTTTCTGAGGTGTAACAGTAGCATATTTATCTAGGTGATGAATGAGGATGGCCAGACTTCCAGCATCAAAGACAAGATTTTAACCATCACTGTGAAACCAGGCTGGAAAGAGGGGACACGGATCACGTTCCCCAAAGAGGGTGACCAGGTATGATTATGGAAAAGCTCTGTTTGAATCAAAGTCAAAGTATGGTTATAACACAGGTCAGCCATAACATTAAAACCACCTCCTTGTATCTACACACACTGTCCACTGTATCAGCTCCACTGACCATATAGGAGCTACACTTACAGACTGTAGTTCATCTGATTCTCTGTATACTTTATTACCCTCTTCTTTAATGATCAGGACCCCCACAGGACCACCACAGAGCAGGTACTATTAGGGTGGTGGATCTTTCTCAGCACTGCAGTGACACTAACATGGTGGTGGTGTGTTAGTGTGTGTTGTGCTGGTACGAGTGGATCAGACACAGCAGTGCTGCTGGAGTGTTTAAAAAACTGTGGCCACTAACTGTCCACTCTATTAGACACTCCTACCTTGCTGGTCCACTGCGTAGTAGCTCATCTGCTGCTGCACAGTTTGTGTTCCTCTAGTTCTTTATCAGTGGCCACAGGACGCCGCCCACGAGCCACAGGACGCCGGACGAGCACTGCTGTCTGGATAGTTCTGGTTGGTGGATGATTCTCAGTCCAGCAGTGACACTGAGGTGTGTAAACACTCCAGCAGCAGCACTGCTGTGTCGGATCCACTCACACCAGCACAGCACACACTAACACACCAGCACCACGTCAGTGTCACTGCAGTGCTAAGAATGATCCACCTGCTCTGTGGTGGTCTTGTTGGGGTCCTGATCATTAACGAAAAGGGTGAAGAGGGGGACAAACAAATGTATGCAGCGATAATGTTAAGTGCTCCTATATGGTCAGTGGTTTTAATGGTATGGAAGATTGGTGTATATATACAGGGGTTGGACAATGAAACTGAAACACCTGTCATGTTAGTGTGGGAGGTTTCATGGCTAAAATGGACCAGTCTGGTGGCCAATCTTCATTAACTGCACATTACACCAGTAAGATCAGAGTGTGAAGTTCAGGTAGCAGGTAAGAGACAGTTTAGCTCAAAATATTACAATAACACTACATTATGGGACGTACCAGAGTTCAAAAGAGGACAAACTGTTGGTGCACGTCTTGCTGGTGCATCTGTGACCAAGACAGCAAGTCTTTGTGATCCATCAAGAGCCACGGTATCCAGGGTAACGTCAGCAAACCACAGCAGAACCAACCACATCCAACAGGATTAACTGTGGAAGCGAGAGGAAGCTGTTTGAAAGGGATGTTGGGTTCTAACCCGTATTGTATCCAAAAAACAGAAAACCAGGTTGACAATGCACCAATACATACAGCGAGACTGGAGAAAGATTGGTTTGATGAACATGAAAGTGAAGTGGAACATCTCCCATGGCCTGCACAGTCACCAGATCTAAATATTATTGAGCCACTTTGGGGTGTTTTGGAGGAGCGAGTCAGGAAACGTTTTCCTCCACCAGCATCACGTAGTGACCTGAACACTGTCCTGCAAGAAGAATGGCCACTGTGCAGGACTTCCACCATACTAATAAATTATTGTGGTCTAAAACCAGGTGTTTCAGTTTCATTGTCCAAGCCCTGTGTATATATATATATATATATATATATATATATATATATATATATATATATATATATATATATATATATATATATATATATCGTTGCTGTCCAGTTTGCAGATTTTTATTTTTCTATATTATTTAAACATGACAGATGCCATTTACATTGTGTAAACATTAAATTTTGATACCTTTCCAATGTTTATATACTATTTCAGTTTAAAAGCCAGAAAAAGTAAATTTTCCTTTTTTCCATGTTCCATGTGATGGATGTTAGAAAATAAAAAAAGCTATTCAAATGCTGAATCAAATGCTATTAGATGCTATAACCATTTTTTCTCTCTTTAGGGTCCAAACAACATCCCAGCAGATATCATTTTCATTGTCCGCCAAAAGTCCCATCCAACCTTCACCTGTCGGAATGATGATTTGATTTACACGGCGCACATTTCCCTCGAGATGGTGAGATGCTAATATACGTTAGTAGTGTTTTTATCATTTTATAACAAACATAAACATGAATGATCTAGATTTCTGCATTAAAGCTTGTCATTTGGAAGATCTGTATTGTAACCCCAACGTAACAAAACCACCACATACTTGTGGAATATCTACTGGTCCATCCATCAGGGCAGCCGATGTTCTGAAAGAGTGTAGAAGAAAAGAAAGTGATGTGTTTTTGATGTTGAGATGATTTGCTCCACAGGCGCTGACTGGCTTTTCAGTGGAGGTAGAAACACTAGATGGCAGACTTCTCAACATTCCTGTCAATGACATTGTACAGTGAGTAGAACTGTTGACTCTTGGATGTTTATGTTACTCTGGACTTTTAAAAAGTAAATGATTAAATGATTAAAATCATGAATAGATGATTAGATGATTCCACAGTTCAGGAGCTCCTAATAACTAAACCTTCTATATAAAAAACAACGCGAAATTTGAGAAAACATGCATTTAATCAAGGTGCAAATAAAAAACAGGATCCCCTTTATTTGTAAATAAACTTCCCTTATGCTGCTTCACCCACAATAGTAAGTAAGCTTCTGTGTATAACATATATTGGTTCACCTAGTCAGTCCTTCCTAGTTATTCCTGCAATATCTCTAAAAAACCCTTAAAAAATCTGAAAACTTGCCCAGTTAGGAAATTGTTACCAAGGAGAAAACAAGAGCAGTGTAAGATCTGAGTTCATATATCGAAGAGTTTTGACAAAAAGCACTTCCGGAAGAAAAACGGTTAATCAGCACCACTATGCTAAATAAGACCATATATGTATATCAATAATTAGGAGCAAATACACAATTTGTGGTTATCTAGGCCAATGGCATTAGAAACCACTTTATGGTTTATTTACAAATATTCAAATAATCTCATTCATATTTAAGGATTATACTTTTAAAGTGGCCTGATCTGTCATAAATCACAATATTGAATGTAAAGAAAAATGAGAGAATATTGCTTTTTTTCCTGTGCACTAATTTGAATGAACCTTTTAAACATGTGACTTTCTGAATACGCCAGATGTTCCATACAGGTGAATGTGTTCAGGGAACAAAGTTGAACTACTGTAACAGTTTATGTAGTGCTAGCCAGTTAAAAATTAAAACCACATTATTTTTTTTGTGTTCATCCAATCAGAACAGATAGTCAGTCATTCACTACCATTTTACCAGCCAAAATATAACCTACATCTAGTGGAACCTTCTTCCAAAGTTTGGAGATAATGCACATTTGACTTCTTACTTGATTGGCCAAAATGAGCATTTGTGGGTGATACTTAGCTCCTGTAAACAAGAAGTCTCCATCTCTTACAGCCCCCAGTACAGCAAGGTGGTCAGCGGAGAGGGGATGCCTTTATCCAGCAACCCCGCTGCACGAGGAGATCTGATCATCCAGTTTACGACACACTACCCTGAGAAGCTCACTGCTGAAAAGAAACTGCTCCTAAAGCAAGCCCTCGCTGTGTAATCTACAGCACACATTTACTTATTCATTCTCTTCCACTGAAACTCCAGATTAGCAATTTATATACATGCACAAGATTGTTGTTCCATAAGATCTCTGATGAGAAATAAAGACACGTTTTGTTTTTCTTTCAAGCTTTTATTAGCAGATTTTAAAAAGACCTAAAAACAGAGAGACAAGGTAAAGGACAAGGGGGAAAACCAGCTTTCCAGTCCCCGGGATTGTACTTGAATGAAAGTTAATAGGAATAAAAAGGGGGGGGATGGTGGGGTAGGGGAAGAAATATGCAAACTAAAGCAAAAACAAAAACAGAAGAGCACCCCTAGGAGCAATAGCCAGGACTAAAGAGGAGTAACCAAGTTATGGCGAGCTGCCATCATGGCACGTTTCAGCTGCTCATATGTGACAAACATCACCACGTTCCAGGAGCCCAACCTCAGGAAGGAAGGCATGAATCTGTAAGAGAGGACAACTGTAAACTTATAGTTCCAAAAAAAGCCAACAGCTACAGTGATGAGAGAAAAGCTAGAGAAAGTTACCCTTTATAGAAGGCCATGGGCCCCTCTTTGGTCAGCATGGCCACAGCACAGTTCAGGGCACTTCTGTACTGGCCTTGGGCAGAGTTCATGTATCTTGTTTTCACGACATCCACTGGAGAAGCAATGACTGTGGTGCAGAAACCAGCACCAAACGCAGATGTGAAATGGCATGGAAGATCATCTGTGGGAGAAGAGTTATACCAGTTAAGACCTCTACTGGAACACTAATGACACCATGGAAGACCAGCTCTAATATTAAGCAGCCTCATCTTACCAGTCATGGGTGTGGATCGCAGAAGAGCATCCTTGATGAGGTCATAGGTCACCAGTTCAGTACAGTTGACAATGGCATTACGAGCAACGTTTGGTCCAGTTCCTAAGACAGACAAGCCCATTTATTTATTTAGACAGACCGCTTATCTGACTACTTTGAGATGAGAAGTTTTTCCACCGATGGTCTCTACACTTACCTTTCCACAGTCCACGGACCCCCTCCTCCTTGGCAATGGTCCGATAGGCATCCATGGTCCCTTGGTAGCGTTTGCTAGTTGCACAAGCGCTAACCTGAGCTTGAAAACGGACCTTGACCACATCAGTGGGTTGGGCCAAGGCCACTGCCATCGCTCCGGTTGTACAGCCTGCAAGCAGGCGGCTGCCAATCCCAACATCTAGTGAAAAAATTAAAAGAAAAAAAAATAAAAAAAAAAATCTGTTAATGGTATAACTTAACTCCTTTGTGCAGAGCTCCTCCTTGGCACAGTACTAATACAACCATTTTAAATAGTTTACAATTTATTTAATAATACAATTCTGGGCGAAGAACAAGACCCCCAAAGCTGGCATCCATGAAAAAAGGGTTGCAATTTAACAGCACTGTTAGTGCTGTGTTACAACTGATGGGTATACATAATATTTATATATATCATTTACGTACGTTCAGAGCCCTTGGTGTAGAACTGCTTGACCGAGTCATACAGGCCAATACGGACTGAAGCAAAGCTCATCTGGCGCTGCAGTCCAGCCACCAGACCGTTGTAGAGACTCCGCGGCCCCTCCGTGCGCACCATGGTAGTGATGGTGCCGAACACGCCGCGGTACTTCGCTGCCTGAGCATGACTCGATTTTGCAGTACCACTGGACTCCCCTTGAATCTGTACAGAACAAAAAGGGGCATGGAGAGGCTTTACAGGGACTGGAAAGTGTGAGCAGGAGAGGGGAGGAGGAAGACAGTCTCCAGCCACAGGGAGTCCATGGTGCACCGTTCCAGGATCTGCAGGGTCCTACAGCTTAAACATCAGCTCCTCGATCATCTTAACTAGTGCAAGGAAGGAAATTAGAAAAATCGAAAAAGAGAAAAAAAAAGAAATGGAAGAGCTAGTGTCAGTGTGGGATCTAAAAGAATTGGGATTAAAGTCAGTTATTCTCGCATGACGAACTGGCCTTGCTGCTTTGGGAGGGAAGTCTTGTAGCCATTACTACACGACCCCATTCGCTGCAAGGAAAAGCCAGTCATTCACATTTGCCTATAGCGAGCAATACAGAACCTTACCTGGAGCCGAACTTTGGCGGTGTCTAAAGGAAATGTGACCAGGTCAGCAATACAGGCTGCAGTTCCAGCACCAATGAACTTCACCATAGCCGTAGGAGGCACATCAGCAGGTCCAAAGCCAACCATTTTTGCTCTTCAAAGCGAGAGGAATGTGTAGACGGGGAAGAATGAAGGATGTCTTGAAGCCCAATGAAGTGAAAACAAGATAGGTGAACTCTACCCAGATCTGAGAGGAGAAAGAGAAAAACCAAGTCAGCACTCGGTGGTACTTTTATTTAAACATCTTTATTACAGCCTCAAGTAAATAAAAATGAACAGTTTAAAAGATAGCACATCAAATTTACATTTTTACCAGTCTACAAAAAAAAAAGCTCAATCTTTTTACTCAGCAAGAACATCTCTATCTCACTCTGTTTGTTTGCTGCCAAGCACCATATCTCACCAACAGCCTTGCCCATCATTGTGTTTGCTCTGTCCTTTACTGACTACCTGTCCTTAAATGACCCTGCTGGGAGCAGGACTTTTAACATGGTTAACAAGAGGTTAGAATACATCATTGGTGCAGTTATACTCCATCCTCTCCAGCAGGACTGATTCAACTCTACACTACATTGACTCACCATCACCTCTTGAGGTACAAAATGGTATTACAAGAGAGGACAGGCCCAGGCTAGATGGTTAGGATTACAACTTAATTGTATCCGCTTCAATAGATCTCCAAAATAGCTTCATACGCTTTAAAACTTTTTTTTTTTTTATAAAAAACAAAAACACTAACAGTAGTTGGGGGAGCACTTGTGGGACAAAGTCCATGTTGGCACTTTTGATTCTCAAGATTGTAACAGCCCTAGTTTTAGTAAAATAAAGCTCATATGTTTATGTTGAATATATAAACACATACAATCTTAGTTAGCTAGACAATGTACACCAAAAGTAAAGACTTTTGATGCTTATTTGAGACATGGCATCTACATTTTATTATTAAAGCAACGTTTTCTAATTTAACTTGAGACCCCATGTCCAGATGAGGTACTTTTACTTCCAGGTCCCGTAACAAATCTTCTCCCCCGCCCCCTTCCCCAAATTAAAGTAGTTCAAAACAACTCTGGAAGGTATTCAACAAAGGAAGCCTTGCAAATTACTGGCAGGGCAGGATTTGTAATCTACCCTGATAACCTAAACTAAAAAAACAAGCCCATTTTTGGGTAAAGTGATCTGGTTCACTGAGAAACCCCCCACCTTTGTTAAAGAAAGCCCTCCTCCCCCCCAGGTCTCTTCTTCTAGACAAACAGGCAGAGAACATCGTGTCCCCTGCGACTGGAAACAAGTGTTGTAGAGGTGGGGGAGGTGTAGCCACCACAAAGCTAAAACCTCGCCCTGCACAAATTTACAGAAGTGCTGCTTCCTGATTGGTGGAGGTGGCTGTTGCTGTGCTCAGATCCGGGCAAACAAAAGAAGTTGCTGTGGGAAGTGATGCTGAGTGACATAACAGAACCATGTACTCATTTTTTTGTCGTTTAAATGCGTTCAGGTGGGCTAAATGAGTGGGTTAGAGTTGGGGTGAGATGTTAAAAATGAGTTATCTCCATTAAAGTCAGCTTTTCGAATTTCGCCGGTCCACCTTAAATGGGGCAGCAGTTACATTCTGGCCCCATTTAAGGTGGACCGGCGAAATTCGAACAACACGACGACTTGAGCCTCGCTTTGTTTACCTTCACTCAAGAAACCCGGGACGATGCCAGAAGAGTCAGGCTTCTCTAAAGGCGTCTCTCTGGTTGAAATGACTTTCAACTATAATCTCGTTGCCTCGTTCTTCCATAGAAAAACGTTCAGAAAACAAACACCTAAAAAACATACTCCTGCGAAAAGAGACAAAAACAAACCAGGTTAGCCAGTTAGCTCGACCACTTCCTGTCCACAGTTCCAGACCTTTTATTCACACATAAACTAAAAGAAACTAACTTAAAACGTCAATTTAGACTGCTCACTCATCAGACTTACCGTGAAAACGACAAAGGGGGAATGTAATACGAAGAAAAACCGACTGTTTTCCTCAGAACTGGACAAAAACACCGGCGGAGTCAAGATAGCGAACCCTGGCAGCTGGTTTACACTGGCGTGGGGTGCCTCGAGGAAGCAGCTGATGTTTTATAGCCGGCGTTTTCGCAAACCACCCGTATTCCGACCCCCCTGCGCTTGGATTGGCTAGCGCGCCATACATGACCGTTGCTCATTTGCATGGTGCTTCAGGATTGGGCCGCATATTTGCATATCGCGCTAGGATTGGCTAGAAGTTCATACACTAAACAAAAAAGGTGATGGTGATACAATTAAGGCTGTGTCGGAATACGGGTGGGGGGAAAAACAGTCCACAGCTGCGGTGTTGTTTACTGGCCGGGGCTGCTGCATTGAATATCAATGTATTTACATTTACGGCCTTTAGCAGACGCTCTTATCCAGAGCGACTTACAAAAGTGCTTAGTGTTCGGTCAGAGTATGAGTATCTCTATCTAGTACAAACAGGTTTAAGTCCAAACTACTCTTATACTCAAACACTGACATAAACACAAGGCCAGTGCTGATACCTAGAAAAAAGACAATGCAATACCTAGCAAGACTGGAACACCTACAGAGAAGAGAACAAATTCAAGACTACATACAGTACAAGTGCAATACTTAGCCAGTGTTCCTAGAAGATTAAGTGCAATTACAGTTCATACCAATACTTCAATAGATTAGTGTTTATAAGTACTTCACAAAGAGACGATGGTCTTCAGTCTGCGTTTGAAGACTACAAGAGTGTTCGCTGTTCGGACAGCCAGTGGAAGTTCGTTCCACCATCTGGGCTCCAGGACAGAGAAGCATCTTGTTGCGTGTCTTCCATGAATCTTGAGAGATGGTGGGTCAAGCCGAGCAGTACTTGAAGCACTAAGGGCTCAAGGTGCGGTTCGACTTTTGACTATTGCCATAAGGTCAGGAGGAGCTGGTCCATTCTTGACTTTGTAGGCATCAGAACTTTAAACTGAATGCGAGCAGTTACAGGAAGCCAGTGAAGGGAGGGAGCGCAGCAGTGGAGTGACATGAGTGAACTTGGGAAGATTGAAGACGAGCCATGCTGCTGCATTCTGGATCAGTTGAAGGGCCTGATGGTCTGCAGAGGAAGACCAGGAGCGAGTTGCAGTAGTACAGTCTTGAAATGACAAGAGACTGGACGAGCACCTGGGAGGCCTCCTGAGAGAGGAAGGGTCGGATGCGTCTGATGTTGTGGAGACTGTATCTGCATGACCGAGTCAAGTTCCTTATATGGGTTGAGAACGATAACTGGTCATCCAGAGTCACCCCAAGATTTCTTGCATCTTTAGACAGAACAATCAAGGAGTTCTCGAATGAGATGGCCAGATCCTGCTGAGGACCTGTCGTTCCAGGGATGAACAGCAGTCAGTGTATTAATCTAGGAATGTCTTTGTGCATTGATATAAACAGGGTGGCATACTTTTTTATGATATATGGATCCACAGGGACTTTAGAAATAGTGACATCCTACATCCTATTTTTACTGAATATATATATAAATACATACATACAACATGGCCTGTGTGAATGTTATGGAACATTTTTAATGTTTTTATCTATTTTTTCCCCAATATGTCAAACTCCACCAAATTATATATCAGCATAGTGGTCTTTTATTGAACAGTAGCAAAGAAGAACTGGTTACCTGCAGCCACACACTGACCGTTACCCACACAAGGTACCTCACAACACAGGACATATAATAAATGACTTTATTTCTTTATTAAGAATGTATTAAGCCTCACCCACCCTGCACTGCCCTCTAAACATACCACGGTGGTGCACACTTCACAATCTCTCTTAAGGCTATTTATTTATTATTTTATTTATTTGCATCGTCCCTTAGCTGCCCCCTGCACCAGCAAGGCTGCTGCACGGGTTTGCTGGAGCCCCAACTCTCAGCCTCCGCTAGTCACTGGACAGAGCCTCTCAACCGACCATCATCTAGGCACCCTCAGTGGCTCTTTCAGTTGCCCTAACACTCTTATGCAGCTATGTAGCCCTATTATTTCTGCCCTTCTGTAATGTGCTACCTTTTTGAATGCCTTATGAGGATCGTACATCACATAGCGTCAACGAGTGCAAGAAATATACGCACAAGTTTCCTGTCTGCTGTATGCATTCGTGCTGAGTCACAGTGAGAAGTCAGTATAGCAGCACATATGTGATTAATCAGAGAAAGGCTCCGCGCTCCCCCACTTTAATGGAACCGTTTTGTTATGTAACGCCTGCTTCCTTTACCGCGCCTTCTGATGTGAAGGATGGAGACTGCAAATGGCCTAATGACATAGTCTGTGAAAGTGATAGTTTGCCTTAAGGCATAAAATTAAAATCTCTGAATGACACGAGAGAGTTTTCGTAAGTCATCCTTCCAGCTTAAACCCGGTAAACAGTCCAGAGTCGTCCAGTAAACACTGGTGGTAGTCTACATATAAATAGCAAGGTCAAGTGATTGTGTTGGGCCAGTGTTCACGTGCCTCATTTACTGATCAGCAGGGCTGCACACTGCTACCTATTAGGACTCCTAATAGATCTGGGCTCTGGTGGATGGAAGCCTAAGTGCGGGCCTTGGCTCCCAATGACAGGGTAGAGCTCAGGTCACCAAGACTCTCGCTCTGATGAGTGAATTCAGCTGCTTTATGGTGCTCTGACTGCTGACACAGTCGTTCAATTGTGCACACGCAGCTCGTATAATCTCCACTCTGACCAATAGAATGGGATGCTCTGGAGCAGCCATACATGAACCCAGTGTCACCATGACCAATGCCAAGCGTCAGCAACTCCAGCACTGGGAGTGATGGAGCGCCATCCAATACCCTGGGGGCATTTTTGATTCTAATCATTTAGCAATGCTCTAACATCTAGTGTGAAACCTTCATAGGGGTGAAACAATATAGCATATGCTTATATAACATATATTAAATATAAACATATGTTAAATATGCTTATTTAACATGTATTTGACGTTACCAGTCTTATTTACACATCTCCAAAGTATGAAATTAAAGCACCTTGTTGCTATACAATGGGGGGACACATTTGCTAATATGAATCAAAGCCCACCCTATCTCCTAAAATAGTAGCTATAAGCTGAGTCCACTGTAGGTAAGGTAGTAAATCATTGTATGTATAGTGGTGTAGAACAACATTTGTGGAATTACAGTAAATAACAAAAAAAATAAACAAAATACAACATTATCTGTACGTCTGATTATTATTAGACAAATCCAATTAAAGATCACTTTACAAACTAAACAAGATACTCCACATTACATGGTACTGTTGTTTGAAATTTTTTTGATTTAGATGTTATACAATGTTATATACATGTAACTAGTAATATTATTTTCTTGGGTGGTATAATGCTGAAATGAAATGATAATAATCAAATAAATGTATGTTAACGTTTCCTGACTAGACAAGACTAACATTAATGTTAGAGAGTAAGGCTGTGTCCCAAACAGCACCCTCTGGAACATTACATACTGCACTACTGAAAGCACTTCTAACGATATAGTCCTTTCATTTATTCATTCATTTATTTATTTTATTAATTCTTTTTTATTTATTTACGTATGTAGTGTAGTAGCAGTCTGCAGTTTGGGGCGTGTCCAGAGAGTGATGTAACTTTACGTTTCAGAGTGCTTTCTGACTAAAGTTAATATAAACGTTAGCTAACCCAAACCCTCCTAGTCTGTTACCATAACAACACATTATACTAAAGCTGTTTTATTACAGTATATATGGTCATTGTTGCTGTTCACTGCTCTCATCACTGACCTCGTGTTTGAAGCTGGTGTAGCTACCCGACACTCCAGCGAGGCGAGAGCTCGGCTCAGTGAAGCTGCTGACTGCACGATATTTCTGAACAGGCATCTCAACACAGTGAAAGACCCAAACCACCTAACAACCAGAGCCATTTGCTAACAACAAACACAGTGCGTGAATTGTGAAGGCTGCCAAAATGTGCTTTTAAAATTTTAAAGTTAAAGTTAAAGTTTTTTAAAACAGTTTCCGCTTTTCTTTGGTTTAATTTTTGGGTGGTACACGTCCCCCCCCATCCCCCCCAGTTCCTACGCCAATGTTTATGAATAAGATTTATGATTTGATCTAAAGTACCTGCTCAGCTAATGCCCTACATATCTTTACTACAAATGTCTTACAGTCCCTTCTCATATCTACATGTTGGGATGAACACTGATGTGTTTACAGTGCAAAACTATGAAATTACTGATAAGTCAAGCTGAGTATGTTGATTTATCAGCAGTTTTGATTTTAGTCATATGGTGTATCCAAACATTTCAAGTCGATGGTGTCATAGAATGGAACTGTATGTACATTGTGGTAGTAGAATAAGAAGAGTTCAGGACAAAGAACTGTACACACCGTGAACCTCAAACACTGTTGTTCTTCCTTCAAATACAAATCCTGCCTTTACTAATCTAGAGTTCCAGGCTGTGAAGGTGATGTCAACACTTTTCATTCCTTCCCAACGAACCAAACTATCAGAGCTACATGGTTGATGTTCATCTTTAAACAAGGCTGAAGTTCCTATTCACCAGATTCTTAATCCAATGTTCCACCTTAAACACTGCAGCTTGTACAGATGAATGTAACTGCTTCACCACCTCCAACAGTGACTGGAAGTAGCAGCCATGCTGTGTGAGTGTATCACTGTGTGCTGGTTGAAGCAGATCATCTTAAACTGAAAGTTTCACAGAGACACCTTTAATCTACTTTGTGTTTGATGTCCAGATGAAAGAGAGGAGCTGGTGTAGGTAACAGTAGATACTAGCAGCTCCAAGTAACCAGCAGAGCTAACTAAACAGTATGAGGACTTTATTTACACAGAGGCTCATTTTATTTAGTCTACTTCGACATGTTGTGTCTGTGTGATCATTGCAGAGCCTCAGTGTAACACAGCCAATCAGAGCAGAGCTCATCAGATTATTCATGAGCTCACCAAAAAAGGGAGCTTGTTACATTCTACAGCCAAATCGTATGGTTATAAACGGGCATGTAAAACTGTATCTGGGCTTTTTTCACTTTGACCAAAGTATCTTTTGTGCAGACATCAGAGAACAATTTAAACTGCAAATAATTATATTCCTTTATGACATTATATTTGAATGGGTTATTTGAATTCAAAATTTGGCAGTTTATTCTCAAATGGTAGAGTGAGCATCACACAGAACACTCTCTCTACTAGTTAATAGGGCTGTGTGTTGGCAAGAACCTGGCAATACAATATGTATCATGATACAGTGGTCACAATTCTATATATCGTGATATACTGTGATACTGCTAGCAGTAAGTGATATATTGTGATTTTTCAAATCCTACTATTAAAACACACCACTGTATGAACAGGTTTATCAATACTTACAATAGCACTGCGTCCTTGTGCTGCTTGTTAATGTTGGAGTGGAGCTGAAAATGGATTACAACACTGCCATCTCGTGGTTAAAGGTTTAAACACAACACACACTGATTCACTGTCTGCCAGGAATCTGTGTATCGATACTCTGTTTTTGAGAATCAATATCACGAAACATAATATCCCAAGATTTGATATTTCAATATTTTTTTATATCCTTACTAGTTAAGCCAATTTTATCACTAAGATGCTTTTGTGTAAGTGGGCCCTATTTCTGAGTAATCTCAAGCAAGCACGCTGACTGAACAAACAAATAAAAATTTTATTGACAGGAATGGACATTGTATACAAGACTATTTTAACAATTAGTCTATGTAGGTGTGCGTTCATAACAGTTACAAAGAGTTTATCAGCTATGGACCCAACATTTATAGTTCATAGCACTTGTAAACATGGCTGTGAAGCACTAACACTTCTGTAAACATCACTGTACTCGTCATTCATTGTCCTAAATTACAGAGTAGACTAATACATTATCACTGTCAGGACAAAACCTTAGTGTCTCCAAAACTGGTGACGGACTTAATGTTAATTCAAAATGAATACAAAAATGACTTATGCTCTGTGGTTTTTGGACCATTTCTATTGGTCCGTTCATCATGATATTTCCATACGATATGCAAAGCAGCAGATATTTTCTAATTATATCAAAAATCTGTAAGAATGGAGACACAAGGTTTGGTCCCGACAGCATATACAAGCTCTATATGAAAAAATATCTCTATGCTTTTCACTCCTCTTGGAAATTGTCCTTATTTCCCCGTGGCTCTTGGCCTTACAGTCACTTCTCATGTAAGGGAGTGCAATGCCCTGCATTTGCCTGGCGACCCGTTTTCTAGTAGTGGTAAGCATAACCTTCAGACTTTCCACTGTGGGTTATCTTCACTGGCCTTTTTTCATCTCAGTCCATGCTATCAATAAAACTTAATCCCATATGTTTTACTTCCACCATCACTGAGGATTTCCACACATATGCAGTGTCCTCTCCGGCTAGACATCGAGTTAACAGGGAGACGACACATTAGCCTGCATGTCTTTCTCTTGCCGCCTTCTTCCATCAGCGACGGTTCAAAACGGCGACTCCCACGACTGCTGGGCTCTCGTCATGGCTCTCTTGATTTGCTCATAGGAGACAAACATCACAATGTTCCAGGATCCCAGGCGAAGGAATGAGGGCATGAACCTGGGTGGAGGAAGAGATGCAAACACTGTTATTTGCTTTATATATGATGGCTTACTAAAGAGTGCATTACACAAGTTCTAGGATGTGAGTCATGTTTGAAGCTGCCAGGCAGTCGGCACACGTTTGACCACACTTATCAATTAAATTATATTTTAAAGTTGTCAAACAAGCAGTCATTCATGGATTTGATGGTCATTTTGCTGTCCACTGCTAAAAAACTGTGACTATTGTAAATAGTACTGAACTGCTCATGTGGAATGAATTACTGATGAAATAAGGACCCGGTTCTGTTTAAACTGATTAACTTTTTTTAATAAAACTGGGCTGAACATTAGGGCTGTGTATTGGCAAGAACCTGGCGATACAATACGTATCATAATATATCGGTCATGATTCAATATATCACGATATACTGTGATACTGCAAGTAAAGTGATTTATTACGATTTTTCAAATCCTACTATTAAAACACACCACTATATGAACAGGTTTGTGAATGATTACAATAGCATTGCGCCCTTGTACTGCTTGTTAATGGTGGAGTGGAGCTAAAAATGGATTACAACACTGCCATCTAGTGGTCAGAGGTTTAAACAAAACATGCAATGATTCACTGTCTGCCAGGAATCTGTGTATCAATACTGTGTTTTTGAGAATCGATAAACATAATATCCCGATATTCGATATTTTGATATTTTCTTACACCCCTAGTTTACATTCTAAACAACTCCATTTTATTTATTTATGATTTGAAAGACTCTTAAACTGCAATATAACAGACTAGATAATGTCACTTGAAATATCTTCAAATATCTGTGAGTTTTGAAATTCCAGCTTCTACAGACAAACAATGCACTATTTCTGAAATACAGATGTGTATGAATCCCAAATGACTATTTTTAGTAATACTTTGCCCTCTTGGGCTGCAGGAGCCAGTATTTAAATTCCTATGTAGTGCACTATGTAGGGAACAAGAAGGGGTTTGAGACTCAGCCCCAATTTTGGAGTTAGATTGGTGCTTTATAAGACTGGTGCATTAAACAGTGTTGTGTTATGGTATGTACAATATGATATGACAAAAGGCTATGAATATTATAAAATAAACACAGTGCACAGTGAAGGGTTACTGAACATTCAACAGTCCAGTGTTGATTATTATTAATAATAACAATTAATTATTAATAAATAGTAGTATTTTATCATATTTTATGCTGGCCACAGTTTTATAAAAGTGATAAGCCACTAAAAACTGTGTGTACCTGTGGTTTTATTAAAGGGAAGGAGGTTTTAGGCATTCATATTTAGTGTTAGGCTTTGGATTATTTGCTAGTTGAAGCATTTACTGAAACACTGCAACATAAGAAGTAAAGATTGTGTTATTATGAGATGTTTTACACAGTTTGGTAGATCTGTCAGTAGTAGAATTAAACACACTGTTAGCTTGATGCTAACATTATACAGGGAATTGCATTGAGATGCTAGTGGAAATTAGCCTTATATTTAAGTTTTTGAGTTAAAACTATGTAGGAGGTGAAAGTTAGTTGTGTTGAAAGCTTTAATTGCTTCATGAAGGTACTATTGTTTGAGGACGTCAATGAAGTAGGTGGAATATGTGATGATGGGCAAATAAAACGTCTTGTCCTCCTTCAACATGGTTGATTAATTAATTTATTGATTATTATTGATCATCATTTTTTAAAATATCTTGGAAATGTGTGTATTTTATCATATTTTTTGACTACCACACTTAACCTTAGATTAAATCACAGCAACACATGACCTCCCGATAAGCTTAACCCTGTAGATGAATTTGTATTTGTATATATCCACAGTATATATGAACGTTTGCTTCAACAGCCATGAATTTATGGATTAAAGACACATACATGATGTCTGGACGCCAACGCTAATGTTCACTCACCCCTTGTAGAAGGCTGTTGGTCCTTCTTTGGTCAGCATGGTGATGGCACAGTTGATAGCACTGCTGTACTGCCCCGGGCAGGAGTTCATGAAGCGGGTCTTCACCACGTCCACTGGAGAGGCCACGATGGTGGTGCAGAAGCCGGCTCCGAACGCAGCCGTGAAGTGGCAGGGCAAGTTATCTGAGGGCAAAGAAAACCAAATAAGACGCTGTCGTCTAGCAGGCAGCGTACCTGAGGACCATCTTCAAGGTTATGTGTATGTTTCATACCTGTCATTAGATCGTACTTCAGTATCAGCTCCTTGATGATGTCATAGGTGACCAGCTCAGCACAGTTGACGATAGCATTTCGGGTGATATTCGGCATGCAGCCTGAAACACAATCATTTTTTTCCACCATCACACGGCTGTCAAAGAGGCATTTACTGACTTTAACCCTTTGATGCACAAGCTAAGCAAACCCCTTCTAATGCACAGCATGGCTCAAACTTATTCATTTCCTATGTTATTGTATGTACTGCTGAGTATCTCTTTGGTAAATCTATTAATATCAGTTTATTTTATTATTTAATGTTTCAAGTGTTCATTAAAATTCTTGTTTTTGATCTTAAATCATTATTTTATTAAAAAATTAGTTTTTGTAAATATGTTCCTGACTGGTTAGTGGTTAGTATGGTGGTGTAGTGGTTAGTATGGTGGTGTAGTGGTTAGTACGGTGGTGTAGTGGTTAGTACGGTGGTGTAATGGTTAGTGTGGTGGTGTAGTGGTTAGTATGGTGGTGTAGTGGTTAGTATGGTGGTGTAATGGTTAGTGTGGTGGTGTAGTGGTTAGTATGGTGGTGTAGTGGTTAGTATGGTGGTGTAGTGGTTAGTATGGTGGTGTAGTGGATAATATGGTGGTGTAGAGGTTAGTATGCTGGTGTAGTGGTTTGTTTGGTGGTGTAGTGGTTAGTATGGTGGTGTAGTGGTTAGTATGGTGGTGTAGTGGTTAGTATGGTGGTGTAGTGGTTAGTATAGTGGTGTAGTGGTTAGTACGGTGGTGTAGTGGTTAGTATGGTGGTGTAGTGGTTAGTATGGTGGTGTAGTGGTTAGTATGGTGTTGTAGTGGTTAGTACGGTGGTGTAGTGGTTAGTATGGTGGTGTAGAGGTTAGTACGGTGGTGTAGTGGTTAGTATGGTGGTGTAGTGGTTAGTACGGTGGTGTAGTGGTTAGTATGGTGGTGTAGTGGTTAGTACGGTGGTGTAGTGGTTAGTATGGTGGTGTAGTGGTTAGTATGGTGGTGTAGTGGTTAGTACGGTGGTGTAGTGGTTAGCATGGTGTAGTATGATGGATTAATAGTTCCTATCAAGTTCCACAGTGAACACATAAGGGTTAACTCTGAGCCATGGTGTGTGTTAGAAGGCAGTGATCCAAAAATGATTCTTATTAAATAATACAAAATAATAAAAGTGAAATCAGAATTACACTAAGGAACTCATGAAAGATATAGAAGATAAAATCTCAGTCGGGTCACTTTTGACCAGGTTGTGCATTAAAAGGTTAATGCACTAGCAGAGTTCACAGTTTGAGACGACATGAAGTCTCAAGAAGCGTTACTCACCCTTCCACAGTCCTTTGACGCCTTCATCGCGAGCGATGGTCCTGTAGGCGTCCAGCGTGCCGTTGTATCTCTTGGCTCCGTCGGCTACGCGCACTTGGGCCTGGAAGCGCACCTTCACAACATCTGTGGGCTGCGCGAACGCTACGGCCATGGCCCCCGTCGTACAGCCAGCCAGCAACCGGTTCACAATGCTCGCATCTGGACGCAAGTGGACAGAGAGAAGTGTGAACGCTCTTGTCCTAAAAACAAAGAGGCCACTTTAGTGTTCAGGTCAACAGCACCATGCTCACTTTCTGATCCTCGGGTGTAGAACTGCTTCATAGAGTCGTAGAGGCCTATGCGGACGGAGGCGAAGCTCATCTGCCTCTGCAGTCCAGCCACCAGGCCGTTGTAGAGACTCCGCGGCCCCTCGGTGCGCACCATGGTTTTGATGGTGCCGAAAACGCCCCTATATTTCACCCCCTCTGCTCCTTCTGCTGGTTTAGCCTCTCCCTGGATCTGTGAGGAGCAGAAACCAAACCGTAATGAGATGACCTACTTAGAGAACCCCGGCTAATTGCATGCATTTGTGAAGTACTCTGCTCTGCTTACTCATTCAATTCAATTACTCAGGAGAAGTTCTCACCTGGAGCCTCACTTTGGCTGTATCTAGGGGAAAGGTCACCAAGTCAGCTATGCATGCCGCCGTCCCAGCACCAAAGAACTTCACCGTCGCTGTAGGGGCCAAGTCTGTGGGCTTGATTCCAACCATCTCTGCTTCTTCTGCGAGTGAAGGCTTGCGGTATCTTATATATTTTTTTAATGTTGTTTGGGAACAGCTTTGTAAATACCTGTGGAAGGCGGAGAATGAGTGGAAACCGGTAAGACAAGAGAGAACAGCTGAGTCGCTGCCCATAGAAAAACAAGTGCCTCCAAAATTAGAACTTTACAGGAGATAACAAAAACTGTCTTTACTCTCAATGTAAGTCAATGGAACCAGAACTATGGCCATTTTGGAGCATTCCTATTGGCTCATTCATCATAAAACCTTCACACAATGTAAACGGCAGCTGCTGTACGAATGATGTAGAGCAATAAAAATGGACATGCTTTTCTCTGGACACCGTCGATCGTTCTGTAGACTTCATATAGACTTCGCTTCAGAATTCTTCGCCTCAAGTCTTAGATCATAGATGTAAGATAACAAGCTCAAACTCTTTTAACATCTACCTCAGGTCTTCTCCACTGGGATTCTTCTCTGTTGAGTCACTCGTTTTCCAGTTGTGATGCCTTTGGCCACAAAAACGATGTCATTTGGAGCAATATCCCAAAGTGGCATACCCCTGTAGGCGACCAAAACGTGAAAACGTTGAGTCCAGCGTAAGAGGAAGCTCAACTGGAACTACAGCCAACATGCACCTGCTATCACTACTATAGACAAACCAGCGGCAGTTCCTTTACCTTGCTCTAAAAACCTCCAATTCCAAATTCTGCCCGGAAAATGATAGAAGGTCGGCCTGGAGTTGCGCAGGTAGTATTCCAAAGAGCCCCTGGCTGAGGTTACAGACTTCTGGCGTGCTGTCACACGACTCCTCCAATTTATAGGCGCGCAAGCTGCTCAGGTTGTTCCCGCCGTCCTCCTCTGCTCTAAGATTAACTCCACTGTTTACGTCAATGTAGGCCCGGCTGTTTACTAGTTCCAGTTCTGCGTGCGAGAAGCTAAACAGGCTGCTGGGGTTTCTGTGTTCCATCAACACGATGTCAATATTGTTTACGTTCTTATTATGCAAGCGTTATTTCTCACATAATTAAAAGGGGAATTTAAAAAATGTGATTTTTCTTTTTTTAATGAGTGGTTTGGTGTGTTCTCATCAGAGGTGGTGATGGTAACCCAGAGTCATCACGTCTACAAGACAAATATAGCCGTTTTATTTACTATCAAAACCTCCAGTGAACCTGCACGTATCTGAGTTTATATGAAATGTTGATGAAGGTAAATTAGAGGAAAATCTTAAAATAATTTTAAGGGACTTTTTTCTTGTATGTAGAAAATATGGCTCATGTAGGCAGTGTTTACATATCTGTCATATTTCTGTAATGCTTTTCTGTGAGGAAGGCTTTAGAGGCATTAAGCTCTACAGACGTCTGGTTCCATTCACCGCCATTGTAAACGATTCTGACTCAGCACGTTTCTCTCAAACCCAGAGTTGTGGCATTAAATCAGTGTCTTTGACTTTGTTTGACTTATAAACGACTTTATTTACATACTAAAGACTGTGTTACACAGAAATATTGATAGAGTGAGGAAATTCCCCTTTTATCTATGAAACTAGATGAACACTAAATAGCAAAAAATATAAAAACAATTAAATAAACAAATGATAATGGCTGTAGCAGTATGGCCAAAATGTATATCACAGTGTGTTTGCAATTTTTTACACTTTCAGTATATATCAAAGTATTAAAACCAGGTGTTTTAGTGTATATATATATATATATATATATATATATATATATATATATATATATATATATATATATATATATATATATATATATATATACACAGTATAAGCCTAGGTTAAATGCGAAAAATACATATCGTCTCTGTCTGAATTTCTATGAGGCTGAAGTCAGCTCTCTAAAATCCCTTAAATATTAAATTAAATATTAATTGAATTTATACTGTTGTCACACTGGGTGAGGCAAACGCACGTTAAACCGAAAATACTTTAATGAAAACAAAAACAAAACTAGGGAGCACCACTGTCAACATCAACAACATGAAACGAACCACAAGGCAGGGAGGAAAACAGAGGCAATATATGCACATGTTAACAAGAGGGAACGAGAAACACCTGAGAACAATAGACATGGCCACAGATGGGAAACAGGTGAGGGGCGTCAGACCACCACCGTAAAAGTCCTGCTATTCATTTAAAAGCTCGTTTACTGACAGATTTAGATCTTTTAGTGACTCTGATCTGTGTTTTTATCTGATTATGTATCAGACGGTGTGGAGCTGTAGATCAGAGAAGATGAAACGGGAGGAATGTAATCATTGTTTATCGCAGCAGTAGCGCTAACTTCTGTAGCGGCGGTTCACTAGCAGTAGCTACGTTTACACACAGCCGACGTTCAGTTTACACCGTTTATTTACTCCACTCTGAATTCATCCACGACTCCAGGTGAATCATGGGATAGCGCAGTGTGCTGTGTTCACCTACATAAAAATTGCTGCTGATTTAGTAGGTCATCCAGGTACCGTTCACTACTACTCGATACCTACTGAGTATTCAGACATACTAGCCACGCTCACCTACTGATTCACTACTGAGTATTCAGACATACTAGCCGCGCTCGCCTACTGATCTCACTACTGAGAATTCAGACATACTAGCCGCGCTCGCCTACTGATTTACTACTGAGTATTCAGACATACTAGCCGCGCTCGCCCACTGATTTCATGACTGAGTATTCAGACATACTAGCCGCGCTCGCCTACTGATTTACTACTGAGTATTCAAACATACTAGACGCGCTCGCCTACTGATTTACTACTGAGTATTCAGACATACTAGCCACGCTCACCTACTGATTTACTACTGAGAATTCAGACATACTAGCCGCGCTCGCCTACTGATTTACTACTGAGTATTCAGACATACTAGCCGCGCTCGCCCACTGATTTCATGACTGAGTATTCAGACATACTAGCCGCGCTCGCCTACTGATTTACTACTGAGTATTCAGACATACTAGCCGCGCTCGCCTACTGATTTACCTACTGAGTATTCAGACATACTAGCCGCGCTCGCCTACTGATTTACCTACTGAGTATTCAGACATACTAGCCGCGCTCGCCTACTGATTTACTACTGAGTATACAGACATACTAGCCACGCTCGCCTACTGATTTACTACTGAGTATTCAGACATACTAGCCGCACTCGCCTACTGATTTACTACTGAGTATACAGACATACTAGCCACGCTCGCCTACTGATTTACTACTGAGTATACAGACATACTAGCCACGCTCGCCTACTGATTTACTACTGAGTATTCAGACATACTAGCCGCACTCGCCTACTGATTTACTACTGAGTATTCAGACATACTAGCCGCGCTCGCCTACTGATTTCACTACTGAGTATTCAGACATACTAGCCGCGCTCAGTACTGATATCACTACTGAGTATTCTACATACTAGCCGCGCTCGCCTACTGATTTCACTACTAAGTATTCTACATACTAGCCGCGCTCGCCTACTGATTTCACCACTGAGTACTCAGACATACTAGCCGCGCTCGCCTACTGATTTACTACTGAGTATTCAGATATACTAACCGCGCTCGCCTACTGATTTTACTACTGAGTATTCAGACATACTAGCCGCGCTCAGTACTGATATCACTACTGAGTATTCTACATACTAGCCGCGCTCGCCTACTGATTTCACTACTAAGTATTCTACATACTAGCCGCGCTCGCCTACTGATTTCACCACTGAGTACTCAGACATACTAGCCGCGCTCGCCTACTGATTTACTACTGAGTATTCAGACATACTAGCCGCGCTCGCCTACTGATTTTACTACTGAGTATTCAGACATACTAGCCGCGCTCGCCTACTGATTTCACTACTGAGTATTCTACATACTAGCCGCGCTCACCTACTGATTTACTACTGAGTATTCAGACATACTAGCCACGCTCTCCTACTGATTTACTACTGAGTATTCTACATACTAGCCGCGCTCACCTACTGATTTACTACTGAGTATTCAGACATACTAGCCGCGCTCACCTACTGATTTACTACTGAGTATTCAGACATACTAGCCGCGCTCGCCTACTGATTTACTACTGAGTATTCTACATACTAGCCGCGCTCACCTACTGATTTACTACTGAGTATTCAGACATACTAGCCGCGCTCACCTACTGATTTACTACTGAGTATTCAGACATACTAGCCGCGCTCGCCTACTGATTTCACTACTGATTATTCTACATACTAGCCTCGCTCACCTACTGATTTTACTACTGAGTATTCAGACATACTAGCCGCGCTCGCCTACTGATTTACTACAGAGTATTCAGACATACTAGCCACGCTCTCCTACTGATTTACTACTGAGTATTCAGACATACTAGCCGCGCTCGCCTACTGATTTCACTACTGAGTATTCTACATACTAGCCGCGCTCACCTACTGATTTTACTACTGAGTATTCAGACATACTAGCCGCGCTCGCCTACTGATTTACTACAGAGTATTCAGACATACTAGCCACGCTCGCCTACTGATTTACTACTGAGTATTCAGACATACTAGCCGCGCTCGCCTACTGATTTACTACTGAGTATTCAGACATACTAGCCGCGCTCGCCTACTGATTTACTACTGAGTATTCAGACATACTAGCCGCGCTCGCCTACTGATTTACTACTGAGTATTCAGACATACTAGCCGCGCTCGCCTACTGATTTACCTACTGAGTATTCAGACATACTAGCCGCGCTCGCCTACTGATTTACTACTGAGTATTCAGACATACTAGCCACGCTCGCCTACTGATTTACCTACTGAGTATTCAGACATACTAGCCGCGCTCGTCTACTGATTCACTACTGAGTATTCAGACATACTAGCCGCGCTCGCCTACTGATTTACTACTGAGTATTCAGACATACTAACCTACTGATTTACTACTGAGTATTAGACATACTAACCTACTGATTTACTACTGAGTATTCAGACATACTAGCCGCGCTCGCCTACTGATTTTTGAGCAGTAGGCAAGTAAGCGATTTCAGATGCACCGATTAGCACATGGCTAAGACAGGAAGAAAACAAGACTTGAACAGAGAGAACAGGGCAGGGCATGACAACGATCAATGTCTATTTACCTTTCAAGTGACATCATTTCGTTTGCCTTTATTAATATAACTGTATATTAGTCGTGTGGAAATCATATAACAACACATTTGTTTTTTTAGGGGTCCTAAAACACAATTTGATCAGCTTCTCAGGCCTTCGTCGTCTTTCAAAGACCCATCTGTAAAGTGACCAGAGGCTAAATTTCATACCAAACTCAGACTGAGTGCGGGGGGCTTTGCAGAGGCTCGTTTGGCCGTTTTTTGATATTTGGCCGGTGAGTTCAAATGATCACAGTGACTCACAATAACCTCAGAGGTGTGTGGATTTCATCTGGACTCTGGTTTGGTGTGTTCTCATCAGAGGTGGTGATGGTAACCCAGAGTCATCACGTCTACAAGACAAATATAGCCGTTTTATTTACTATCAAAACCTCCAGTGAACCTGCACGTATCTGAGTTTATATGAAATGTTGATGAAGGTAAATTAGAGGAAAATCTTAAAATAATTTTAAGGGACTTTTTTCTTGTATGTAGAAAATATGTCTCATGTAGGCAGTGTTTACATATCTGTCATATTTCTGTAATGCTTTTCTGTGAGGAAGGCTTTAGAGGCATTAAGCTCTACAGACGTCTGGTTCCATTCACCGCCATTGTGAACGATTCTGACTCAGCACGTTTCTCTCAAACCCAGAGTTGTGGCATTAAATCAGTGTCTTTGACTTTGTTTGACTTATAAACGACTTTATTTACATACTAAAGACTGTGTTACACAGAAATATTGATAGAGTGAGGAAATTCCCCTTTTATCTCTGAAACTAGATGAACACTAAATAGCAAAAAATATAAAAACAATTAAATAAACAAATGATAATGGCTGTAGCAGTATGGCCAAAATGTATATCACAGTGTGTTTGCAATTTTTTACACTTTCAGTATATATCAAAGTATTAAAACCAGGTGTTTTAGCGTTTTAGTGTGTGTATATATATATATATATATATATATATATATATATATATATATATATATATATATATATATATATATATATATATATATACAGTATAAGCCTAGGTTAAATGCGAAAAATACATATCGTCTCTGTCTCAGGCATACTAGCCGCGCTCGCTTACTGATTTCACTACTGAGTATTCTACATACTAGCTGCGCTCGCCTACTGATTTCACTACTGAGTATTCTACATACTAGCTGCGCTCGCCTACTGATTTCACTACTGAGTATTAGACATACTAGCCGCGCTCGCCTACTGATTTCACTACTGAGTATTCTACATACTAGCTGCGCTCGCCTACTGATTTCACTACTGAGTATTCTACATACTAGCTGCGCTCGCCTACTGATTTCCCTACTGAGTATTAGACATACTAGCCACGCTCTCCTACTGATTTACTACTGAGTATTCAGACATACTAGCTGCGCTCGCCTACTGATTCACTACTGAGTATTCTACATACTAGCTGCGCTCGCCTACTGATTTCACTACTGAGTATTAGACATACTAGCCACGCTCTCCTACTGATTTCACTACTGAGTATTCTACATACTAGCCACGCTCTCCTACTGATTTACTACTGAGTATTCAGACATACTAGCCGCGCTCACCTACTGATTTCACTACTGAGTATTCTACATACTAGCTGCGCTCGCCTACTGATTTCACTACTGAGTATTCAGACATACTAGCCGCGCTCGCCTACTGATTTCACTACTGAGTATTCTACATACTAGCTGCGCTCGCCTACTGATTTCACTACTGAGTATTCTACATACTAGCTCCGCTCGCCTACTGATTTCACTACTGAGTATTCAGACATACTAGCCGCGCTCGCCTACTGATTTCACTACTGAGTATTCTACATACTAGCCACGCTCGCCTACTGATTTCACTACTGAGTATTCAGACATACTAGCCGCGCTCTCCTACTGATTTACTACGGAGTATTCAGACATACTAGCCGCGCTCTCCTACTGATTTACTACTGAGTATTCAGGCATACTAGCCGCGCTCGCCTACTGATTTACTACTGAGTATTCAGACATACTAGCCGCGCTCGCCTACTGATTTACTACTGAGTATTCAGGCATACTAGCCGCGCTCGCCTACTGATTTCACTACTGAGTATTCTACATACTAGCCGCGCTCGCCTACTGATTTACTACTGAGTATTCTACATACTAGCCGCGCTCGCCTACTGATTTACTACTGAGTATTCAGACATACTAGCCGCGCTCGCCTTCTGATTTACTACTGAGTATTCTACATACTAGCCGCGCTCGCCTACTGATTTACTACTGAGTATTCAGACATACTAGCCGCGCTCGCCTACTGATTTACTACTGAGTATTAGACATACTAACCTACTGATTTACTACTGAGTATTAGACATACTAACCTACTGATTTACTACTGAGTATTCAGACATACTAGCCGCGCTCGCCTACTGATTTTTGAGCAGTAGGCAAGTAAGCGATTTCAGATGCACCGATTAGCACATGGCTAAGACAGGAAGAAAACAGGACTCGAACAGAGAGAACAGGGCAGGGCATGACAACGATCAATGTCTATTTACCTTTCAAGTGACATCATTTCGTTTGCCTTTATTAATATAACTGTATATTAGTCGTGTGGAAATCATATAACAACACATTTGTTTTTTTAGGGGTCCTAAAACACAATTTGATCAGCTTCTCAGGCCTTCGTCGTCTTTCAAAGACCCATCTGTAAAGTGACCAGAGGCTAAATTTCATACCAAACTCAGACTGAGTGCGGGGGGCTTTGCAGAGGCTCGTTTGGCCGTTTTTTGATATTTGGCCGGTGAGTTCAAACGATCACAGTGACTCACAATAACCTCAGAGGTGTGTGGATTTCATCTGGACTCTGATCCTAAGATCTGGATCTTGGGAGATGTTGCATCCCTGGAACTACTTTCTTGCAGGAGATGCTTTATTTTGTGGGCATCCAGCGCGTATACTTAAAAACTGGACATCTACAGAACCTCCGAGCCAAAACCAATGGATTAACAAACTGGTGTCATACTGTAGTCCTGAAAAGATCCTCCATTCCGTACGGGGGGACATTAACAGAGTTTGTCTGGACAGGGACTCCCTTTTTAAATATTCTAACACGACTGGACTGGCGAGACTGATTTGTGTCACTCTTCACTGGTTTGCTTGTAGTTCTTATATTTATGGCCATTTATTTAAAATGTTAATGTAAAATTTTATTTAACGGTATACATTGTTGTTTAGAGAGGGGGGTGGGGTGAGTGTGTTTTCTTTTTCTTTCTTCTCTTCTTTTCTTTTTTATTTCTCCTTTTCAAAAAAAGAAATGTACTATTGTTATGTTTACTAACTGTTAATCTTTGCAGAAGTTAAATTTTAAAAAATTCTTAATTCTTTGTCTGGTTTCGCATATATTCCATTGAGGGTGCTGAGAACAAAGTCTGAAAGCTTTAGTTTTGTGAAAAGCATTCTTTGAATCCTGACATAGATAGATATGATCTGAACGTATGGGCTGTGTGCTGACTCTGTTGTCTGATGTGCTGTGGCAGAGCTCTGTCTGATCATGCTGACCAGAAAAAAACCAGGGGAGGAAACAACGTGCACCCGACTCTCCTGCTCCTCCTTGAACCCATAAAAGTTGAGTAATGCCTCCGTCCCAGGAACACCACGCACATTAGCCAATCCATAGATGGCATAGGGGTGGGTGTGCATGCAAGGCATCTGCATGCAATCAGTCAGGACCCTCTGCAGTCTGGATTCGTCTGGTGCAAAAGACCTACACTAGCCATGGAGTGGAAAGGTTGGGGGGAGGGGGAATGTCTAAGTGACTGGCCTCATGTCCGGGTTCAAGACGTTCTTACATTTCTCGGACTGTGTCCCAGCTCAGCCCTCTGACTGCTGACTCCTGAAGCTGTTTTTGTCCTGCGCCAGGAAGCTGCTCGCAGGGCCTTAAAGCCGACTGATCTCGACTTGTTTTTGTTTTGCTTTCGTGAAGCATGCCGCTTTCTGTGAAGCGTTGTTGCCTCGAGGGAACTGAGAGATGACGGAATGTGTGCTTGCTTCCTGAAACCACAAGTTCCTTATGAACACCTGCAAAACAAAGGTGCCCAAAGGGGTTCTTTGGAGCACCCCCTATGTGCCTTCTACACAGTGTGAAGCTTCAGTATCAACTCATGATATCTCCTACATATAGGAGCCTAAAGACTGGGCTAAATCATAACTATAAACATTAAGCTTATTAAAAATATCCAGCTGACAGGAGTAGAGATGGAAGGATCCATCGGCTATGTATCGGTATCGGCTGATTTTTAATCAAAATATGTGATCGGTGATTGACTGATATTTCTTCAAATTTGCCAATCTCGAGAGCCGATCGATGGCGTCAAACAAATGAGCCTAATTTCTGTTTTCAAGCACAATCTACCAAGCGTTGGATGGAGCGGTGGAAAGCACCACCACTGGCCTCTGGAGCAGCAGAACTTTGTTCTGTGGAGTGACCAATCACACCAACCAATCAAACTTCTCTATCTGCCAGTCTGATTAACAAGTCTGGTTTTGAGAAATACCAGGAAAACGTTCTGCCTGACTGCACTGTGACTGTAAAGTTTGGTGCAGGAGGGATAATGCTATGTCCTGACCTCAACCCCATCCAGCACCTTTCGGGTGAACTAGAACTGAGATTGTGAACCTCTTGTTCAACATTAGTGTTTTCCCAGAAGAGCGGCTGCAAACGGGGGCCGACGTCATATTAACGCCTATAGTGTAATGTGTAGGTGTCCCAATACTTTTGTACTTTCATAGCCAGCTAGCCCCGGCTTATTCCATCTATCCTTATCAGACGAAGAATTGCTATAGCATTGAGCAGATGCATGCAGGTGTTATATCACCAAGCACAATCTGCCAAGCGTTGGATGGAGCAGTGAAAAGCACCACCACTGGCCTCTGGAGCAGCAGAACTTTGTTCTGTGGAGTGACCAATCACACCAACCAATCAAACTTTTCTATCTGCCAGTCTGATTAACAAGTCTGGGTTTGAGAAATACCAGGAAAATGTTCTGCCTGACTGCACTGTGACTGAGGTTTGGTGCAGGAGGGATAATGCTATGTCCTGACCTCAACCCCATCCAGCACCTTTGGGGTGAACTAGAACTAGAGATTGTGAACCTCTCGTTCAACATTAGTGTTTTCCCAGAAGAGCGGCTGCAAACGGGGACCGGCGTCATATTAACGCCTATAGTGTAATGTGTAGGTGTCCCCAGTTCTTTCCATGTATCTTCATCAGACGAAGAATTGCTGTAGCATTGAGTCGAATCTGTCCAACCTGAGAGGACGAAGAAGTAGTGCTGCAGCTTTTTTATTTTAACTTCTTTTCAATCATGTTGAAGGTGCTACTCACAGTTAGGTCCTTTAAGGACAGATGTCTGAAGCTCTTGGCAAGTGACTGTTATGACTGCAAGAATCCACGTTCGGCAGAAAACAAAAAAGTGATGTACACTGGCTCTGCTTTCCATTGCTGGAGACACTCTTTTGGGGAGTAAAGAGAGTGAGCTTGATGCTGGACTGGTAAGGAGTGAAGAGGGAGGAGAAGGGACTGTGCATTTAAATTTATACACTGATAACAATGATTTGTGATTCCAGTGTGTGAAACGGTGACGCTTACAAACACATAAAAATCAGATCAACAGGAAGATCCTCAATGAATATGGGCTCTGTATGGATCAGTTAAGCTTAGGCGTGTACGAAAATATCGAAATATCGAATATCGGGATATTATGTTTTGTGATACTGTATTGATACACAGATTCCTGGCAGACAGTGAATCCTTGTGTGTTGTGTTTAAACCTCTGACCACTAGATGGCAGTGTTGTAATCCATTTTCAGCTCCACTCCAACATTAACAAGCAGCACAAGGGTGCAATGCTATTGTAAGCATTGATAAACCTGTTCATATAGTGGTGTGTTTTAATAGTAGGATTTTAAAAGAATCACAGTATATCACTTTACTTGCAATATCACAGTATATCACTTTACTTGCAATATCACAGTATATCACGATATATTGAATCGTGACCGTTGTATCATGATATATATTGTATCGTCAAGTTCTTGCCAATGCACAGCCCTAGTTAAGCTATAAGATTCATTAGCGTAATTAGAGCATCACAGACTATGAACTACTTTTAGGGTGGACTGATACCTAAATATTGACAGGCTTTACTCTTTTAAGAGTCAATTCTGGCACGAACCCACTGATCCATCAATAACAGCAGGGATGTGTATTCTATGCCTCAATGAAAACAAAACAAAAAGACCCCCAGAATGCAGCTATAACTGATGGTGTAATATAGGAACTACTTTTCCTTCCGCCTTCTTCCTCTGCTCCCCCAAAAAAGCTGGTGAATAAGAAGCCACTTTAAATGTAATGCAGAAAAGTGGCGCTGAAATGGGCATTTTTCATTGATGTGCTGGTACGATTGGATCAGACGCAGCAGTCCTTCTGGAGTTTTTAAACACTGTGTCCACTCACTGTCCAACTAGAAGACCCTCAGCGCTCAGTGCAAGCTATACAGTTCATTAGCTGGAGGATCATCACAGGCTCTGAACTAAAGCACACAGAGAGAGGATCGCATGTCCACAATGACCTTTCAGCTCTGGACCTGAATAGAAGCGCAAATGAATGTTATGTAAGCGGGTCATTACCATATTCCGCAAAATAGTTTCCAGGAGCGGCGTGTGGTGGGGGGAGGAGGTGCATGTGTGTGGAGGTGAGGTGGTCATATGTATAAGGGAGGTCTTCTGGCAGTGAGAGAGGTGAACAATGTTGTGCAGGCCAGTTGGAAGTGGTTTGTAATCTGCTGTATGTTCCGTTTCTGGACCTGAAGCTGTAGTCAAACATAATTTCTAACCCTAAACCTAACCCTAACCCTAACCCTAACCCTAACCCTAACCCTAATTAGATGCAGAGTAGTCTGAAGATGAGTAGACAGGTAGACTCTATGAGGCCTAACTAGCTATACATCTGCTATACAGTCAGAATCCACTGAAACAGCCACTGCAGCCAGCCTTAACCAGTTTCCTCAGCTCATCTCATGACCTTTCAGTTCTCCAAAGAGGTAAACAAGTTTCTAACTTGCCCACCCGCCAGGCCCCTCCCTCCACTGTCAGAGTGAAACTGGAGCCAGGTATGCCTGTATGACACACGCACGCCTCTGAGCGTCAGCCGCGGGCGCCAGCTGTGACTGACCCGCCGCACAAACACTGAATAAAAGATTCTCCTGAAGAGTCCCACCACCGTGTCCATAAATACATCAGCTGGAGCGGATGAGGTCAGGTGGGGCAGGTCAGGCTCTCAATCACCTGCCTGAAGTTCTCACCAATACTAACTCGTTTACTGAGAAATGGGTAGAGTGTGCAACAGAAAGCAGTGATGTGCTTAACGGAGGATTGTACAAACAACATATCACATGTTAAAACGGAGGAATTTCATTGGTCCGTTGAAAAAACAATGTCCATTTTAAATTTGATGCCAGCAACACAGTTCCATAAAAGTTGGGACAAGATGATCTTCACCACTGCGACTGGGAACTGAGGAGATAACGGTTGTGTTTTGGGAAGTAAAACGTTTCTCATCAGCCCCGGTTCTGGACTGCTTTGTTGTTGTTGTTTTTGGGGTTTTTTTTGGGGGGGGGGCATGTTGATAGTCACACAGGAATGTTAACGCTGCATGTACACTGCTCTGTTACGTCGACAGGGGGTGCAGGGGGTGCAGGGGGTGCGATGCGACGAAAAGTTCAGCCGAGACTAACTTTATGCAAATTAATCCGGCAAACGCGATGCGTCTATCCAATGAAGAAGAGGGCAGGTGGTCACGCGGTGGGTTTCCTTAAACCTATGAAATTTTCGTTCCATATTCCGGACTAAATTAAAACACCCACTTTTATATTTACATCTGATTCAAATCTATAAAATGATGTAAATATGGTATGAAAAAGCCAATGTTAAACACGAACACGATCACCGCTGCCCCGTCACCCCTGGAAACGCATCGCTTCTTTTTGCTGCTGAATGTGGATTCTTGCCAAAGTGTGTAGCAGTAATAATGCTCACTAGCCCTTCAGCCATCATTGCGTTGTTTTTTTCACTATTGTCTCCTGAGGTACAAAGTAGTATTACTCCAATGGACCTAATCAGTTGTGAGATGCTTTATCAGTTTCATGACCCTTACAGAAAATAAGTATACTTAAAATGTATTTTATTAAGTATACTTTATGCAGTTACTATACTAATGTCATTGTACTAGTAGTACACTTGTATATGTACTATTTTAATACTTCTCTTTTAAGTACATTTTAAGTGTAAGAGTAGTAAACCAAGTATACAACTAGTTTAAAGCTTTTGTACTGTAACTACACTTAAAGTAAACTTTACTGTTAGTTTACTAGCTTGTAAGTTTTCTTTAAGTGAACTTAACATAATACTTATAATTTACTGCTTATATTATTGTTGTTCTTTAAAGTATATGACTAGGTTTAAGATTTTCTTTTCTACTTAAAATAGAACTTAACAATGTTTACTTACTCACCAGTGGACACACGTAAAATAAACAAGACAGACTCAGATTAAGAAACATATTTGTGTTTTTTATAAATCTTTATAAATCAAATTTTTAATATATATTGTACTGGGTGTGTTATTGCGCAGAGCAAGAATACTTACTTCTACTATCTCAATCAAAAGATTAAGTACAAGTAAAGGCCAAAAATACTTAGACTGTTCTATACTTGTCAGTATAACCCAAGCATACTTAAGTATGTGTTTAGTATATCACTGAAAAGTACATAAAAAGTAAACTGAAAGTATACTCACTTCATTTTAGTTTAAAAGAAGTAAATTAATGGTACACTTGTATAAACTTAGTTTTTGAAATGTGTTGCTGGCGTTACAGTCAAAATGGGCAATAACATTTCTCAGTTTAAACGTTTGCTATGTTGTACCATATTAAATTCAATGTAGAGTTTTAATGACTTGCACATCATGGAAAAAATGAAAATCATTCTTTAAATTATTCCAAACATGTTCAGCGATGTTGAGGTCTGGACTCTCACCTGGCCAGTCCAGGCTTGTTGGCAGCTATGCATCCTTTTAAACCCATAATGTTAAGCTGTCTTCTCACAGTGGACAGCAAGAATTGACTAGAATTGAATTCTGTTTCAGGATATTAAGCAAATATGGGCGGCTAATTTTTGCATGAGGAAATGTTTTTCATTTGTATGTCATTTGAATGTTACACGTCAATCTCAGTACGTTTTATATGAGGATCAACTTGAATATGAAGCACTATTAGGTTCAGATGGGTCACTAAACAAGTTATGTATGATGCTGGTTGAGTCAAGATCTGCTTTCCATTCACAAGCGCTGTCACATGCGTGGATATGCAAAGCCGGAGGTGTTTGACGTCATCTGTGTTATTTGTTACCGACATTGTTGGCCTCTCCCGCCATTCTTAATGACCAAGCCTCTTCATGCCAACCAGAGCCGGTACACCGGTCTGCTTTGTCAGCTGAATGTGAGTGACCCAACTCCCAATCATACACATTCACACACCAGGCAGAAATAGACGAACAGCTGGTGGTGGGCTTGGAACAGCCAGCTTTCCATAAACTTCGCTTCACTCATTCTCACTTAAACATTAGCAGGCAATGTTTGACACCACCGGTCCAATTCATACTCAAACAGACAAATAGGGGGACATATCGCCAGAAAGTTGGGGTGTCCACTCCTATCATAAGAAAGTGGACAGTCCCTCCTCACTCTTCACTCATTACCAGTCTAGAAATGTGGCAGTTGGGCATCAAACTTGCTTCTTGCTTCTTTTTATATATATATTTATATAAATATAATGCTCACTAGCCTTCAACATCATTGACGTGAGGTTAGAATACGGCGTCAGGGCAACGTTACTTTGTTATTTTCTCATGTTGAACTGATTTGACTAGACGCTACAGTGACTCACTATCGCCTCTTGAGGTACAAAGTGGTATTTCTCCAATGAACCTAACGAGTTGTGAGATGTTTCATCAGTTTCACAAGTTTTTGAAACGTGTTGCTGGCATCACTATCACCTCTTGAGGTACAAAGTGGTATGACAAGACAGGATAGACCAGAACTAGCTGGTTAACGTGCTAACTTAACACACAGACATTGTTGACGCACCATCGAAACTGTTATTATTGAGATGTAAACAAATTCACTCAGTGTGGGTTGATGTGAAATAGTTAATTGTGGGGAAAACCTGTCAACTCAAGATTTCTTTACAGTGGTAGCGATGGGAACCAGGAGTCTGCAGTGTAGAAACAGCCACTTTATTTATTATCCAAAACCAACAGTGAACCTATATGTGAGTTATTATACTGGGCGTAATGGTAAAGATGGTACAACAGTGGTAAATCTGAAAAAATTGCCACCATTAATGGGTTAAAAATTCACTTTAGGGCAAAAGCTTTGTTTAAAACTATCTTACAACAATGTCTTAGGCATCAAATGACTTATGGGTAATCGTTTTTTGAATTAGGTGCCAGTGTAGGGGAGTTACATAAGAGAACTAGAAGGTTTTAGAAAAAGGTTTGGGCAAGAACTTGGGAAGCCTTTGTTCTAATCATGGTGTAGGAATATGCAGGATCTAGAATTACATTGTTATGAATTATGAAATGTTGTGTACTATGATAATATTTGCTGGTCATCCGGGACCGCCTCAAGAATTTTTACACAATCTGATACCCACCAGCCAGAATAACCAGAGGAGTGAACAGACTGGTGACTGTCCAAGAGATGTTCTCTTAGAAATATGATAATACTTGATGCAAGCCTGCCTGTACCATACCTGATATAGCACAAACTGAACGAAGTCTGGCATTGTCCTGCTGAAATAACCCTAGACTTTTCAGGAGAAGGGGTTATCTTGATGGTAGCATAGGTCTCTCTAAAATCCCAATATACACCCCCTCATCAAAGCTACCGTCACACATATGCAAGTCACCCAGGCTGTGGCCACTGATGCTCCTCATACCATCACAGATGTTGGCTTTTGCGGAATGCTTTTCGTCTTTGGCACGGAGAACTCAATGTCCCAAAAACAAGCTGGAACGTGGACTGTTCTGACCATAGCATGCATTTTTTGGACCAGTAAGATGATTATAATGGTATAATTGGTGATGGAAACCAGGAGTCCCAATGTCTGCAATGCAAAACCAACCATTTTGTTAATTCCCCAAAACCAACAGTGAACCTACACAAGTTTTTATACTGTATGTAAATGTTAATGATGGTAAATAAGCTTCCTTTGGGCATGATCTTGCCTTCCAATGCCTTGTATGTGTCTCTCCACCATTAATAGATTCCTAAAATATACATCGTAGGGTAGAATCATAGTGAACCATGACTGTTAAGCCTCGGCCCTCTCCCCCCCACCAACCACCGTCTGAAAAAAGAAATGCAATAAACTAATAAACTGCAAGTCAACAAACTATAACATCTGTACAACTTAGACAACTTCTTAATCTAAATAAGGTTCCTCCTAATAAGTAACCGAATAGGCTTCCATCGTGACTCAGCAAACTAGCTAGCGGTGGTAGCCTAGTGCTAGCTAACTGTTTCTCCAGCTAGCGTCTCCACAGTGGGCAGAAATGATCATACAGTTAAGCCTAGCCCACTTAGAGGGAACATATGATTGGTCAGTTTTACTGTTATTTGAAATTGATATGGCACTGAGTTATAACTGCCTGGCCTCCTCTGTACATGAACAGCGGGACCACCAATTAACATTCTGAGGAGTCATCACAGTCCTTATAGGGGGAGACACAGACTCACAGGCTTCCACTTAACCCCTCACGTTCCAACACAGACTGAATAGACACGTTTAAATAATTTATTTGTCTATATTTTTATAATTGTTTAGATGTTGATTGTCAAACTGTAAGTAGATAAAATTATATATATATATATATATATATATATATATATATATATATATATATATATATATATATATATATATATATATATATATATGTGTGTGTGTGTGTGTGTGTGTGTGTCCATGACGGTTCCCCACTGCTTACAACAATGTCTCATGTTGCGGATATTGGTTTTTGCAGAATCCCTTTTATACTCTTACGGGAAACTTAGTGTCCATATTTCCCTGAAAACAGGCTGAAATGTGGACGGTTCTGACCATAGCATGCATTACTAGGACTATCTAAGATTAGCTCAAACTGTTTCTGCATAGACTTGGCTGTTCTCATTTCTTAATAGAGGTCATTTCTTGATGCAGCAACAGACTGTGTTAAGTGACAATAGTTTTGCAAAGTATTCTCAAGCCCATGTGGCTATATTTAACAAAGTGGCCTGATGGTTTCACTCACTCATGAAGGTCACACTCATTCGACCGTGGTTTTTGGCCTTTCCCAACACAGACTAGGTTTCTCTAGATTCCCTATATCTTTTCACAAAACTATATATATATTTTTTATTCAATTTAGGTTTATTTTTATATTATCTCCCAGTGAGCAAGCCAGAGGCAACAGTGGTGAGGAAAAACTCCCTCAGACTGGAGGAAGAAACCTTGGGAGGAACCAAGACTCACAAGGGGAGATCCATCCTCCTCTGATCAAACAGTGTTTACAGTTTAATAAACTAAACACCAAAGAAAAGAGTCTCTGTTTGAAGTCTGGATGGCAAAGCTTTAGAAGCTGCACAGGTAGAGGCAGTCTCTGACTGAGGCAGTCTCGGACTGAGGCAGTCTCTGACTGAGGCAGTCTCGGACTGAGTCTTAATGTAAAGTGTGCGTACTGTTATGTACTGTATCATTACGTATGATGCTGACAAACCTAAAGCCTTTGCAACTCTGTGTTGAGAAATCTCATGCAAGTGGTGAGCAGTGTCAACTTCCCACCAAGTGAGAACAGGGATCTATGAAGTCTCAGTGGTGACATGCTTCCTCAATAAAACTTTCTATAAGATAGCACTGGAATCGAAACGCATGACCATGACGTTACTAAGAAGTGGGAACAAGATAATTAAGTCAGGCTACACTTAGTTATGCATAGTAACATAATAATAAAGTTTTTATAATTAACTTATGGCCTAGTGAAGCATGGAATCATATAGGAGTTGCCATGAGGTACAAGAATGAGATAAATAACTTGGGGCCACAAGTTAGTAAGCTAAGAGAACAACATAATTAAGTATAACATGACATATGACATAATAAGAAATGTCACCAGTTATCACCAGTATAACACACCACCAGTTGTCACCAGTATAACACACCAACAAGATAATTAATTTGTGGCCATGACATAATAAGAAATTAGGATTTGGCCAAGATTTGGTGTTAGGTGTCAAAACAAGGTAATTAACTTGTGGCCACAACTTAGTAAGCTAAGAGAACAACATAATCAAGTTGTCACCAGTATAACACACTAACAAGATCATTAATTTGTGGCCATGACATAATAAGAAATGAGATAATTAAGCTCTGGCCAAGATTTGGTGTCATGTGTCAAAACAAGGTAATTAACTTGTGGCCACAACTTAGTAAGCTAAGAGAACAACATAATCAAGTTGTCACCAGTATAACACACCAACAAGATCATTAATTTGTGGCCATGACATAATAAGAAATGGGATAATTAAGTTCTGGCCAAGATTTGGTGTCAGGTGTCAAAACATGTTAATTAACTTGTGGCCACAACTTAGTAAGCTAAGAGAACGACATAAGTAAGTTGTCACCAGTATAACACACTAACAATATAATTAATTAGTGGCCATGACATAATTAGAAATTAGATAATTAAGTTCTGGCTAAGATTTGGTGTCAGGTGTCAAAACAAGGTAATTAACTTGTGGCCACAACTTAGTAAGCTAAAATAACAACATAATTAAGTTGTCACCAGTATAACACACCAACAAGATCATTAATTTGTGGCCATGACATAATAAAAATGAGATAATTAAGCTCTGGCCAAGATTTGGTGTCATGTGTCAAAACAAGGTAATTAACTTGTGGCCACAACTTAGTAAGCTAAGAGAACAACATAATCAAGTTGTCACCAGTATAACACACCAACAAGATCATTCATTTGTGGCCATGACATAATAAGAAATGGGATAATTAAGTTCTGGCCAAGATTTGGTGTCAGGTGTCAAAACATGTTAATTAACTTGTGGCCACAACTTAGTAAGCTAAGAGAACGACATAAGTAAGTTGTCACCAGTATAACACACTAACAATATAATTAATTAGTGGCCATGACATAATTAGAAATTAGATAATTAAGTTCTGGCTAAGATTTGGTGTCAGGTGTCAAAACAAGGTAATTAACTTGTGGCCACAACTTAGTAAGCTAAAATAACAACATAATTAAGTTGTCACCAGTATAACACACCAACAAGATCATTAATTTGTGGCCATGACATAATAAGAAATGAGATAATTAAGTTCTGGCCAAGATTTGGTGTCAGGTGTCAAAACAAGGTAATTAACTTGTGGCCACAACTTAGCAAGCTAAGAGAACAACATAATTAAGTTGTCGCCAGTATAACATGCAAACAAGATCATTCATTTGTGGCCATGACATAATAAGAAATGAGATAATTAAGTTCTGGCCAAGATTTGGTGTCAGGTGTCAAAACAAGGTAATTAACTTGTGGCCACAACTTAGTAAGCTAAGAGAACAACATAATTAAGTTGTCACCAGTATAACACACTAACAATATAATTAATTAGTGGCCATGACATAATTAGAAATTAGATAATTAAGTTCTGGCTAAGATTTGGTGTCAGGTGTCAAAACAAGGTAATTAACTTGTGGCCACAACTTAGTAAGCTAAAAGAACAACATAATTAAGTTGTCACCAGTATAACATGCAAACAAGATAATTAATTTGTGGCCATGACATAATAAGAAATTAGATAATTAAGTTCTGGCTAAGATTTGGTGTCAGGTGTCAAAACAAGGTAATTAAGTTGTCACCACAAGTTAGTAAGCTAAAATAACAACATATTTAAGTATAACACAACAACAAGATTGGTGTGGCCATGGCATAATAAGAAATGTCACCAGTTGTCACCAGTATAACACACCAACAAGATAATTAATTTGTGGCCATGACATAATAAGAAATTAGGTTTTGGCCAAGATTTGGTGTCAGGTGTCAAAACAAGGTAATTAACTTGTGGCCACAACTTAGTAAGCTAAGAGAACAACATAATTAAGTTGTGGCCAGTATAACACACCAACAAGATCATTAATTTGTGGCCATGACATAATAATAAAAAGATAATTAAGTTCTGGCCAAGATTTGGTGTCATGTGTCAAAACAAGTTAATTAACTTGTGGCCACACCTTAGTAAGCTAAGAGAACAACATAATTAAGTTGTCACCAGTATAACACACCAACATGATCATTAATTTGTGGCCATGACATAATAAAAATGAGATAATTAAGTTCTGGCTAAGATTTGGTGTCCGGTGTCAAAACAAGGTAATTAACTTGTGGCCACAACTTAGCAAGTTAAGAGAACAACATAATTAAGTTGTCACCAGTATAACACGCCAACAAGATAATTAATTAGTGGCCATGACATAATAAGAAATGAGATAATTAAGCTCTGGCCAAGATTTGGTGTCAGGTGTCAAAACAAGGTAATTAACTTGTGGCCACAACTTAGTATGCTAAGAGAACAACATAATTAAGTTGTCACCAGTATAACACACCAACAAGATAATTAATTAGTGGCCATGACATAATAAGAAATGAGATAATTAAGCTCTGACCAAGATTTGGTGTCAGGTGTCAAAACAAGGTAATTAACTTGTGGCCACAACTTAGTAAGCTAAGAGAACAACATAATTAAGTTGTCACTAGTATAACATGCAAACGAGATCATTCATTTGTGGCCATGACATAATAAGACATTAGGTTTTGGCCAAGATTTGGTGTCAGGTGTCAAAACAAGGTAATTAAGTTGTGGCCTCAACTTCGTAAGGCATGGGAATAAGATAAGTAAGTTGTGGCCACAACTTAATGAGAAAGACATGTGTCCAGTATAGCATGTGAACAAGAAAAGTAATGTGTGTAAGGTATGAGAATGAGGTTATTAACTTGGCAATGACATTTGAAGGCATAGACACACAATAAACAAGTTGAAATAAATAAGTTATGGCCACAACTTAGTAACAAGAACTCAGTACAATGATTTACTTAGTCATGGCCATTACTGTATTATCTCATGCCCACTCCTTACTAAGCCTAGGCCACAACTTAATTATTTATCTTGTTCACATATGGCCTCACGTCAGTATCCCATTCCCACCCTTTAATGAGTTTAGGAGGGGATGTCACCAGTGGGGGCTCAGTAGGGGTCATTTTTAATTAAATGGTGATGAATGTGGAAGATGATATGAGCATACATGAGAGTGAACAGAGCGCTGGCGTCCTTCCTGTTGTCCTTTCCGTTTGGAAGCATGCAGATAAACTCTCTTGTCTTCATGGAGACCGTCCTGAAAACCTATATGGGCAACAGTCTGGGCTATATAGATTATATACAATGTCATTAATGTTTTATTCTGTTTACTTTATTAAAATGTATTTGTGTCTTAGATAACACAGTCGTGTCATCATGTCCTACATGTGTGTGAAATAAAGTGTCTCTATATCAGGGTTATTTAGTTAGAATTCAGTAAGGTCCAGTTAGAGGAGATCTCCTCAGGCCAGGGTCTGGACCGTCATCATTTCTAATGTGTGTTCTGATTCAGTGGTGTATCCTGTTTACTGAAGTAGTCTAGTATCAGCATCTTATACCATCAGCTACTGAAACACCAACACATCACACATACCGTTCAGTATATTTCAGTATATTTACTGTTTAAATGCTGAACTGAATGAATTATTTATAAACTAATAATACATTTTTTGTCCTCACTTCAATAAAAACAAGAGCTACATTAAACAAACAGAATACTTTAAAAAAAAGTGCATCTTAAAGTGTTTATTTATGGAGAAAGTAAATAAAACGTGTGTCTTCTTGTTAACTCAGCTTCACAGATGAACATGTTGGTTGTACAGAGCGGTATTCTCCAGAACTAGACGAGCAGGTCCATTCCAGAACCGTTCCTGTTAAACACTCAGTTCTCTCTGTTCACTTTTCTGTTTTTAGAGCTCCTTATTCTTTCTGACTCGCTTTAGTCTCCGGCTGCTGCTCCTCGCTTCGTATCTCGCCTGTGTGCGCACCGCACGCCCCAATCTGCACAGATCTGATTGGCTGAGGAGCCTTCTGTGATCTTACAGCGCACGTGATTGGTCTGTGAGTTCACTGCGCCGTAAAGCCTGTATACCGTAAAGACGAGAAAAGCTCCACCTCTTAAGATAAACACAGTCTAAATTAAATCATTCTCAATAGTTTATCAGTTTGGGTCCACATTGGACAACGTCTGGGTCTGGATCCGGACCGTGGTCCGCCTATTAGTGACCCCTGCTCTATATAGAATAAAAACTCCAACTTCCAAATCCCCTATGAACTTTCAGTGTCATAACCTTCTTGGCATTTACATTTAGAAGATGAAACCAAAGCTTGCTCATCCGGGCAGAGCCAAGTATCCTGGGTGCCCAGTCTTCGTTGGCCTTGGCTCTAATTCCAGGTCAAGTCATGACCACCAGACAGCTTGACATGCCACGTGTTCCTGGGTTATGTGACCTGTGGCCTAGTTTCAAGTCTTTTGGACTGATTTGCAAAGCAAGAAGTTTTTTTATTTTAAATCTAATTTCTAAATGTATGTATAGTCATACAATAATAATTGAAGGAATAATAATAGAATGAATACACTAAATGTTCCAGTTGGTGCTATAAAGAAAACCATTCAGCTAGGACGGTTTGGTAAAAGCTGGCCCAAACCATTGAGTCAACCTTAGTCAACTTTTATTAGTCACGTTGTCAATTGAATAGTTCTTCTTGCATTCGTCTCTCTTCTTTATTGCTTGTAACAATACAAGCATCAGCTTAAACTGATTTTATAAAGCTTATGTTGGGTTACCAGCAGAGTGTATGGTAGGAAAAGGTGTCAAAAGCATTCACACTCATTACTCAGGTAGAAGTTTAGATACTAGAGTTTAAAATACTTCTGTAGAAGTTGAAGTATCAACTGAAGCTTTTTACTCCAGTAAAAGTGTAAAAGTACTGCTTTCAGAACTACTTAAAGTATAAAAGTAAAAGTAATGTAAGGAAAAAAATACCATTAAGTACAAAAGCTTAGGCCGAACCACAGGGGTCTATAGTGCACTTGCCCACCTCCCCAAAAACCCCATTCTTCTAAAAGCCATAATGACTATAATGTTATATTAAAATGTTAATGTTGATAAATTTGGGATGCGCTAGGCTTCCTGTTTCAGCTCATATACGCCCATTGAACATGAATGTAGTACATGTTTAGTACAATGTAAATATATTAAAGAAGCATATCTGTTACTACTGAACATTAACATGTGTTTCATGGAGCAGAAGATATGATGACTAGTTGTCTATAAGTATTGTAATGGTGTATTGTTAAGGAGTAGTAGTAAAAAGTCAGCTAAAAAAGAATTACGTCAGTAAAGTATAAATAACCAACATTTCTACTTAAGTAAGGTAATTAAGTATTTGTACTTTGTGACTTGACACCTCTGCTGGTGAAGCAAAACCAAAGTGGGCCACAATTATATATGCCATTCTGTCTTGGGTCTACACCAAAGCAAGATTGTTCTGGAAGCTTGTGATAGACTTACTAAAACACTGGGTTTTCCTTTAATGTGTCACCTGCCTGCACATAAACAGCATTCCTGGAACACTGCGGGGAGAACTAAATATGGGGCCCTGTAACATCCTCTAAGGTCAGGTTTGCTTTTAGCTTGAGCTGCTATCGCAGAAGAGGGGGTGACAGCCGCTTACCCTTTACAGCTTTCTCTCCACATGGGAGCCCCTTACTCAGCCCACATGTCTGAAACTTTAGATAGGCTTGAGAGTTTTATACTGAATTGTGCTGAAAATTTGGGATCGCGCTGATAATAATAATAATAATAACAATAATAATAATAATAATAATACATTACATTTATATAGCACCTTTCACAAACCCAACGAATTTAAGGGGGAAAGAGAGAGAAATAATAATAATAATAATAATAATAATAATAATAATAATAATTATTATTATTATTATTATTATTATTATTATAAGAATAATAATAATACGTTACATTTATATAGCACCTTTCACATACCCAAGGAATTTAAGGGAAAAAGCGAGAGAAATAATAATAATAATAATAATAATAATAATAATAATAATAATAATAATAATAATAGGTTACATTTATATTGTACCTTTCACATACCCAAGGAATTTAAGGGAAAAAGTGAGAGAAATAATAATAATAATAATAATAATAATAATAATAATAATAATAATAATAATAATAGGAGGATGCATTTATATAGCATCTTCACATATCCAAGGAATTTAAGGGAAAAAGAAAGAGAAATAATAATAATAATAATAATAATAATAATAATAATAATAATAATAATAATAATAATAATACATTACATTTATATAGCACCTTTCACAAACCCAACGAATTTAAGGGGGAAAGAGAGAGAAATAATAATAATAATAATAATAATAATAATAATAATAATAATAATAATAATAATAGGTTACATTTATATTGTACCTTTCACATACCCAAGGAATTTAAGGGAAAAAGTGAGAGAAATAATAATAATAATAATAATAATAATAATAATAATAATAATAATAATAATAATAATAATAGAAGGTTGCATTTATATAGCACCTTTCACATATCCAAGGAATTTAAGGGAAAAAGTGAGAGAAATAATAATAATAATAATAATAATAATAATAATAATAATAATAATAATAATAATAATAATAATAATAATGATAATAGGAGGCTGCATTTATATAGCACCTTTCACATATCCAAGGAATTTAAGGGAAAAAGTGAGAGAAATAATAATAATAATAATAATAATAATAATAATAATAATAATAATAATAATAATAATGATAATAGGAGGTTGCATTTATATAGCACCTTTCACATATCCAAGGAATTTAAGGGAAAAAGAAAGAGAAATAATAATAATAATAATAATAATAATAATAATAATAATAATAATAATAATAATAATAATAATAATAATAATAAATCTAAGAAAATGAAAGTATAAAGAGAAAAGACTTATTTGCATTTAGCTTGAGTTAGTTCAACCTAAATAAGACCTAAATAGACCTGAATAAGAGATACGGTTCTCGTAACCAAGAGATGACAGGTTACGAGAACCGTATGGTTCAGTGAATCCCAACATTTACGGCAGGAACCCCCAAGAAAGCTGCTCCAAAGCCAGGAGATAACCACTGATTCTTCATCCCTTCATTCCTTTATCACCACCAACACTGTTGCTTCATCCCTTCATTCCTTTATCACCACCATCACTGTTGCTTCATCCCTTCATTCCATTATCAACTCCAACACTGTTCCTTCATCCCTTCATTCCTTTATCATCATCACCAACACTGTTCCTTCATCCCTTCATTCCTTTATCATCACCAACACTGATCCTTCATCCCTTCATTCCTTTATCATCACCAACACTGTTCCTTCATCCCTTCATTCCTTTATCATCATCACCAACACTGTTCCTTCATCCCTTCATTCCTTTATCATCATCACCAACACTGTTCCTTCATCCCTTCATTCCTTTATCATCATCAACACTGTTCCTTCATCCCTTCATTCCTTTATCATCACCAACACTGTTCCTTCATCCCTTCATTCCTTTATCATCATCACCAACACTGTTCCTTCATCCCTTCATTCCTTTATCATCACCAACACTGTTCCTTCATCCCTTCATTTCTTTATCATCACCAACACTGATCCTTCATCCCTTCATTCCTTTATCATCACCAACACTGTTCCTTCATCTCTTCATTCCTTTATCATCACCAACACTATTCCTTCATCCCTTCATTCCTTTATCATCACCAACACTGTTCCTTCATCCCTTCATTCCTTTATCATCACTAACACTGTTCCTCCATCACTTCATTCCTTTATCATCACCAACACTGGTCCTTCATCCCTTCATTACTTTATCATCACCAACACTGTTCCTTCAACCCTTCATTCCTTTATCATCACCAACACTGTTCCTTCAACCCTTCATTCCTTTATCATCACCAACACTGTTCCTTCATCCCTTCATTCCTTTATCATCACCAACACTGTTCCTTCATCCCTTCATTTCTTTATCACCATCAACACTGTTCCTTTAACCCTTCATTCCTTTATCATCACCAACACTGTTCCTTCATCCCTTCATTCCTTTATCACCACCAACACTGTTCCTTCATCACTTCATTCTTTTATCATCACCAACACTGTTCCTTCATCCCTTCATTCCTTTATCACCACCAACACTGTTCCTTCATCCCTTCATTCCTTTATCATCACCATAACTGTTCCTTCATCCCTTCATTCCTTTATCACCACCATCACTGTTACTTCATCCCTTCATTCCTTTATCATCACCAATACTGTTCCTTCATCCCTTCATTCCTTTATCATCACCAACACTGTTCCTTCATCCCTTCATTCCTTTATCATCACCAACACTGTTCCTTCATCCCTTCATTCCTTTATCACCACCAACACTGTTCCTTCATCACTTAATTTTTTTTATCATCACCAACACTGTTCCTTCATCTCTTCATTCCTTTATCATCACCAACACTGTTCCTTCATCCCTTCATTCCTTTATCATCACCAACACTGTTCCTTCATCACTTCATTCTTTTATCATCACCAACACTGTTCCTTTATCCCTTCATTCCTTTATCATCACCAACACTGTTCCTTCATTCCTTTATCATCACCAACACTGTTCCTTTGTCCCTTCATTCCTTTATCATCACCAACACTGTTCCTTTGTCCCTTCATTCCTTTATCATCACCAACACTGTTCCTTCATCCCTTCATTCCTTTATCATCACCAACACTGTTCCTTCATCACTTCATTCTTTTATCATCACCAACACTGTTCCTTCATCTCTTCATTCCTTTATCACCACCAACACTGTTCCTTCATCCCTTCATTCCTTTATCATCACCATAACTGTTCCTTCATCTCTTCATTCCTTTATCATCACCAACACTATTCCTTCATCCCTTCATTCCTTTATCATCACCAACACTGTTCCTTCATCCCTTCATTCCTTTATCACCACCAACACTGTTCCTTCATCACATCATTTTTTTATCATCACCAACACTGTTCCTTCATCTCTTCATTCCTTTATCATCACCAACACTGTTCCTTCATCCCTTCATTCCTTTATCATCACCAACACTGTTCCTTCATCACTTCATTCTTTTATCATCACCAACACTGTTCCTTTATCCCTTCATTCCTTTATCACCACCATCACTGTTGCTTCATCCCTTCATTCCTTTATCACCACCATCACTTTTGTCTTATCCCTTCATTCCATTATCATCAACACTGTTCCTTCATCCCTTCATTCCTTTATCATCACCAACACTGTTCCTTCAACCCTTCATTCCTTTATCATCACCAACACTGTTCCTTTGTCCCTTCATTCCTTTATCATCACCAACACTGTTCCTTCATCCCTTCATTCCTTTATCATCACCAACACTGTTCCTTCATCCCTTCATTCCTTTATCATCACCAACACTGTTCCTTCATCCCTTCATTCCTTTATCATCACCAACACTGTTCCTTCATCCCTTCATTCCTTTACCATCACCAACACTGTTCCTCCATCACTTCAACACTGTTCATCACCAACACTTCAACACTGTTCCCTTCATTCCTTTATCATCACCAACACTGTTCCTTCATCTCTTCATACCTTTATCATCACCAACACTGTTCCTTCACCCCTTCATTCCTTTATCATCACCAACACTGTTCCTTCATCCCTTCATTCCTTTATCATCACCAACACTGTTCCTTCATCTCTTCATTCCTTTATCATCATCTTCAACACTGTTCCTTCATCCCTTCATTCCTTTATCATCACCCACACTGTTCCTTCATCCCTTCATTCCTTTATCATCATCTTCAACACTGTTCCTTCATCCCTTCATTCCTTTATCACCACCAACACTGTTCCTTCATCCCTTCATTTCTTTATCGTCACCAACACTGTTCCTTCATCTGTCTGATTGTCTGTTCCTTTGCATATTGCTTTTTCAGTCTTTCTGTAATTTTCTGTAATCTTGTCTGTCAATCAACTTCTCATTAGTCACGCCCACTCAGTTCTATTACATTTATAGCCTCAAGTTTTCATTCAAGCTTCACTAAATCTTTATAAGAACACTCAGGTTTACTATCATAGAAGGGATTTAAATCCATCAGAATAACAACATCCACTGACCAGCAATCCTTCTTGTCACTACTCATTGCTCGCAAGCAGCTCAACGCAGACTCTTGACATGTCACACACAGAGAGAGCCATCAATGTCCAAGTTAACCTGATGTCATATAGAACTGATGTTTAATAAAATTTAATTTAATTACAGATATACAACTCAGTTTCTCTTATGCCAGAGCAATGGGCACTAGGGGTCCTGCAGAAAGAGGTTAATTTACAGAGGACTAGTTTACAGGACGGGGTGGGCTGGTCCTCTCTCAGAGCAGGTCATCTTAGTGCATAAAAAGAAAGATAACATCAGGTGGGAGTTTTGTCATGTGCCCATACAGTTACAATCTGTGATCTGATATGGGTGAGGCCAAAGCTGCTAGTTCCTGGTATTGGAGGGGAGGGTGGGGTGTGAGTGAGGGGCAAACACTGAAAGTAAGAGAGGGAGGTGTGAAGTTGAGGGAATGGAGGGCTCTGAGTTGCTCTTTAGGGAGGTGTTATTTTCTGGGGGTGTGGTGGGGGGGACAGCGGTCTAATTACTGTTCAGAATAAGAGGCAGCATTAACTTTATGTAACATAGAAAGATCTCTGAGGCAACATCATCATTTCTTAATGATGTATGAACGTAGGAGGTCTTATAATAGAAATCTTCACACCAATGAGTCCAAAGTTGTTACTGCAACAGAATTAATGCACACAGTTCTCATTTAAATTGTTCACTAGATGTAAAACCAGAGCCTGTGTGTGTTTCTCAGAAGTGTTCTGAATGGAGGCAGGATGGATTTCCCCCTCAGGCTGAGCTTTGACTCAGCAGAAAGGCCGAGGGTGCTGTTGCAGCTGTTCTCCAAAGCCCCCGAGTTCACTTGCAGACAGTTACCAAACAGACCAGCAGAATACGCCTCTGTCCATGCTTACGCCCCTCGTTCTGAAAAGCGCTAAGTCATTGTTGTCTTTCAGAAATAAAGTAAAGTCTTCGCATTTAATCGCTGCATAAGACACGTACAGTTACTTTTTAGCAATTTCAGTGCAGTTAATTCAATTTTGGTTTAAAATTTTTAGACCTTGTTTGCTTTTTTCCAGTTTGTGTTCACTTCTTTACACTACAGAAAATCATCAGAGCATGTCATTTGACCCAAAGAGGCTTTTTTTTCTTTTTCATGTGTATCATATCGTCGTTGTCCAATGAAAAACATGTGTCTCCAATGTTGTTGATTTTTATTTTTATTTTTTCTACCTTTATTAAATGCAGCAGTTGCCATTTACATTGTGGGAAAATGTCATAATGATTTGACCAATAGAAATGCTCGAAAATAGCTTGGGAAAAATTCTGGTTCCATTGACTTCCATTGACTTCCATTAACTCCCGATATATATATATATATATATATATATATATATATATATATATATATATATATACACACTACTGTATATTGACAAAAGTATTCAGCCCAACCCCAGGGCAGTGTACTGAGTCCTCTGTTCACCCTGCTGACTCATGACTGTGTTGCGAAACACAGTTCTAACAGCTTCATAAAGTTCGCCGATGATACAACTGTGCTGGGTCTCATCAGCAAAGGCGACGAGTCAGCATACAGGGAGGAGGTACAGCAGCTGACAGACTGGTGTACAGTCAACAACCTTCACTGGAATGTAGAGAAGACCAAGGAAATGGTTGTTGACTTCAGGAAATCAAGACGGGACCACTCTCCGCTTAACATCAATGGCTCCTCTGTGGAGATCGTTAAGAGCACCAAGTTCCTTGGTGTCCACCTAGCGGAGAACCTCACCTGGTCCCTGAACACCAGCTCTACAGCCAAGAAAGCCCAGCAGCGTCTCTACTTCCTCCGGAAGCTGAGAAAGGCCGTCTCCCTCCACCCATCCTCACCCTCTTCTATAGGGGAACCATAGAGAGCATCCTAAGCAGCTGCATCACTGCCTGGTTTGGGACCTGCACAGCCTCTGACCGCAAGTCCCTCCAACGCATTGTGAGGACAGCTGAGAGGATCATCGGAGTCTCTCTCCCCTCCGTCTTGGACATTTACTCCACCCGCTGCATCCGCAAAGCAACCAGCATTGTGGATGACCCCACCCACCCTTCACACAGACTGTTCTCCCTCCTGCCATCAGGAAGAAGGTACCGCAGCATCCGGTCCAACGCGACCAGACTCTGCAACAGCTTCTTCCCCCAAGACTTCTCAACACAACTCAACGTCTGAACTGATATCTTTTCTGGTACATGTACTCTCTCTCTCTCTCTCTCTCTCTCGCATTGCACTAATAACTCTACAACCTCACTGGACTCTATTTATTACACATTGCACAATTTGCACACTACCAGCAATTATTTATTATTCTCTGTCTGTACTGTGTTGTGTTCTGTCTGTACTGTGTTGTGTTGTCTGTCCGCACTTGTTTGTTCGTGTTGCACTTGTGTCTGTATGCACTGTCTATGTTGCACCATGGTCCTGGAGGAACGTTGTTTCGTTTCACTGTGTACTCTGTATGTAGTTGAAATGACAATAAAACCCACTTGACTTGACTTGACTTGACTTTGCAGCTATAACAGCTTCATCTCTTCTGGGAAGTCTCTCCACACGGTTTAGGAGAGTGTTTATGGGAATGTTTGACCAACAGTTCTTCCAGAAGCACATTAGTGAGGTCAGAAACTGATGTTGGACGAGAAGGTCTGGCTCGCAGTCTCCTCTCTAATTCATCCCAAAGGTGTTCAATCAGGTTGAGGTCAGGACTCTATGCAGGCCAGTCAAGTTCTTCTACGCCAAATTCTCTCCTCCATGGAGCTTGCTTTGTGTACTGGTTTGTGCACCGTGCTGGACTGAGTCTGCATGTCTAAGTGCTTTGTTTTATATACCTGTGGCCATGGAAGCGATTGGAACACCTGAATTCAATGATTTGCATGGGTAAGTGAATACTCTTGGCTATATATATATATATATATCACATTAACATCAAACCACTTGTTGGAAGCATGTGTTTTTGCCAGCCATTGCTTAGTGAAAGGCATTTGTACATTCCATACAATTAAAATATACCACACCTGGAGCTTTGCTGATTTGTCTCTGAAGACATAAACCTGCTGATATACAGGTTTCTCTGGTAGAACAATCATTTGACTGCACACATCAGCAATTTGGTACGTTCCTGCTCAGCAACACCAAAACTCCTGGGTGGTAAAAATCCCTTCACAACATCTAATCAAGTCAAACACATTGTAGAGGGAGTTGGCGGACCATTGTCAAAGTCAACAATTAAGCAACGCCTTGGTGAATGTAAATACAGAAGGTTTACCTCAAGATGAACCACTGGTAACTCCTAACAACAGAACAGCTTAAACTATAAAACATGGAAATGTTGTAGTATAGGCATGTATGGCTGCTAGTTCAACTAGTGTTTACTGATGATGTGACCGCTGATAGAAGTGGCAGTATATATTCTGAAGTGTTTAGAGCTTTAGGTTCAGCTCAGATTCAGTAAACATGTTGCTTATGCTGTAAATGTGATAGGACAGCGTTTTATGGTATAGATGGATAATGATCCAAAACACACTGCCAAAGCAACCCAAGAGCTTCTTAATGCAAGTGGACAAGTCAGTTACTTAACCTCAACCCAACTGAGCATGCTTTTCAACTTCCACTGCAGGCAAGAAGACCAACAAGCACACACCAACTAAAAACAACTACAGTAGAAGTCTGGCAAAGTATCTCAGAAGAGGAGACTTCTACCTTGACTTCTCCCATGGCTTCCAGATTTCAGGCAGGCTTTCAGTGTAATTAAGCACTATGGCTTTCACCTAAAGGCTAAACATCACAAACCCAAACTGAATTACCCAAAAGCGAAATCATCATTAAAAAATATGCATGTACACTGTTTGTAATAGGTGGAGAAGGAAACTCATCATGTACAGTCAAATGATTGTTCTACCAGTGAAACCTGCATGTCAGTCTCTGAAAACAATTCAGGAAAGCTCCAGGTGTGGTATAAGTGGGTTGTATGGAATGTACAAATGACTTTCACTAAACAATGGCTGGCAGAAACACGTGCTTCCAACACCTACACCTAATCCCACTGATGTGTCTGTTAGATGTAATTATTGAGATGTACGTCAGAGTGGTTTTATGTGACGTAGTTCATTGTAGATAAACATACAGTCCCATTTCTCTTTACAGTGGTGGTGATAGTAGAGTGGCAGTAGAATAGCAGCAGTGGAAATTTCCTTAGAAGACTGTTTTGAAAATAACAGCATGTACATTTCCCACGTGGATATGTTTAAAAATGTTTTTATTGTTATATAAGTATATATAACTGTCACATCCCAGCCCTGCAATACACCTCCACTACAGCAGAGGTCACCATCACCAGAGTAGTAAACAGTTTTTCAGGTGTAGCTAATCTTATCGGCCATTCATCTCATATTTAAACCCCTGTATTCTACAGATTACCGCAAAGTCTTGTTTTCGCCTTGGAATAGTGATTTTTCTGATTCTCTGGGATATTCTGGCTTTGATCTGTTTATGGTTTTTGGCTTAACCCCTTTTGATATTTATGCTATTTCTATGACAACACTGGGGGGGCATCTTTGTTTACTTTGTGTTAGAACTTCCGGTGCGCCCATGAATACGTTAATACTGATTACAAGCAAAATGACAATAAACATATAAAATCACTAGCATAACATGTTCAGTTAGAGGGAGTCAGTAACTGGAAGAAGATGAAAACTTGGCTTAAACAGAGTTACGAACACAGCACATAGAGATCAGAGTGTTGGGGGGCCGCCTTCTAAAGAAGACCACCTGCGTCTCTGACTGAAGCTCTAAATTTAAAACATCCACCCAAACCTCCGTATGTCTGCTCTTACCATTCTGTGGAGGAGAACCAGCACCAGAGCCTCCTTATTCAGAGAACTGTCTCGCTTATGAAGCTCAGAGGAAGCAGACATGTCGGTGCTGGTGAGTCTATCAGTTCAGTAACTGTTTTCTGATCAGTGTCCACCGCGCTAGGCTATCTGGACTGTAACTAACACCCACGCAGAGGGGCTCGGGCAGCTGCTGGACTTGGGTTTAACCGGCTTTCAGAAATATAAACTCACCGTCTGTGTGTAGGAGGACACGCCCACCTTCCCACTGTGCAGGTACTGATACGCTTCAGTACTTTTATAGTTTTTCATTACTGAACCGTCTACACCTTCCGAGAGTACAGAGTAATTAAACATGTCTCCATAAGTAACCTCAGACCACCTTCTCATATCACCCACCCACTGTGTTATTAACCACAGACCATCTTCTCATATCACTCACCCACTGTGTTATTAACCTCAGACCACCTTCTCATATCACCCACCCACTGTGTTATTAACCTCAGAACACCTTCTCATATCACCCACGCACTGTGTTATTAACCTCAGACCACCTTCTCATATCACCCACCCACTGTGTTATTAACCTCAGACCACCTTCTCATATCATCCACCCACTGTGTTATTAACCTCAGACCACCTTCTCATATCACCCACCCACTGTGTTATTAACCTCAGACCACCTTCTCATATCACCCACCCACTGTGTTATTAACCTCAGACCACCTTCTCATATCCCCCACCCACTGTGTTTATTAACCTCGGAGGAGACAGTGTTGTCCCATTAGAACTTCTTACTGTCTCTCTGGTCTCCTGCCATGTACCTGTATTCATTTTGGTTAGCTGAGCGGAAGTTCTAACACAAAGGCAGAAGAAAAGTACGCTTGAAAGTGGGTGTGGCCAAATATGGTGAATACCCTTTTGTCTTGTTCGCCTGGTTTGTACTGTTCTTAAGGTATTGTGAGAGTTATGCTGTGTTTTGGATTCTGACTCTTGGACTTGCCCCTGATTTTGTAACTCTGTGTGTCTATTAAACCGAATGTTTGCACATGGATCCGGGTCTCTGCATTATTAAAATAACTAATTATAAAATATAACTATTATTAAACACATGGTCAGGCATTAAGGAGAGTATATCAAACCTTTTCCCGTAATGACATTTTTGTGAGGGAGCTTGTAGAGACATTAAAGGAGCAGTGTGTAACCTCTAGTGTTGAGGTTCTAAACTCCCCATCCCATCCCTTCCTTCCTTCCCTACAGTGGCCATCAAGTTCTCTCAACGCTGTTGCTCCAGTGCTCAGTTTGCTTCTTCATGTTTTCTTTTCATTGACAAGTTTGTTCTACCATTTGTCAGAATTTGTATATTCAAATGTTTGGCTTTACCAGTTCCACCTTAAATGGTGGTGCAGTTACATTCTGGTGCCTGAGAAGTTATAATATCTGTTGCACCTTTTAAGGTGGAACTGGAAAATACGTTTGGTGTATGGATAAATATGCGTTACCGTACGACATTTCGACAAGGATTCGTTTTCTTTCCATGTTTTCCAGTCAGTGTTATAGCGTCACCACATTCAAGTTCCCTCTTCAACATAAACCATAACCCGTGAACGCCACTCTCTACAGTCATGGTTTGTCTATTCTGGGCAACTGTAGAAACATGGCGGTGGCAGCCCCCATTAAACAACAAGTAAAATTACAACTGTTTGGAATTATGGGTAATTTTACACTAATTATAACATAGATTTGTATAATATATTCCATTTCTGATCATAGATCCCCCCCTTACACATCACTCCTTTAAACTCTTGAGATGTCTGGTTCCATTCACCACCACTGTGAATGCTTCTTTAAGTTTCTCTGGAGCAGTGCATAGTGTATGCTATGCTTTAATTAGGCCCGCCTTAGTTGCCAGTGTTCCTTGATGTTAGTTTTTTGGTGCCTTTATGCTGGAACATGTAATCAAATACCTGATCACAGTTATAATTTGCTAATGTATACAAAAACCAGCTGCTGAGCTAAAGTGGGTCAAGCTAACACGATGGGTGTTCTCTACACTTCAACCACGGCCACCACAGGATGACTGCTTGTCACGCCAAATGTCTTCCGCTTTTATTTCTAATACAGTCATAAGCCTAAATATAAATGGCTCTGATGAAGCATCAACAAAATTAAAGAACCCATTAAAGGAGCCATAAAGGAAATAAAATGATTTTTTCACTTCATTTTAAACAAAATATGGCATTGATTGTAAACACTGTTAACTGTTTTAACACCCAGTTTCTGTTTTCACTGATGTTATAAGCAGTGTTTCAGCTCTAACTGCTGTTCGAACAAGGCACACAAGCTTATTATGGTGTCTGTCGGTCGAGCAGAAGTTCAGTAGATTGGCGTGCACTTTTCCATCCTATTCATTCTCTATGGGAAACATTCCAGGTAAAATCAGACCGGACAATCTGGAGGTGGAACGGAGTTGATATTTCAAAAAATAATCGGCAAAGATGTGGCAGAAAGCAAAAAACGAATCTATACTGTTAAAAAATGAAGCTATACTGTTATAAAACGAAGCTCTTCTATTAAAAATGAAGCTATACTGTTATTCGTTTTTGCATTCTGCCAGATATTTACCGCTTATTTTTTGAAATATCAACTCTGTTCCAACTCCAGATTTTCCAGTCTAATTGTGTGATTCGGGCTTGTATACAGCCTTTTGATTGGATGCACAGATTCCAAAAAACAAAAGATTTTTTTCATGAATTTTTACTCATAAAGAATGAATAGAATGGAAAAGTGCACGCCAATCTACTGCACTTCTGCTAGACCCACAGACACCGTTTCACACACACTGACTCGGGGCAGACCCCCGACCACAACTATACTGTTGGTTTGACCCGCACTCGTCTGTTTGTTGTTTTTTTTTCATTCCTCTTTTATCCCCATTCATAAAAAGAGGAATGAATCCCATTCATTTTCGGTCCCACCCAAACCTCATGGTTTCATTTAACCTACACCCTCTAAACTGCCTGTACTCACTCAGAGCAGATCCACAAACTCTAATCCACAGACAATCCTCTATTTGTTGTTTAATCATCCCTCGTTCCTCCCATAGGGTCCCATTCATTTTTGAACGCAGCCAGATATTACAGTTGCGTTCAACATACAGCATCCAAACTACGTGTACTCACTCAGGACAGAACCCCAACCTCTAAACCTCTATACATACCCACACATACTCCTCTATTTGTCATTTCTGAGCAACCATCCTGCGGTTCCTTCAGGAAATGCACTTTTCTAGTTTTTATATATATATATATATATATATATATATATATCACTCTTATAGGCACAATAACAAAACCAGATATTAAGGTATAGATAGAAGTTAGTAAAGGAAAATGTAATTGAATTTAGATCATTTTGGGCACATAAAACTACAGAATGCTGCTGAAAAGTGGATCTTAAGAGGAAAAATCCAAGAGAACGTATATGTGTGGTGTTCACAGAAACTGTACTTTAGTGAAAGTTTGATTACTGTGTAAAAAATAACATGCTACTTAAGGTGAACACATGGAGCCAATGATGTACTGAGTAACAAAAAAGAAAAAAAAAAGAAAAGATAATCCTTTATTAGTCCCACAGTGGGGGGAAATTCACTGTGTTACAACAGCAAAGGGATAGCAAGGCACTACAGTATATACAAATAGCTTCATCTTAACATATATACAACAATTAAAATGCAAAATTTTGATTATTTTTTTAAGTTTAAATAAGTGAATGCATCCTCTGCAGAGATCACACATATTAATACACAATTACAGTTTATTTACTGAATTTAACTTAAAAAAGGAATCAAATGTAGCATAAAAGGTGATCTGTGAAAAAGTTATGGGACATTATATGCTAAATATTAAATTCAGCAAATAAACAGAAATTATGTGCTTAATTTGGGAGAAATGCCTTTTAATGTTGGTATGAATATCGTCGCTCTCCCCAAAAAAATGTACCTCCATTTTTGTATCTTTTGTTTTCCTACGTCATTCAAACACGACAGCTGCCGTTTACGTTATATTAAACAATTATGATGATTGGGCCAATCGAAACACTCCAAACTAGCTTGGAAAAAAAATTTAGTTCCACTAACTTACATTGAAAGTAAAAAGTTGAAAGTTGTTTTTATCCTATTCTGTAAAGTCGCTATATTTGAGATACTTGTTTTTCTTTGGTCAGTGACAATATATTGGTATTCTCACTTGTTTGTACTGTATGTAAAACTTATATAAAAGCAAAAAATGAATGGATTAACAGACAAAAAATAATAATAATACAATTAATGTATTGTGAGCTGTTTAATTTTGCATTGACATAATTCTGTTGAAATGTTGTAATCTAAAACATAAGAAATAAATATAAATAAATAATACAAATCATTTAAATCCATTGTAACACTAATTGGCCAGACAAAAACTATCTGTACTGAGTACAATAAAGTAAAAAAGTGTGACTGAGTAAAAGTATTTAGTTTCAGATCTTAAGTACAGAAGTAGAGAAGTACAGTCACTTCCTCCACTGTGGAAGATCATGTATCAGCTGGTGTAGAAGCTTCAACCCCGTCTGACTGGAACTAGCAGTGGTGGGTGAGCTGTGCTGTTGGTAATGCATTGCTGTCTGTGTGGCGTGTAGGCAATAGCTGGCCTGATTGGTACTGCCCCCTGCTGGACATCTGGGATGCAGAATGTTGTTGTTTAGTGGTGGGTTTTCCCGCCCACCTGCACTGCACAGGTCTGAACTGGGTAAATTGCTTTGAATGGGATTATGTGCCATATATTTTGTATGCTGATGGACCGAGTAGGCCGCAACACGCCGTCACAGTTTTATATTTATTGCCATTCTTTGCTGTGGGATCTATTTTGTATATTCCTCGATGATGTATATTGACTGCATTGCTTTTACTATTCCCCACACAAAATAAATAAATAAGTAAATAAAGTACTAATAAATAAGATCATTCCAATCACATTCAGTAATGTTGAGGTTCTGGACTCTGGGGTGGTCAGTCCACTGTTCTGAGAACACCAGCAGAAGCTTCTTTGTTTGGTGTGTGTGTATCTCCTTTTCTCAGTGAGGAACTTCTTGAACAACTACACATCCTTTCAGACCCACAAAGTTGAGGTGTCTTCTCGCAGTGGAAGGATGGATAGAAACACCTATGGACGTTTTCAGATCAGAGCTAGATGTTCTCCTCAATCTCTCAACGATGAAAGCTTTAGGTGCTGTGAGTAGAGTTCTGGTGGTCTTCTGGCTCACAGTCTGTGTTCACATTAAAAATAACACTAAAATACTAATTTATATTCATCGATGCGAGGACACACGTGAATAAAACACTTGTGAATGTTGTATAGAGGGTATCTGCCGTTAGTAGTAATTGCAGGCTTGAACTAAAAGCACGGCTGGCAGAGTTACTTCTTCCTGGAGGTCTGCATTTGCCTAGGTATTCCAGATAGGCTGTGTTGTAGGGGTTGTATCAGGGGGGATATCAGTTTATATGTGATCGGATTGTTCTCCATTAGTAGCTAAATGAAATATCTCATTGAAACAGAGGCTGTGAACTTGTTGCCTGAGGATTCATTCATACCTGTTGGAGGATTATGAAAAGCTATGTGTGTGAAAGTATGCACCAGCCTGATAAAGCTTCTTTTTTTATTTTTACACTAAATATGATATTCCTTTAATAAATAAATGATTTTCCTTTTCCTTATTTATCAATGGTCATATTTCCACATCAGTTAATAACATCAGCCTCCAGGCAAAGAGGTGTATAGTAAGACTGATGTTAAATGTATCATACATAATTAATTACAATTATAATATATACATTTATATAACATCCATCCATCTATTCATTTTTTTCCTCTTTATCCTGCTAGTAGGTTTTGGGGGGGGAGCTGGACCCAATCCCCATATATACGTTTTTACAGTTCCAGTTTCACATATGTTAACGATGGTAACCGACAGGGATACAGTTACCGAAAAAAAGAGGTTGTATGTACACATAATTTTTATATACAATATTTCTTTTGCCAGGGAATGTAGGGAGCAAGCAAACAAACACATAGGTAATACACAAGTACAACAGACTACAACAGTAATTACAACAGTATTTAAGGGCTAAAGTAGTTATTACATTAACAATAAATAAAAGTAATGAAACAATTTCAATGCTCGAGGGAATTAGTATGAATTATCGATGTAAAATATCATTACAAAATTAAAGGATAATTTTTTTTAATAGAAAAATACAGGTGTGAAAATATACCAAAAATAATTGACAAAAAATAATTTTTTGAAAATGAAATAAGATCTCCAGCTGGTTTTCAAACCTCAATCCTTATTACATTAGTCATAGTAAATGTTTTCTTAAATTTGCCTACATATAGCCAGTCTGAAAAAACAGGAAAGTTTGAAAGTAGAAATGTAAACATTTAACTTGTTTCTATTAGATTTGTCTACATTACAGCCAGTATGAATCTGATTTCCAGTCTGATTTCCAGCTGGTTTTCAAGCCTCAGTCCTTATTATGTTAATAATAAAAGTGAGTCAAATATTTTTATACTCAAGCAGATTAGAAAGAACAATGTGTGTAAAAGTGTCCATGTTTATAATTTTCTAAAAAAATCACTTAAAAAAGAAATACATATGCTAATTAGAAAGAACTATTTGATAGAACTATTACTCCATTAATAAATTACCTATTTTAAACTTTTAACTATTTTAAACTTAAAAAAGTACATTTAAATATAAACATTTAAATATTAGAAATATTTAAAAAACTAAATGTACATTTAAATGTAAACATTCAACTTGTTTTCATTAGATTTGCCTGCATTATAGCCAGTCTGAGAAAACATGTTTGATTAAAACATTTACTTACTCCATTAATAAATCAACTATTTTTATATTCAAGCAGATTAGAAAGAACTATTTGATAGAACTATTTAAAAAAATAAATGTACACTGAAATGTAAACATTCAACTTGTTTTCATTAATTTGCCTTAACCGTTCAAACCACTAGAAGGATTACAAATAGGTTAATGTCCCAAAAACAGCCTAAAATTCTTATTTTGCAAGGAAATCTGCTTATAAACATCTAATCTCCAGCTTGTTTTCAACCCTCAATCCTTACTCCATTAATAAATCAACTATTTTTATACTCAAGCAGATTAGAAAGAACTATTTAATAAAAATATATATATATTTTTAAAGTACATTTAAATATAAACATTCAACTTGTTTTCATTAGATTTGCCTGCAATATAGCCAGTCTGAGTAAACAGGTATGTTTGATTTAACCGTTAACACCACTCGAAGACTTAAAAATAGCTAAATGTCCCAAAAACAGCCTAAAATTCTTATTTTGTAAAGAAATCTGTTATAAACATCTAATCTCTGGCTCGTTTTCCACCCCTTAATCCTTACTCCATTAATAAATCAACAATTTTTATACTCAAGCAGATTAGAAAGAACTATTTGAAAAATAAATGTACATTTAAATGTAAACATTTAACTTGTTTTCATTAGATTTGCCTTAACCGTTCAAACCACTAGAAGGGTTACAAATAGCTAAATGTCCCCAAAACAGCCTTAAATTCTTATTTTGTAAAGAAATCTTCTTATAAACATCTAATCTGTGGCTCATTTTCATCCCTCAAGCCTTACTCCAGTAATAAATAAACTATTTTATACTCGGATTAAAAATAACTATTTGATAGAAATATATTTTTTAAAAAGTACATTTAAATGTAAACATTCAACTTGTTTTAATTAGATTTGCCTGCATTTTAGCCAGTCTGAGTAAACAGATACGTTTGATTCAACCGTTCAAACCACTAGAAGAATTACAAATAGCTAAATGTCCCAAAAACAGCCTAAAATTCTTATTTTGTAAAGAAATCTGCTTATGAACATCTAATATCTGGTTCATTTTCAACCTTCAATCCTTACACCATTCATAAATCAACTATTTTTATACTCAAGCAGATTTGAAAGAACTATTTGATAGAAATATTTAAAAAGAAGTACATTTAAATATAAACATTCAACTTGTTTTCATTAGATTTGCCTGCATTATAGGCAGTCTGCGTAAACAGATACGTTTGATTCAACCGTTCACACCACTAGAAAGATTACAAATAGCTAAACGTCCCAAAAACAGCCTAAAATTCTTATTTTGTAAAGAAACCTTCTTATAAACATCTAATCTCCGGCTCGTTTTCACTCCATATTCGTTTGTTTACATTAGTGATTAGCGCCGCAAAGGCCTCTGGGCCACTAGGCTGATTTTGGCGCTGTGGATTGTGGGGAGTCATTGGTCCTCCACCCGTCCATCGTAGAAATGGCTGCCTCGGCGGCAGCGGCGGGTTCTCCCCCCGGGTTGTGCCCCAGCTTCGCCGTGATCTGCTCCTTTTTAGAGCGCTACGGAGCTCTGCTGGATCTGCCGGAGCTTACGTTCCCACAGCTGGAGCGCTATCTGGAGGAAACGTCCACAGGTCGGGCCTTTTAGCATCCGAGAGAGCTGCGATGTGGGAGGGAAAGCGTTCTACACCTCCATTGCTTGAGTGCTGGTGCTGTTGTGTTATTGTGTGCTCGGGCACGTTTCTCGTCGACAGAACCGGCTGCTATCTACCTCTCCGGAGCTTAAGTCGCGATTAAAACTACTCCTTTTTTTAATTTAGACTTAAATATGGAGCGGTGAGTTAGGAGACGAGGCTTTTCTGGAGCTCCGGCTGCTGCTGCTGCTGCTGCTACTGCCGCCGCTTCTCTGCGTTCGTGCTCGGCGTTGTGTTGTTAACGAGGTTGAAGTTGGCGGCTCGTTTGCTGCTTGTTCTAATTTTCCCGTTCCACCTTAAATGGTGAAGCAGTTACATTCTGGCGCCTGAGGCGCCATAATGTAACTGCTGCACCATTTAAGGTGGAACGGGAAAATTCGAAGGAGACGATGGCGAATAGGAAGCTGCTCCAGCTCCGTTGGGTTATTGTGTGCTTCGGGACGCTTCTCCTCAACACACACGCTTTCTGGCGACTAACTAAAACTTCCCACACGTGTAGTTTTCAACGCTGGCGAACTTTTTCTCTTTATTTTGGCCAAGAAACCTCATTTCTCAACCGCATGGCCGGTGCTTTGTGCGATTAAGTCTCCTGTCTGGCTTTATCTGCTCTGAATTCGCTCCAGAAAAAAAGAGTAAAAAAAAAAATCAGGCTTCATCTTAGACTCGTCTAAGCATTACCCGAGACTCAAACACATTTTGGTTTAAGTTAATAATTTAATAAACGTTTCTCCTCCCGTCCTCTCCACAAAAAAAAGATGTGAACACACAGTTTATTTCCAGTTGAATAATAATTTGGCAGTGTAAGTGGTTCGCTAGCTGCTTTTCCGCGCATGCGCACTGCGTGTAAACTTCCTCCTGAGCGCTTTTGTGGCTAGCTAAGCGGCTAGCGGTGTCCAAAAATGTCACGGTTTGCGCCCTTTCTGCCTGATTAGTTGCCGTAGTTTGCTTAAACTACCGCAGGAGACGTATTTCCAGTTCGCAGGGCTCGCTTGGGGCTTCGCTAAAGAGCCGCTATCCGCGCAACTTAATGTTCCCTCGCGGTGTAAACAATGTGGATTGGATTGATTGAGCTGATCGGCTCGTCCGTATGTTTTGGATATCAGCAGAAAGTGCTGCATATCAGAGGGAGATATTAATCAAACTCTAATTTTTAGCTTGACGACTCATATTTGTGGGATAGAAGAGTCGCTTGAGTGTGGTGGTCCTCTTTTAGATGCTCACTTTAAAGGAGAATCCCACCCTTCTTTCAAAAGTTCTGCATAAATGCATAGTGGTTTGATGCAGATGTGCTGTTATGGAGGGACTTGCTGAGTTAGGTTTGTGCTCAGTGGTGGTGAATGGAACCAAACGTCCTAACATAAGTTTAACGGCCCTGAGGCTATTCCAGTCATAATAGGGTTTATGCAGTTACCTAATTATTTAAGTGCTAGTGTAAACAGCATGCTCCGATTTCCTAGAAATGATTATTAAGGCCCCAGAAGTCTGGTAAAGGGAAAGCAGCTGAGTTTGTCTGCACCTATACTCTGATTTCTTTCATTTTTCTTAGTCTGCGTATGTGAAAAAACATTGTAATGTTAAGTGCATTGCTGAAAATATCAAAGGTCCAATGGTCTGCTTGATGTAAATGTTCATCATCTTGTGGATATGTTCACATTTTCTGCTGGAGTGAAAGAAACGGTGGCATGAAGTTTGAGTTTCCGTTGCATTTATGTTACGTCGTCTTCTGTGAGTTTGTTGCAAAGCAGAATCAGATTACTGCATGATTTGCATAGACCCAGCATTTCCCCTTATTTGATTACTCAAGCGTATGTAAGTGTTGATTACTGATTACCCTCTGATTTGATCAGTTTATTAAGTGCATGTAAACGCACTTAATTGTTAACCTGTTGTTTAGTATTTTACTGTTATTACAACAAAGTGAATCAATGTGTGTTGTGTTTAAACCTCTGACCACTAGATGGCAGTGTTGTAATCCATTTTCAGCTCCACTCCAACATTAACAAGCAGCACAAGGGCGCAGTGCTATTGTAAACATTGATAAACCTGTTCATACAGTGGTGTGTTTTAATAGTAGGATTTGAAAAATCACTATATATCACTTTGCCAGCAATATCACAAATATTGCTAAATTTCCTTCGGGATCAATAAAGTATCTATCTATCTATCTATCTATCTATCTATCTATCTATCTATCTATCTATCTATCTATCTATCTCAGTATATTAAATCGAGATTGCTGTATCACGGAACATATTGTATCGCCAGGATCTTTATTTTTTTTTTTTTAATCTCTGGTTCTAGTCCCCACCACTGTAAATGGGATGGTATTTTATTTGCACCTCAATAATTGAATTAAACAGAATTGGTAAAAGTGTAATTCCCCTTTAAGTGCAGCCCTTCAAATCAAAGCAGCTCGTTTCAAAGCTTAGCCAAATTAAAATAAATATCAGGCTGAAGGTTTAAATGTTCATGAAGGTCTTCAGTCTCTGCAGCCCCCTTTTCTCCTCAGTTATTACACGTTCAAAGTGCTGTTATTGAGTGTCTGTCCACGAGATTTGATATTTATTGCTCATATTCTTGCATTTCTCTTGCATTGCAGTTCCTAAGCTGTTGGTAGACCTTCATGTGAAGTTATTGAGGAAAATAGGCAAGTCTGTTTCTGCGGAGAGATGGGAGAAGTACCTTGTGAAGGTAAGCCGTGTTTATAATATTCGTTGCATGTTTTTACTTTGTACTGAATAACTGTTTAGATAGGAGGGCTTCAGATCCAGACCTGGAAAGTGGACCTATTGTGCTATTCCCGTGTTTTCCTAGATAAAGTTTTCCTTTAGTCTGTTGGAGCTTTTTGTGCATATGAAGGTTCTGCAATGTTGCATGCCAGGGGGAGAAACTCTGTCCCACAGAAAATCAATTTTTTAGCTGCCTGAACACTTTTTCATTGAGCTTATTCACCGTATTTGGTCACACCCACTTTTGAGCGTGTGTTTCTTCCACCTTTGTGTTAGAACTTCCGCTCAGCTAACCAAAATGAATACAGGTACATGGGAGGAGACCAGAGAGACAGTAAGAAGTTCTAATGGGACATCACTGTCTCCTCCAAGGTTAATAACACAGTGGGTGGGTGATATGAGAAGGTGGTCTGAGGTTAATAACACAGTGGGTGGATGATATGAGAAGGTGGTCTGAGGTTAATAACACAGTGGGTGGATGATATGAGAAGGTGGTCTGAGGTTAATAACACAGTGGGTGGGTGATATGAGAAGGTGGTCTGAGGTTAATAACACAGTGGGTGGGTGATATGAGAAGGTGGTCTGAGGTTACTTATGGAGACATGTTTAATTACTCTGTACTCTCGGAAGGTGTAGACGGTTCAGTAATGAAAAACTATAAAAGTACTGAAGCGTATCAGTACCTGCACAGTGGGAAGGTGGGCGTGTCCTCCTACACACAGACGGTGAGTTTATATTTCTGAAAGCCGGTTAAACCCAAGTCCAGCAGCTGCCCGAGCCGCTCTGCGTGGGTGTTAGTTACAGTCCAGATAGCCTAGCGCGGTGGACACTGATCAGAAAACAGTTACTGAACTGATAGACTCACCAGCACCGACACGTCTGCTTCCTCTGAACTTCATAAGCGAGACATTTCTCTGGATAAGGAAGCTCTGGTGCTGGTTCTCCTCCACAGAATGGTGAGAGCAGACATACGGAGGTTTGGGTGGATGTTTTAAATTTAGAACTTCAGTCATAGACGCAGGTGGTCTTCTTTGGAAGGCGGCCCCCCAACACTCTGATCTTTATGTGCTGTGTTCGTAACTCTGTTGTTCAAGCCAAGTTTTCATCTTCTTCCAGTTACTGACTCCCTCTAACTGAACATGATATACTAGTGATTTTATATGTTTATTGTTGTTTTGCTTGTAATCAGTATTAACGTATTCATGGGCGCACCGGAAGTTCTAACAAAAAGTAAACAAAGATGCCCCCCCAGTGTTATCATGGAAAATATCATGAATAGGGAGGCAGGGCTTAAAGACACTGGAGCTCTAATAGAGCATTTCAGGCAGAGGCTGAATACAGGTGCGCAGGGTGTTTTTAGAAAATTGAGACATGTTAATGTTTTCTAGTAGACCCCAAAAGTAAAATATTGATGATAAGTAGGGCTGGGACGACACGTCAGCGTAATTGATTATGAAATTACATCTTTGCGCCACACCTACTGAGAGAGCATGGATTAATCCGGAGTGCAAGCTGAAGCTACAAACAATAAAGGTGGGAGTGTTTCACACAGAAACACAACAGTGTGGTGCTCTGTCAGCTCTGCACAGTGGAGATGATCACAACAGTAAAACTGCTATACACGAGACCTTGAAGATCAAACATCACGTAGAGCTTCATCAACACAGCAGCAGGACAGCACCTGTTTACCTGTTTATCTTATCTTATAGATTATTTATAGATTAACACGTGTAACATGTTTCTTTCAGTAGAGTCACTTGAAAAGTCGCATTGCTAACCGTTTCTTAATCGTCCAGTGTAGAACTTAAGACTGTTCTAGATACCGCGGGACCTTTAAACACACGTAGCTGCTTCTCAAATGACTCTCTGTTATACAGTCCACAAACTGTCAGAGTTCTTGTGTGTGAGGCGTGTAAGCTACGTGTGATTTGGGCCTCTAAAAGTCGAGTCAGAGCGTAGAGTCTTAGTCTTAAACCATTTATAGATCACGTGTGTTTAAGGTAGCCTTTAATACATGAAGTCTAGAATGGCCATGCGACTTCCTCTTGCTTCTGAGCCGTGCACAAAAAACATAATCCATACAAGTCCAAAACAAAATCCTAACCAGTTCTTAACACACTCACATTAGAGTAATCTAAAAATTAGTTGTTAGATTAATCAACTAATCAAAAAAAAAAAAAAATTAATCGATGAATCGTCACATGCATCCTTCTTATCTGAATTAGAAGACCCTCTGATTTAAGTAAATAACTTGTGTCCCGTTGATATTCTGCTTATTTAAAAATCTTTGTTTACCCCATGTGTGCATACTTAGACTTCACAGTGTAAACACATTGTAGTATCAATGATCACTATTTTTTTTATGTTATTATTTTTAGGTATGTCAGGAGTTCAACACCACCTGGGCATGGGAGCTGGAGAAGAAGGGCTATCGGGAGATGACGGTGGAATGCAAGACGGGAATTCTCAAGGTGAGTTGAATTTCTGCCATGCATTGCGAATAGAATAGAATAGAATAGAGTTCAGAGCTATTTGCCACTTGTCTTTGCACACAGTGGCAAACACCCACATATACACACACTAGGGGACGGTGAGGACACTTGCCCGGCAGCCATATCCATCTGCACTGGTTATTAAGGATGGGCGACACAACAGAAATGTAATGTTGTGACGCCTGGAGACTAGTGGTGTAAGAAAATATTGAAATATTGAGTATCGCGATATTATGTTTGGTGATACTGTATCGATTCTTAAACACAGTATCGATACACAGATTCCTGGCAGACAGTGACTCGTTGTGTGTTGTGTTTAAACCTCTGACCACTAGTAACCATTAGTAATCAATTTTCAGCTCCACTCCAACATAAAGAAGTAGCACAAGGGTGCAATGCTATTGTAAGCATTGGCAAACCTTTTATATAGTGGTGTTTTTTAATATTAGGATTTAAAAAATCACTATATATCTCTTTGTTTGCGATATCGCAATATATCATGATATATTGAATCGTATCGGCAGGTTCTAGCCAATACACGGCCCTAGTGGAGACAGTAGTGTCACTGTTCAGACAGCCAGCCGGGTTCTACATGTGCTTTTTCCTCAACGTCCCCAGTTACAGAGAATGGGAGACTGGCTAGCTGGAGCCTCCTAGTCTCTTCCGCCGCTCACACTGCCATATATCACAGTGCAGCACTGTTAATGGTCAGCTTTGTGCAGGTATTGTGCATCTTTACGTTTGAAAATAAGTGGCAATAAATTTTGCATTGGCCACATAAAGGCTGTGCAGCAAACAGTAGCCAGGCAGTGACTCTCTAAGGCCTTATCTGAGCCGGGTGGCACAAGCAGCTCTGTTGTGGAAGTGGAAACCGTGGTGTCACATGGCAACTGTACAGTTTTTCTACAGGAAACACACTTAACATCGCACTTTAGCACTGGACACACAGGATATTATGCTGCTTTGGGAGTAGAGTGCAGAGGATGTGTTAATTCGTGTTACAATAAGTAAAAAAAAAATAATAAAACATCATGTTCAACACTAGTTTCTGCTGTGTTAGTTTATTAAGAGACTTGTATCTGAAAATAAAAATGTTACTGGAATAAAAAGAGACACAGTGGATTAACAATGCTTCAGATACTTCTTAAGGCTAATATATGCTCAGAATGAAATACTGGTCTGCTGGCAGATTCTCTGTAGTTTGTTAATGCTTGATACGTGCAGGGTTGTTTCAGGATGATCCATGATCTACTCAGAAAACTGTCGCGTGATGTAGGTTTTAATTTTCATATTTAATAGTAGTTTATATTTAGTAATCAAATATTCTATTGATTACTCCATCGGTTAATCTAGTAATCAGATACAAATATTATTGCTTTATTATAGAGCAATAGCAAATATATAAGATTAAATAAGACAGGTCACTTTTATAGCTTGAAGCATATAGTAAAAGTTTTAAAGAAAATTATGGGGCAGTGAAACACCCACATATACACACACTAGTGAACAGACACACTAGGGGGCAGTATAAAACCAACATATATACACACTAGTGAACTGACACAGTAGGGGGCAGTATAAAACCAACATATATACACACTAGTGAACAGACACACTAGGGGGCAGTATAAAACCAACATATATACACACTAGTGAACCAACACACTAGGGGGCAGTATAAAACCAACATATATACACACTAGTGAACCAACACACTAGGGGGCAGTATAAAACCAACATATATACACACTAGTGAAGCGACACACTAGGGGGCAGTATAAAACCAACATATATACACACTAGTGAAGCGACACACTAGGGGGCAGTATAAAACCAACATATATACACACTAGTGAACCGACACACTAGGGGGCAGTATAAAACCAACATATATACACACTAGTGAACCGACACACTAGGGGGCAGTATAAAACCAACATGTATACACACTAGTGAAGCGACACACTAGGGGGCAGTATAAAACCAACATATATACACACTAGTGAACCGACACACTAGGGGGCAGTATAAAACCAACATATATACACACTAGTGAACCGACACACTAGGGGGCAGTATAAAACCAACATATATACACACTAGTGAACCGACACACTAGGGGGCAGTGAAACACTCACATATACACACACTAGTGAACCAACACACTAGGGGGCAGTATAAAACCAACATATATACACACTAGTGAACAGACACATTATGGGGCAGTGGAATCCTCACATATAGATAGGTACTTTATTAATCCCAGAGGGAAATTTAAGATCTCCACATCCATCACATATATACACTAGGGGGCAGCGAAAGTGTGTGTGTGTGTGTGTGTGTATATATATATATAACACACATACATACATACATACATACAAGGGGGCAGTGAAACACCTACATATACACACTGGGGGGCAGTGAGCATACTTGTCTGGAGCAGCCCTACCATAGCACCCTGGTAGCAGTCAGGGGTTAGGTGTCCTACTCAAAGGCACTTCAGTCGAACCGGCGACCTTCCGGTTACAAGGCTTGTAACCTCCAGCCCACGGCTGCCCCATCACAGACCACCGCTGTCTAGAACGCTGCTGTTTTGGTTATTTTTGGAGTACAGAACTACGAGCTGTTCCCCCGTTTGATTACTGGATGTGTTGTTACAATATACAAAGAACAATCAATTCCACTCCCACCCAACCAAGACCTGCAACACAACCTCGCCCATTGTACAGTATTAAAAACTAAAACAATTAGTGTTTCAAAATGAATACCTTTAGAGGAGCTGCCAGATTGTATAAAATCTCTGTACAGACCCTTGAAGAGAGTATCTTATCTTCTCAAGCTTGAGATATTGCGTAACCTCTTTAATCCATTGAGAATAAGTAGGGGGTGAGGATCTTTCCACCTGAGCAGTATTAGTCTCCTGACTAATAACGTGCAGAAATATACATACTGCCTTTATATGTACTCAGATAAGAGTCTAATGGTAAGACACCAAATAATGCAGCATACGGAGAGTAGTCTATTGAAGTTTCAAAAATTCTCAAGAGAGTGTCAAAAATAGACCGCCAACATTGATATTAGAGATGGACTGATCAACGTTTTTGAGGCCGATTACGATCGCCGATACCAATTGAGGGCGGAGTATACGCCACGGCAGATCTACATGTAGTTATTTTAGCGCAAGCAAGTCATGAAACATGGTCTAAACTGGTTTATTACAATTTTTAACAAACTCATATTAAACAGCATAATATTTTTAACAAAATTAACAGTAAATAAACAAAGTAAATCAAACAAATATCACCAAATACTGCAATCAATACATTTAGACCCTTAATTTAAAACGAAATAATCTAATTCAATAAATACAGTAAAAACTGCAGTCATTAAATGCAGACTCTGTTATTTTAAACTAAATCTGTAATCATTAAATGTAGAATATTGAATTGTTGCTGCTGTTCTGTTCGTACCGGTCAGATCTGGTCTGTATGGTGTTCTGGGTTGTTTGTTTTGTGTTAGCTGTGCGTGCTAGCTCTGCTGTTTGCTGATACTCACTGTATTCAGCTGTGTGAAGTGCTGTATCAGATTAGTAGTTAAATATCTTTGTTTTGGTTCCTCAACAAGACACACTGATTTTACAAATTTCAAAAACCTCCTGGATGAGTCTGCGTCACGTACGGTAAACAACTGCCAAACGGACGTCACAGCTTTAGTCAGTCTGTGGAAAATGAAAGGGTGTGTGTTTCCACCTAGTGGTTCAGATAGGAATTGCAGGAAGGAGGTTCTCCTCTTCCTGGATAAAATGCTAGCTGGAAATACAGAAATTAGGCTCATTTGTTTAACGCCATCGATCGGGATCAGCTCTAAATTGTAAAAATATCAGCCGATCACACATTTTTACAAAAAACGTCCCATACCCATACATAGCCGATCGATCCTTCCATCTTTTAATTGATATAGTTTTGGAGATGTCCAGAGCATGTGTATCAAATTTGCAGGATCTTGTTTGCACCCATCACATGTTGTATCCAGATTTGGTTTAAAGCCAGTTTTGCTTTACTCCAGTGAAGCTGATGCACTACCTTAAACTGCATTACAGAGTGTTGTTGATAAATAGAGGATGAGTGTATTCTTCTAATAATTCTATGACACATTTACTCTGGAATTTGCTCATTCAGATCCTCTTTCCACCTGCTTTTGAGATTGTTTAAAATTATCGGTAGTTTTATGGAATTCACGAATCTTCAATGCAGAATATTTGCATTTTATTTATTTATTTATTTTTTTGGAGTTACTAGGAACACACTTGGTTAAGCTGTAACAATGTCCTGCTCTTTATTTGTCCAGTATTTATGCGAATGCCAGTTCGATGACAATGTCAAATTCAAGACCGCCATCAATGAAGAAGATCCGGATAAAATGCGCCTGCAGCCCATCGGCAGGGACAAAGACGGCCTCATGTATTGGTTCCAGCTCGACCAGGATCACAACGTGAGGGTGTATGTGGAGGAGCAGGATGATCTGGATGGTTCATCCTGGAAATGCATTGTTAGGTAAGTGTGACTTTGTACTTAACAAATTGATTAATTGAAAAACGTTACAGTAGATTTGATTGATGAGAATTGATATGTTCTCCTGTTGTAGTGGTGTTCTCATGTGTCCCTGATCTTGTTGTTTGAAGGTTTCTGCTATTCGAATAATAGCATTAATGTGCATAAACACTTGACTCAGTCTATTATGCTTATAGTTGGTTGATTCAATGTAACTGAAGGGGGGAGGAGTGGTTGTGAGACTGTAATGTGAATTTTGTGCTATGATCTCATTTGTTTATGTAGAAACAGAGATGATTTGGCTCAGATCCTTGGACTGCTGAAGACTCAGATTGATCCTGCACTGTTGGTCAAGAAAGATCAGGAGGAGGGGTCATCCAGTAACAGTCCAAGCCCAGGCGATGAGGAGAACAAGAAGAAAGATGATGATGGTATTGTATACTTAAGCTATCAAGTTCAATTAAATAGATTTATTTAAACTGGTCTGGGATGAAGCTATTGAAGGTTGGTATTCCCACTTTACCACTCCTGGTCTAAAGACCAACATGTATTCACATGGTTTCTCCTGATGGTGAGAACATACGGTGATGCTTGAAGGTTTGGAATTTTCTATATTTCCGCATAAATATGTCCCAAAACAAGCCAGGATCTTTTTATCTACTTTTAGGACTTCTGATTGTTTTAAGTCATATTTATGTGGAAATATAGACAATTCTGAAGCTTTATAAACTTTGAAGTACCACCGTAGCTAATCTAAGCAAGTATTATTTGACTATTGTATAGAAAATTAAGTTAAACTTGTACACCAAGGCATGTACACCAAGTTCTAGAAAGGGTAGGACTCTAGTTAATTATCCTTTCACCTGCTGTGGTTGTAGTAACTAATGTTGGTCAGTTAAATGTAGGGCTGTGTATTGTGAAGAACCTGGCGATACAATAAAAATCGTGATACAGCGATGATGATTCAATATATCATAATAAATTGCGATACTGCAGGCAAAGTGATATATTGCGATTTCCCAAATCCTACTATTAAAACACACCACTATATTAACAGGTTTATCAATGCTTTACAACAGTGTCGCACCCTTGTGCTGCTTGTTAATGTTGGAGTGGAGCTGAAAATGGATTGCAACATTGCCATCTAGTGGTCAGAGGTTTAAACACAACACACAATGATTCACTGTCTGCCAGAAATCTGTGAATTCCTGTTAAATGTGGGGTAAACAGTTCAGGTGTTGTAAAGAAATGTTTGTTGCCTTCTAATTCTGGTAATAGGTGGATCCTTTATTAATGACTCAGCTAAAACAAAGGCTTGTTTGCCTCTTAAAGTGAAATTCCTGTGACTACTGCTAAAAAATGATCTGATTAAATCTATTTTTGTATGTGTTAAAGAAAGATAGAGTATCAACTGATAAAGACTCATCATTGTACTGTTGTCTTTCAGGAGAGGTCAAGAAAGAGAACGATTTAGGCGAGAACAAATCAAAAGATGCCTGTCCTGGCAAAATCTCACCAGCAGATAGTCTGAAGCAAGAAACTACAGAGGGAAGTGAGACCTTGAAAGCTAACGAAGACATCAAAGAAGAGGTCAAGAGTCGATCTGACAAGCCAGCTGGAGCCGATGGATCCATAACCCAAACGGTCAAAGAGGAGCCCATGGAGGAAGGAGAGGTACACAAAAGCTCATGTGACTCCCTGCCAGAAAAAAGCTGTGGTCCAACCGAAGAGCTGCAGAAGAAGTCCTCAGATGAAGTACAGAGAGCAATCAAAAATGACCAACAGGCTAAAATCCCCTTGAAGAAGAGAGAGATGAAACTGAGCGAGGGTTTCGACACCAACTGCGGAAGCAGTGGCAGCAGCATCATTCTCCGCAATCCAGCGGCTGTTACGGTGAAAGAGAAGCCGGGGGCAGGTGAGGAAACCGGGGTAAACGGTGATAAGCTGAACGGGGATGTCTCACCTGCTGTGGTTGTGAGGGGTAAAATGCAAAAAAGCTCAGAGAAAGAAAAAGAAACACCGCACGCTCTTTCTGAAGATCAGAAAGCAGATGCCAAATCCAAAAATCAGCTTCCTGACACAAGAAAAGCAGAGGAACAAGACAAAGAGAAAGAGAAGAAACAGAAAAAAGAGGATAAGAAGACAGAGGAGGCAGCAGATGAATCCATGGAAGTGGACAAACCTGAGGAATCCAGTTCCCACAAGGAGACTACAGTCACGAAAGAGGATCAAGAAGCAACTCCTCAGTCAGCTGCCACTTCGTCCAACCCTGAAGGGAAGCAGTCGTCAAAAGATGTGGAAAAGACGGAGAAGTCGTCTAGTGTAGATGTTCTAGTGGACCCTCCTACCAAGACGAAGCCTGAGGAATCTAGTGCCAAGGAGACCACAGACCAGTCTAAACCTGAAAAGAACAAGCCAGCCAACGAAAGCCTACCATGTCCTAAAGAAGCAGCAGACACAAAAGACCAAGAAATGAAAGATCTATCAGACCACACAAACCAAACAAACGCTGTAGTGTTGAAGGAGAAAGCTTCTGAAGGGGTGATCAAATCACCAGCTCCTAAGAAGACTGAGACGCCCCCATCTTTGGAGAAGTCCCAAGCCTCTGCGAAACAGAGGGACCCTACTCAGGAAGAGAAGGAAAAGTCTGTATCTAATGAGACAGAGAAAAAGCTTGCAGTGAAAGAAAGAACTGAGCCGTCTGCTTGCGAGGAAACCAAAACAGATCATAAACCCGTTGCTGCGAAAGATAGCGTCTCAGTGGAGGATCACCAAGAATCTAAATCAGAGTCTACTAAACAGACTGAGAAACAGAAGCTTCCTGCTATTAAGGAGAATCAAGCATCTGCTGCTTTACCAGAGGAGAAAACGGCACTCCCTGAAGATACAGACGTTTCTAAGAAGAAGGAGAAAGCGCCTTCGCCAACAGACAAATCCACACCTGAGTCCTCGGATAAAACAGTCGTTGATGTTGAGACAAAAGAATCTGTAACCAGTAAACCTTTGATATCTGACATTGATGGGATGGCTGATAATGCTGACACATCAGAAAAGGAGAAGGACTCCAAAGAAGGTGGTTCAGAAACTACTAGGAAAGAATCAGCAGCACAAGATGACCAGATAGAGGCATGTCCCTCACCCAAAGAATCCAAAACAGCGTTCCATAAGGAAGAAGATAAGAGTGAGAAAATGGAAGTTACCTCAGAGGACACCAAGGTTAATGAAGTATCCATAGCTAGTGAGAAGAACACAGGAGAGAAGACAGGTAAAGATCCTTCATCTGATGCCACTTCAGTGGGCTGTGATGCTGGGTCTAGGACAGAGGCTTCCAAGAAGAAGGATGGACAGGATGGGTCTCCTGATGGAGACGAGCCTACAGAGGAAAGCAAGACCGAAAGACCAGAGAGTAGTTCATTAGAGACCAAGGAAAGCAAGGCTGAAAAAACAGACAGTAGTCCAAGAGAGACCGACAAAAGCAGGGCTGAGAAACTAGAGACTAGTCCAAGAGAGACTGACAAAAGCAAGGCTGAAAAACTAGAGACTAGTCCAAGAGAGACCAACGAAAGCAAGGCTGAAAAACTAGAGACTAGTCCAAGAGAGACCGACAAAAGCAAGGCTGAAAAACTAGAGACTAGTCCAAGAGAGACTGACAAAAGCAAGACTGAAAAACTAGAGACTAGTCCAAGAGAGACCGACAAAAGCAAGGCTGAAAAAGCAGACGGCAGCTCAAGAGAGACCAACAAAAGCAGGGCTGAAAAACTAGAGACTAGTCCAAGAGAGGCAGACAAAAGCAAGGCTGAAAAAGCAGACAGTAGTCCAAGAGAGACCAACAAAAGCAAGCCTGAAAAAGCAGACAGCAGCTCAAGCGAGACTGACAAAAGCAAGGCTGAAAAAGCTGACAGTAGCTCGAGAGAGACCGACAAAAGCAAGGCTGAAAAACTAGAGACTAGTCCAAGAGAGACCGACAAAAGCAAGGCTGAAAAAGCTGACAGTAGCTCGAGAGAGACCGACAAAAGCAAGGCTGAAAAACTAGAGACTAGTCCAAGAGAGACCGACAAAAGCAAGGCTGAAAAACTAGAGACTAGTCCAAGAGAGACCAACGAAAGCAAGGCTGAAAAACTAGAGACTAGTCCAAGAGAGACCGACAAAAGCAAGGCTGAAAAAGCAGACAGTAGCTCAAGAGAGACCGACAAAAGCAAGGCTGAAAAAACAGACAGTAGTCCAAGAGAGACCGACAAAAGCAAGGTGGAAAGATCAGACAGCAGCTCAAGAGAGACCGACAAAAGCAAGCCTGAAAAAGCAGACAGTAGTCCAAGAGAGGCCGACAAAAGCAAGGCTGAAAAAGCAGACAGTAGTCCAAAAGAGACCGACAAAAGCAAGGCTGAAAAACTAGAGACTAGTCCAAGAGAGACCGACAAAAGCAAGGCTGAGAAAGCAGACGGTAGTCCAAGAGAGACCGACGAAAGCAAGGCTGAGAAACCAGATGGTAGTCCAAGAGAGACCGACGAAAGCAAGGCTGAGAAAGCAGACGGTAGTGTAAGAGAGGAAAAGAAAGAAAGGGTCAAACAGAAAGGTGCTCTGAGAATTACTAGAGAAGCATTAAGAGCCAAGAGGTCAGCGCGGAATCAGGACGAGGATAAAACTGAGGTGAAGGCAGATCAGGAGGACGGCAGCGCCTTGCAGGAGGGAATACGTCTGAAAATCAGGGTCCCGGCTCACAGGCGGCGGGCAGAGCTGCAGCGAGAAGAGGTCAAGGGAGACTCGGAGTCGGAAGCCGGTGAAGGAAGGTGCTTGAGGAGGTCGCCGAGGATCTGTAGACCAACGGCCAAAATCGTTGAGATCCAGGACCGGAAAGTGGAGAAGAAACAGAGCACGCCTTCGACAGAGAAGGACAAGGATGAGAATGAAGAGAAGGAGAAAGAGGAGGAGGAAAATATCGTGCAGAAGAAACCGAGGGAGAGGAAGGTGGACCCAGAGGCTCAAACTAAACCAAAGGTATGTCTGTTACTGTTTTGTTTTGGGGTTTTTTTTGCTGTTTTTGAGGTCAATTCTGATTGCCAATCATCTTTCAATGCGATGGCCCATATAGCCGATACCGATCGAGGGTGGGGTTACATGCCAGGGCGGGGCTACATGTAGTTATTAGCGCAAGCAAGTCTTGAAACAGCCATAATCTGTTCTCGCGAGGCCGCTGCTTTAGTCAGTCTGTCGAAAACGAAAGGGTATGTATGTCCACCTAGTGGTTCAGATAGGAATTGCAGGAATTGCAGATAGGAATTCCTGGATGAACCACTAGCTGCAAATAAAGAAATTAGGCTCATTTGTTTAACGCCATCGATCGGCTCTCAGGATCGGCTAAATGGGAGAAACATTGGCCGATCACACAGCCAATCAATCCTTCCATCTCTAGTGTAGTGATGTCCGATGAGGTGCTGTCAGCTGATATATCGATCTCCATGTTTTGGATCCTTAGTTTTGAAACACCGTGTCCACTCACTGTCCATTCTGTTACACTTGTTGGTCCACCATGTAGCTCATGTAGAGTCTCAGAGATGATCGCTCATCTGCTGCTGCACAGTTTGTGTTCTCTAGTCCTTCATCAGTGGACACAGGACGCCGCCCACAGGACACTGCTGTCTGGATAGTTTTGGTTGGTGGACGATTCTCAGTCCAGCAGTGACGCTGAGGTGTTGAAACACTCCAGCTTCTTTGTTGACCGCTGTAGAACTAATTGATTGGTTTACTAAATCTGCTAACGGGCAACTAATCGTTTTGAATCTGGTTGTAAAGCAGGGGAGACGCCGAAGGAGGACGCGTTGGACCAGCACCCGTACGCGGCGTAAAAAGAAAGGCTCGGAGGAGGAGGACGACGACAATGGCGACGAGAGTTCGAGCGAGGAGGAGGAGACTGAGGAAGACGACAGCGATGAAGATTACAAGGTGGAGAGAACCCGAAAGAGGAGGAGGAACTGCAATCGAGCGAGGAACAGTTCCGATTCTTCTACCTCCTGTTCAGAGGACGACCTCCCGAACGATGACCCCTGCAAGCACTGTGGCCTACCCAACCATCCCGAGCTGGTATGTGTATGTGCTTTGGCGATTGGGCGCGTAGACTGTGGTCGTGGGCAGCTAACCTGACCTCGTCCTTTCGTCCCCCTCAGATTCTGCTGTGTGACTCGTGTGACAGCGGCTACCATACAGCTTGTCTCCGACCTCCTCTTATGATCATCCCAGATGGGGAATGGTTCTGCCCACCCTGCCAGCATGTACGTAAATTATTCATTTGTGCTACTGATGTTCTGAAACGACTCTGCTTTGGGAGTTCGGGACTAAACATGGAGGTCCTCTTTCAGAAACTGCTTTGTGACAAGCTGGAGGAACAGTTGCAGAACCTAGACGCGGCCCTCAAAAAGAAGGAACGAGCTGAACGAAGGTAACGAAGATGGAAATGATTGGAAATGCATCAGATGTTATAATAATTTGACCTGCGTCTCTTCAGAAATGATTAGATCTTGAATAGTAAGTTTTCTTTCGTGTTCCTCAGGAAAGAGCGCCTGGTTTACGTTGGGATCAGCGTTGAAAATATAATCACCCCCTCGGTAAGCACTGAGATGTTTCATCTCAAGTTGAGGATACTGTCAATAGATGCTGAGGTAAAAAAAAAAGATCTATGCAGAAATAATCCGAATAACTTTCTTTTTTTAAATAAAAGGTGGAGGTTGAAGAAGAAAAAGAGGAGGAGGTGATGAAAGAGAAGAAGGAGGTCAAGAAAACAAAGAGCTGGGGCAGGAGATCAACAAGAGCGAAGAAGTACATAAGCTACAGGTACCTTAACAGGACTGTGTGTGTGTGTGTGTGTGTGTGTGTATGTATGTGTGTATATATATATATATATATATATATATATATTATATATATATATATATATATATATATATATATATATATATATATATATATATATATATATATATATATATATATATATAATCAGTTTTTGTTTAAAATAAGAGTCTGTGTTTAATGACTGCAGTTTTTACTGTATTTATTTAATTATCTTTTTTAGTTTTAAATTAAGGGTCTAAATGTAATGATTGCAGTATTTGGGGATATTTGTTTGATGTACTTTGTTTATTTACTGCTAATTTAGTAAAAAATATTATACGGTTTCACATAAGCTCGTTAAAAATGGTAATAAACCAGTTTAGACCATGTTTCATGACTTGTTTGCGCTAATAAGTACATGTAGCCTTGCCGTGGCATAATAGCCCCGCCCTCTATCGATATCTGCTATCGGCCGATCGCTCTGAAAGGTGATCGGCGATCGGAATCTGCCTCAAAAACGCTGATCGGTCCATCTGTTTTATTTATATATATATATATATATATATATATATATATATATATATATACACGCACTGCAAATATCTTGTCTCTATATATTTATTTACTTCTTCCTTTGTACTCTTCTCACCAAGACTTCGATGTCATGTTTTTGTTAGGTTTGATGAGTTTGATGAAGCTATCGAGGAGGCCATTGAGGAGGATATTAAAGAAGCTGAGGGAGGAGGTAAAACACACTTTAAACACTGTCCTGTTCATGATTAGAGTTTTTGATGTCCAGTCATATGCAAGTGCAAAGGTGATTTACCTGTTATTTATTTATTTTCACTTGAAAATTCAACTAAATATATATAGTTAAGTGTCCTCTGCAGGAAACAAACTTGAATATGAAGGTTTTTTGCTCATTTTAGTGTCGAAAATGTAAAATCTATAAAATGAAGTTTCATTTAAATTAGTTTTATTACATTTAGTTTTAAAGTTTAATATGTTGGTATAACTCTAAATCTAAAATGTGCTATAACTTTTGCACAGACCACCTTAAATAAACTGTAGTGGTGAATGAAATGTGGGGGACGTGTATGTTCTCGGTAGAGCATGTGCAACATACTCAGACCTAAAATCGACAACACATGGAATTTGAGCAAGTTTTGCATGTGATTGGCGACGGTGGTGGAAGATGAAAGCGATTTTTAAATGTCTACCTGCAGGAGCGGGTCGAGGAAAGGACATGGCCAACATCACAGGCCACCGAGGGAAGGACATGTCCACCATCTTACAGGAAGAAGGAAAGGAGAACGGCCGGCCCCAGAGGCCCAGCGCGGGTCAGCGGAGGAAAAAGCGGCGGCGTCTCAACGACCTAGACAGCGACAGCACGGTGGAGGAAGAGGAGAGCGAGGAAGAGTTCCGCCTCAGTGACAGGTAGAGCGGTGATGAGCAGTCTCTCTGGTGAATAAGTTTTATTTATTAAATGTATATTTTTTTCGTTTGAATTCCGTTCTCTCTACGTAACCTCGCAGCAGTGAGGACGAGGAATTCGTGGCGTCTGATAACGATGCGGAGAGCGAGGCCGGGGCCCGGTCCGCAGACGACAGTGATTTCGGCAGCGATGGCTGTGGCCCGGTCAAACGCCTTTCTTCCAGGCGAACAGCTAAACGGCGGTGGAACACACGGCCTCGCAGGCGACGCAGACCCAAAGGCTACTCTGATGAAGAAGAGCTAGAGTCTGATGAAGAGGAGGAGGAGTCCGAAATCGGTGCGTCCCCTTTGGACAGATCAGTAGCTTACTAAAGAAGTTCTGACTTGGCATTAATGCTGTGTTTATAGATCATGAGTGATCGTCTCTGAGCCTTTACATGATCTACATGGTGCACCAACAAGTGTAATAGAATGGACAGTGAGTGGACACTGTGTTTCAAAACTAAGGATCCATATTAACATACACATTTATTCTGTGTTTTGAAGATATATAACAATGTAAACAATATAAAATGAAGTATTCTTTAGTTGATTAGGTGCTAATGTGAGCAGTAGGGGTGTAAGAAAATATCGAATATCGGGATATTATGTTTAGTGATACTGTATCGATTCTCAAAAACACAGTATCGATACACAGATTCCTGGCAGACTTCCTGAATCATTGTGTGTTGTGTTTAAACCTCTGACCACTAGATGGCAGTGTTGTAATCCATTTTCAGCTCCACTCCAACATTAACAAGCAGCACAAGGGTGCAATGCTATTGTAAGCATTGATAAACCTGTTCATACAGTGGTGTTTTTTAATAGTAGGATTTTAAAAAAATAAATATAAATCAATAAAAATGGGTGGAATTCCCTTTTAATTGGCCATGTTTATATCATATGGACTGGAAATGTTTAAAAAACGTTTACATACAGTATTGAGCCGATTAAAAAAAAACAAAAATTAAAAGCAAGGAAATTCTGTTATACCATGATTAATCGAACACTTGGAGTTACGATATATTGAATGGTGAACGCTGTATCACGATATGTATTATATCGCCAGGTTCTTGCCAATACACAGCCCTAGTGTACAGGGTTTTGAGCTGTGCCAAATCTTTGGAGCCCAAAAAAAATAAAAAGCTTCTTCACTGCTGGAAAGATTGGAAACCGTCAGTAAGCTTGCACTTCAAAACGTAGATCTATCCGATGCTCAGTATGAAATTCCACCGGTTTAGTTATTTTTAGTATATTTAGTTGGTTAAGATGTGAATCAATTCATTTAATGTTATACATTTTTCTATGTGTAGAAACTCCGCACTGATGTCTGATGCCAGATGTCTGAACGGTTTAGTGCCTCTAAAAAAGAAAACTAAATTTTCCGAAGTTATCAGTTTGGAAAGCTAATACACATAATTTCAAACCTGTTTTGAGGAGACCAGAGGAGGGGAATGTGGGGCGTTGTAAGGCAAAGTAGTTCTCCCTTAATGTTGGTTGTTAGCAGCTTTGTACTGTAACTATAGCACAAATGGCTACATTTACATTGTACCTGTTTATTTTGTTTATGTTTGCTTTGCGGTAATGTTGTGTATTTGTTTAGCGACGGAGGGGTCCAGCGAGTTCAGCGACAGCGATCTGGACATGCGCAGACGCCGCTCCCACCGCAGCCGGAAGAAGCAGGTCAACTACAGAGAGACGTCGGACTCGGAGGGCTCCCAGGCGAGCACCAACAAAGACAAGCAGAAGAGCCGCAGGCGTTTGTCCAGCTCGGAGAGCGACGGTCAGTTTCGTATTCTTTACGGCTTTTCAACCTTAGACCCCTTCTCAGTTGAAGTAGGGGTGTGCGTTTTATATATATCGTCTATGATAATACCTGAATTGCCGTGTTATCGATGTGGAGCAGACTGTATCGAGTACGCTACTGACTAGAAAACAATCAACAATCTAAACTCCTCGACTCCACGCGCTCACTACTTCATGTTTTAGTTCAGGCTGCTGCGAGTGCACATTGAGTGCCCATACTGTGTGCTAGCATAGGCTAAAGCTAGCATAGGCTAAAGCTAGCATAGGCTAAAGCTGCCTGAACAACACACCTAAAGCTGAAACTAAGTGAACACACTGCTCCAGAGGAAGAAACTCAGACACCACCAGCCCCTCAGTCTACCTCCTTAGATTTAACTCCTAAGCAAGGATCATCTTCACTCGTGTGGAGTATGAGGAGTGTATGAGGGGTATGGTGAGCATAAAGAGAGTATGAAGAGAGTATGGTGAGCATAAAGAGAGTATGAAGAGAGTATGGTGAGCATAAAGAGAGTATGAGGAGTATGAAGAGAGTATGAGGAGTATGAAGAGAGTATGAGGAGTATGAAGAGAGTATGAGGGTTATGAAGAGAGTATGAAGAGAGTATGAGGAGTATGAAGAGAGTATGAGGAGTATGAAGAGAGTATGAAGAGAGTATGAGGGGTATGAAGAGAGTATGGAGAGTATGAGGGGTATGAAGAGAGTATGAGGAGTATGAAGAGAGTATGAGGGTTATGAAGAGAGTATGAAGAGAGTATGAGGAGTATGAAGAGAGTGTGAGGAGTATGAAGAGAGTATGAGGGGTATGAAGAGAGTATGAGGGGTATGAAGAGAGTATGAGGAGTATGAAGAGAGTATGAGGAGTATGAAGAGAGTATGAGGAGTATGAAGAGAGTGTGAGGAGTATGAAGAGAGTATGAGGGGTATGAAGAGAGTATGAGGGGTATGAAGAGAGTATGAGGAGTATGAAGAGAGTATGAGGAGTATGAAGAGAGTGTGAGGGGTATGAAGAGAGTATGAGGGGTATGAAGAGAGTATGAGGGGTATGAAGAGAGTATGAGGGGTATGAAGAGAGTATGAGGGGTATGAAGAGAGTATGAGGGGTATGAAGAGAGTATGAGGAGTATGAAGAGAGTATGAGGGGTATGAAGAGAGTATGAGGGGTATGAAGAGAGTATGAGGGGTATGAAGAGAGTATGAGGGGTATGAAGAGAGTATGAAGAGAGTATGAGGAGTATGAAGAGAGTATGAGGAGTATGAAGAGAGTATGAGGGGTATGAAGAGAGTATGAGGGGTATGAAGAGAGTATGAGGGGTATGAAGAGAGTATGAGGGGTATGAAGAGAGTATGAAGAGAGTGTGAGGAGTATGAAGAGAGTATGAAGAGAGTATGAAGAGAGTATGAGGGGTATGAAGAGAGTATGAAGAGAGTATGAAGAGAGTATGAGGGGTATGAAGAGAGTATGAGGGGTATGAAGAGAGTATGAGGGGTATGAAGAGAGTATGAGGAGTATGAAGAGAGTATGAGGGGTATGAATAGAGTATGAGGGGTATGAAGAGAGTATGAGGGGTATGAAGAGAGTATGAGGGGTATGAAGAGAGTATGAGGGGTATGAAGAGAGTATGAAGAGAGTATGAGGGGTATGAAGAGAGTATGAAGAGAGTATGAAGAGAGTATGAGGGGGATGAAGAGAGTATGAGGGGTATGAAGAGAGTATGAGGGGTATGAAGAGAGTATGAGGGGTATGAAGAGAGTATGAGGGGTATGAAGAGAGTATGAGGGGTATGAAGAGAGTATGAAGAGAGTATGAAGAGAGTATGAGGGGTATGAAGAGAGTATGAGGGGTATGAAGAGAGTATGAAGAGAGTATGAAGAGAGTATGAGGGGTATGAAGAGAGTATGAGGGGTATGAAGAGAGTATGAGGGGTATGAAGAGAGTATGAGGGGTATGAAGAGAGTATGAGGGGTATGAAGAGAGTATGAGGGGTATGAAGAGAGTATGAAGAGAGTATGAGGGGTATGAAGAGAGTATGAGGAGTATGAAGAGAGTATGAGGAGTATGAAGAGAGTGTGAGGAGTATGAAGAGCGTATGAGGAGCTTCAGGAGTGCACTGTCCAAGATCTAAACCAGTTAAGGAGTCTGTCTAAACTCACACTCAGTAAACTTCAGTGAGTCATTCACTAAAGAAGAACCTTCACCTGATAATGCTGGGATTGGCTCCAGCCCCCCTGTGACATAGACTAGTGGGATAAAGCAGAAGATAATAGATGGCTGGATGGTTGGATATTAATATCCTTTAAGAAGTGCAAGCCAGTAAAATTTAAGACTTTTATAAACACATTTTTCAATAATGCACAATATCGTTTATTATTTAATAAAAAAAATATATATAGTTGAGGTGTAGACTTCTGTCTGTATTAAAAATAATGATCTTTTTACGTGGGTCTTCATTCTGCAGCGTCTTTCCACTCCGCGGATTCCGAAGAGGAAGCCCGGAAGAGTAAGAAGCGGAAGGCCGACTCGTCGGAAGAGGAGTCGCGCAAGCGGCGCCAGCGCCTGTCGCTCAAGCGCAGGAGGGAGTCGGAGGAGGAGGAGGACGACGACGACGATTCGGACGAGTCGGAGGAAGAGGAGCGGCCCATCCGCAAACGGGTGAACCGCATCGATTCGGACGACACCGAGGAGGAAGAGGAGAAGGAGAAGAAGCCCACGGAGAAGGAGTCCGAGGACGTCCTGGAGAAGGGGGTCGCCAATCTTGACTACAACTTGGTGGAGCTTCCTCCCACTAACGGACAGAGCCCCATGAAAAGCCTGGAGGGCTTGATCCCGCGGCCCGCCACGGGGGCGAGCAACCCGGCTCAGCCGGGCCTGAAAAACAGCAGCGCGCCACCGCCGCCTCCTGCTCCTCCCGGGGCCATGGCTGCCAACGGCCTGGTTCCCCAGGAGATGGCGCCACAGGACGAAGACGAGGACGACCTCTTAGGGGTCACAGACCTTGTAGACTATGTCTGCAACAGTGAACAGTTGTAAGACACACGTACGCTTTTCCTTTTCTTTATTTTTATCTTTTTATTTCAAAGTCTTCTGTTTCTCCACCCCTCGTCCAGCACTCCTTTAGCGTTCTTCTTTCCTTCACGCTCCTCGTAGTTTTCTGTTTTCTCGGCCGTTGCCGCGTACCATGTTACATACAGTATCCTTCAGACGTCTGCTGACGTGGTCCTCAGTGTTCTGTGTGCCAGCGGGAAGAACTGATGATGAATAAGGGGACGGAGCGAGCGGGGACGCCGGAGACGGTCCAGCTTACAGCGGGAAGGTGGTCCGCTTGGCAGAGGCTGGTGGGAACTGGCTTTGCGTGAGCGAGGAGAGCAGCACCTGAACAAAAGATGTAAATAAATTCACCAAACGAAGGTGTGGCCGGCGGGGGCGTTGGTGGGCGACTCCCTGAGATGTTCTTATTTTTGAATCTTTGCGAGAGAAATAATGACACCAAGCCTCCGGCAGCACAACCCCCAAACCCCCCGCCCCCCCTGAAACAACTCCCCACCTCTCTTTTACACTAATCATGTAGCCATTCCTTTTCAGCCAATCGGGAAACCTCATGAGACTTTACGGAATATTTTCAATATTTGTTGAATTCGAAGACACATGAGTGCTCACTGTTGTTATTACTGCTGGGAAATCTGAGAGATGATGATGATGATGATGGTGGTAGTGATGATGATGATGATGAAGGACAGTGGTGATGGCGTAGAGGGTCAGAATTGCATTCCAGCCGAGGTCTGGACACCTGCTTTTCTAAAACGTATTATTATTATTATTTTTATTATTATTATTATTATTATTATTATTATTTTCCAAGGAATCAGTTTTGTAGTAAGTGAGCCCCCCACCCCCCCCTCATTGGTGCAGGATGCTCTTGAATGTCTTGAACACTGATTGGTTTGAAACTGCTACTTGCGTTTAGCTAAAGGCCATGTCTGTATTCTAATGAGAACGTAAGCTTGGTTTTGTTAAACTCTATTTATTCTTAAAAATTGTAATTTAGGACTAATTGCAGCTCAATCATTCACCTACTTCCTTCTCGAGCGCGACAGGTCGGAGGTCCAGAGTGGGAACTACGGGACGGTACACAGATGTTGCTACCGAATGGGTCTTGTGTAGAAATATAGCCAACTCTAAGTGTTAGATTAATCATGGTATAACAGAATTTCCTTGCTTTTAAGTTGTTTTATAATCGGCACGATACTGTATGTGAACGTTTTTTTAACATTTCCAGTCCATATGATATAAACATGGCCAATTAATGGGGAATTCCACCTAATTTTTAATTTTTATTATTATTATTTTTTTAAATTTCAGAAAATGACGGTGTTTGGAATTCACACGGATGCATTCAGTGGTTGTTTGTGAAATGTTTCGCTGTAGAGACTTAATACGTCTTCTGAGTTTTTATAGAATTTAGATGGTAAAGAACCTGGTGATACAATACGTATCGTGATACAGCAGTCACGATTCAATATATCATAATATATTGCGATACTATAAGTGATATACTGTGATTTTTCTAATCCTACTATTAAAACACACCACTGTATGAACAGGTTTGTCAACTCTTACAATAGCATTGCGCCCTTGTGCTGCTTGTTAATGTTGGAGCGGAGCTAAAAATGAATTACAGCACTGCCATCTAGTGGTCAGAGGTTTAAACACATCTGTGTATCGATTTTTGGGAATCAATACAGTATCACCAAACATAATATCCTGATATTCGATATTTTGATATTTTCTTACACCCCTAATAATAATGTCTCCTTGGAGACGGGGGTTTTGCATTACCATGTACCTCTCTGGACTAAAAGTAATAGAAGTACATTTTTAAGTAAGCCCAAACTTTTATCTCAGAGTGATGCGTCAGATTGCAGGCAGTGTATTTAACCAGTTGATGCAACTAGAGTTACGTTTACAGCAATGAGCCGCCGCTCTCACCCAGAGTGAATTACAAAAGTGCTTTGTAGTCCACTCTCACAATGTATCCCAGCTAGAACACCCAAGCCCGTGTGTGCACAGCTCTGACTCAGCAAGTATCTCTAGAACGAAGCGTTTCACATCAAACCATCCCAAATGATTTTACATCACAACCGCTTACATAGAAATTTTGAAAAATATGTGGAGTTCCCCTTTAAGCCTGTTTTGACCTTATTGTTGTTATTTTTGTGATGTCACAAAAATGAGCACATTCTCATACCCCAGTCTAGCCCCCTCTCCCCCCCGCCAGCCAGGTGGAAGACTGTTTCAGCCTACAGGCAGAGCAGCCAGACGTGTATACACCAGCCTTAAAGGCTCAGTAACAGCCTGTTTCTATACTGTACGGGAAACAGAGGCGTCCCGTCAACATGAACTCTCGACTGTTTTCAGTACCAAGCATGCAAATTAAATATATAACAGGACGTGGACCCTTTTTAGTCCTCCGGGCTCTTTTCTAGGCATTTTAACCCCCCGATAGACCCCCAATAGATAGTCATTTCAGTAGAAGCGACGGCCCAATTGAAACACTATTGCTGCGGCAGCTCGTGCGTGCGTCAAAGGCCAAACTGAAACGCGGTCATTCGTGATGTTGTATGTGATCATGTACATGTGTAAAACTTCCAGTCCAGCATTTAATTGGTTTAGGATGAACACGTCACATAAGTGTTTTTATATATATATATATATTATATATATATATTTTTTTTTTCTTTTTATTATTGTAGGTTAGCTGAAGGATAGGTGACCCTGTGTTTTTTTTTTTTTTGTTTTTTTATATATAAGGGGGGGCATGGATGTTTGTTTTACATCATATATTATCTGTGGAGTTTAAGCAAGTCATTTCATCTCAGTTTAATTACGAATATTTAATAAAAGGGATTTTTTTTCTGCACTATATATTGACATTATAACCTGTTTTTGTTTTTCCTCTGTACACAGACTATTTTTCTTTTCATATCTGAGCAATATATTTTTCTTCTAAGCAGAATATATGTATGACCCCCCCATTCCTACTGTTAAAGTCCTCGGGAGAGGGTGCTCTGTGGTGTCTAACACTACGTCGACCACCTTGCGATCGAAGCCTTCCTTTATCTTCAAGCCAGGATGCGAGCGAATCAATAACGGACGCTGTCTGTGGGAGGAGTGGGGGTCGAAAGCAGCCGGAGAGGGGGGGAAGCACGAGACTCGGGATTTCTCTTTTGCGTGTACTATATCTGTAGTTTTTTGCTGTAACATAGTTAGAAGCATTTTTAAAATGGGTCGGATGATGATATATATTTAGCAGTCCTTTATGATTGCGACTGTTTATATTTCTTTTACTTTCTTTTCTGTTTTTGTAGTAGGTCGTGGCGCCGCTCACAACTTTTGTACAACTCTGACGTGTCTAAAAGTGAGTTATGGCATGTTTGTTCCGTCTGATTTCTGTCCGTGCGTTTTGTTTTGTGGGGACGCGTGACATCCAAAGTGTGGGGCTCAGTTTAAAGGGGAATTCCACCAGTTTTTTTTTTTTTTTTTTAGTATTTTGGCATAAGAAGTTGGTTGCATTGCCCTTCGGTGTGGGGCTTGGCTGGGGGGTTTGGGGATGGGGGTGAATGTGGTACAGCTCAGTGTAGATTGTCATCTCAGATTTCTTTGCAGGGGTGGGGATTGGAACCAAGATGGACTGGGGTTTTATATGATATGTTTATGATTCAATTGATTCATTTGATTCATTTAATTGATTCATTTGATTCATATGACTCATATTCGCACTGCATGTATTTTGCCACCTTATTAAAAAACAGTTTGGGCCTAAATCTGATTTCCAAACCATCAGATATATATATATATATATGGGTCTCTGGTTCCTATTACCACCACTGTGAACAGTGCTGACTCTAGAATGAAGCACCGCACGCTATGAACGGTTTATTTATGCCACAAGGAATATAATTGGAATTCCCGTTTGTTGAGTTTGCTTGCTGATCCATGAACTTATGGTATGTACCTCTGGTGAGGCTGTGTGTCCTCCCCTCCCCCGCCCACCCCATTGGTTTGCATTTCCCACCAGTGGTCCAGTATGCTCCACTGCCCGCTAGAACATTTGTACATAACGTAAGCTGTTCTTAGAGGGGGCCGTGGCGGAGTTTGCTACCAGCTGGGCTCAGAAAGATGATGTGGTTGTGACAGCATTGATTGAGTGCTTTGTAAAAAAAAGAAAACAAAAGAAAAAAAAATTGTCCTGTAATATAATGTTTACGCTTGGCATGCACATCTCTCCTAATCCAGTTTGTTTTTTGTTTTTTTTATATATATATATATATAAATAATCCTTAATAGTACAAAACCTTGCATCACGATTTTCAATTCAGATGCTCCCTAAGCAAGGTCACGACCTCCGTGGTCTCGCTGAACAGTATTTAATACTAAGGAAATCCTCCGTTCTCAGAAAACACAACCTGTTCTCATCACTCCCCTGTGTACCTCATAAGACCAGATTGCATCGAGCATGAGATTAAAGTGACTCGCCGCTCGAGTCTCCATGACGCGCTGTGAGCAGAAATGAAGGTAGAAGGTCTGGAATCCTCGTAGGAGATGGAAGTTAGTGCCAATAAGTTCAGCTGTTTTTCAGTGGTCGGGTTGTAGGCCTGAGCAGATGCGTGCGGTGGGAGTCTGGTTTGGGCATTAGCTTCTAGAGGTGTCCTCTGTCTGTGTTCTACTTTCCGATGTTGGTCTGTTTTAATTTTTATTTTGTTGTTTTTGTTAACTGTATTGTAATTTCTTTCATATAAATACAATCTTGTACATTTGTCATAATAAAAAGGTGCTGCACCTGTACTTGTGACTGTTTTCCAAGGTCATGAACCTCATTCTTGTGTCCACGCTGCCGAGAGGTCACTGGAGCCTCTCGGGTTCCTATAAACCGGGGCTGGCTGTAGACCATGAGTAGTGTAGTTTAGGTCTGGACGGCTTGTTTAGCACAATGAGATCTTGGGCCCCGTTGGCACGGCTGCGCTCTACCTCACTGACTATAGGGCCTGAGGACCAGACTAACAATCTAGAGGTTCTGGAGATCTGCTGCCTTGAAGAGTCTGGTTCTAAGCATCACTCCAGCTAATGAGCTTGTACAAAAACCCCTGATTGGCTGGAGCAGATACAGTGGTGTCAGATCAGGGTATGTTAGGTGAGAAGATAAGTCTTAAGAGGAGGGTTGGGGACCACTGGAGTCTTCTATAAGGGGGGAAAGTTGTATTAATGCACACACATTTATATACAAACATATATACATAAAAATATACACACATATATATATATATATATATATATACAGGGGTTGGACAATAAAACTGAAACAAATTTATAATTTATTAGTATGGTGTAGGGCCTCCTTTTGTGGCCAATACAGCGTCCATTGGTCTTGGGAATGACATATACAAGTCCTGCACAGTGGTCAGAGGAATTTTAAGCCATTCTTCTTGCAGGACAGTGTTCAGGTCACTACGTGATGCTGGTGGAGGAAAACGTTTCCTGACTCGCTCCTCCAAAACACCCCAAAGTAGCTCAATAATATTTAGATCTGGTGACTGTGCAGGTCATGGGAGATGTTCAACTTCACTTTCATGTTCATCAAACCAATCTTTCTCCAGTCTTGCTGTGTGTATTGGTGCATTGTCATCCTGATACACGGCACCGCCGTCAGGATACAATGTTTGAACCATTGGATGCACATGGTCCTCCAGAATGGTTCGGTAGTCCTTGGCAGTGACGCGCCCATCTAGCACAAGAATTGGGCCAAAACCATCACTGATCCACCCCCATGCTTCACTCTGGGCATGCAACAGTCTGGGTGGTACGCTTCTTTGGGGCTTCTCCACACCGTAACTCTCCCGGATGTGGGGAAAACAGTAAAGGTGGATCATCAGAGAACAATACGTGGTTCACATTGTCCACAGCCCAAGATTTGCGCTCCTTGCACCATTGAAACCGACGTTTGGAATTGGCACGAGTGACCAAAGGTTTGGCTATAGCAGCCCGGCCGTGTATATTGACCCTGTGGAGCTCCTGACGGACAGTTCTGGTGGAAACAGGAGAAGCTGAGGTGCACATTTAATTCTGCCGTGATTTGTTTTCTGTTTTTTGGATACAATCCGGGTTAGAACCCAACATCCCTTTCAGACAGCTTCCTCCTGCGTCCACAGTTAATCCTGTTGGATGTGGTTGGTTCTTCTTGGTGGTTTGCTGACGTTACCCTGGATACCGTGGCTCTTGATGCATCACAAAGACTTGCTGTCTTGGTCACAGATGCAGCAGCAAGACGTGCACCAACAGTTTGTCCTCTTTTGAACTCTGGTATGTCCCATAATGTTGTGTTATTGTAGTATTTTGAGCTAAACTGTCTCTTACCTACTAACGGAACTTCACACTCTGATCTTACTGGTGCAGTTAATGAAGATTGACCACCAGACTGGAAACCTCCCACACTAACATGACAGGTGTTTCAGTTTCATTGTCCAACCCCTGTATATGTGAGATGTACACTATTATTCAGGTGGTTTAGTGTGAAATGGTTAATTGTAGAGACAGTGGTAGTGATGGGAACCAGGGGTCATCATGTCTCCAACACAAATATAACCATTTGATTTACTTCCAAAACCACCAGTCTTTTGGGTTTAGGTATGTAAAGTTAATGACATTAAAATAGTCATAAATCTGAAAATACTATGTTTTCCTTGGGGACTATTTTCTGTGTGTATCCCTCCACCGTGAAAGGATTAAAATAAATGGAACAAAATCCAATTTAAGCCAAAACCTTATCATACAACGTCTCAGACAGCACATTCCTTACAACTTTCATCCCTCCATCCATCGCTTTCCTAACAATACCATATAATATTACTCTAATGAAGTTTTTGGAGATAGACGTCTGGTTCCATTCACCATCGCTGTGAACAATTCTGATTGGCTGAGCTTCTCTATCACAGCATTTCACACCAAACCACCCTGAATCACTCTGTGTACACCTCATCCCTTTCAATGTGCAGAATTTTCTTTAAAAAAATGTGGTGGAGTTCCCCTTTAAGAACAGGGACGCATGCACTAACTATGAAATGATCACAAAGCCCGCCCAGTCCGGTGATCTATTTAGCAGCCCCGCCCCCAGAGGCGCCACGAGAGCTCGCGCGTTCACGCTGTAGACGTAGAAGAAACGAGCGCGCCCATCATCATCATCATCATCATCATCAGTGGCGCGTGCTTCATTTCAACTTCAGCAATGGTGCAACTTTAAAGCCCCCGAAACTACGTTTACGCTCGCGCGGCTCATGTTCTAGGACAGAAGCCCCCCGTGTCTGTGCTTTACCCACCAGCCCGGCGCCGCTTAACCAGCTTTCTGATCTCTCTGAGAGAGAAATCTGATGCACGTAGTTGGAAGGATGGTCGTGCTGCACAGCGTGTCGCCCCCGAGCGAAGGAGTGAGACACGAGCAGGCTGATACCACCGCGGTGCTGGACGGGAAGGGGCTCGGTCCTGGAACTCTTTGTGTGGCGGAGTCGTAAGTACAGCAGCGCTGGAAATCAGATTTCCAGCAGCCTGAGCTTGGTGGCTTAAAGGGGAAGTCCACCGACTTTTCCAAAATTAGTAGTAACCCAGAGTGGTTTGGTTGCTTATCCAGTCAGATCTGTTCAAATCAGTGACGGCGAATGGAACCAGACGTCTGAGGACCTCTGAAAGCACCTTCAGAGAAAGTTAATTATAGGAGTGTGAAGGCATTGTCTGATCTCTGACATGCAAACTTTTGGCTTTAAAATGTGTTTGGGTTCATTTATTGTAGTCCATGTGTGGTGGAGGGGTACTTTACAGGCCACTGTAGGGCAAAATGAAAATATAATATAAAAAATATATATATTTTCAGATTATTATTTTACTGTCATTAACATCATGTATAAAAGCAATAAATAAAAATAAGCATGTGGAGGTGGTTTGGATGGTAAATGAATTGGCTGGAGATGTGCCGACCCCTGCTGCCCATTACCGCCACCATAAAGAAATCAAAGTCTCTAAGATAAGCCGTTTCAGACCAAGCTGCTGTAAATAGTTTAGAAATTTTAAAAAAGTGGTGAAAATCCCCTTTCAACTGTGCAGCATCCGGTTGTTACAGCTGGCTTTTGTTCCTCTCCTCTGGGGCAGCCGTGTGTCGTGGTTTGATGGATCCGGAGTGGGATTTTCTTTGGATTATCCGTCCATCAGTCTCCACGCCATCTCCCGCGACCTGAGCACTTACCCTGAGGAGCACCTGTACGTGATGGTCAACTCCAGGCCTAAAGGTAGGAGCACAGTTTACAGGGGCTTTGGAAGTCTATTATATGAAGAGGGGGCAAAAAAATGATAAAGTTTGCCTGTAAATGGGGAAAATTGTTTATTCAAGTGTTTTCCTCTCTTCATCATCTTCCATTAACATGTGCACGGCTGCCTGTGTGTTGTTCAGTCGTTAAAGGGAAACTCCACAGACTTTTCCAAACATCTGAATAATTACATAATTAAAATATAAACAGTCCTTCATTCTTTGGTTTGGTGTGAAATGCTTCATACTAGACAAACTTGCTGAGTTAGAATTGTTCACAGTGGTGGTGAATGGAACCAGACGTCCACCTCCAAAAGCTCCCTCATATGAACTGGTTAGGAATGCAAAGTCTGATTGTGTTTATTTTTTTAATGGTAGTTTTGTGATTAAGCTTTGATCTAAAATGTGTTTTAATCTGTTTTAATATATTCATAACGAAGGGACGAGTGAAGGGTGTCCTAAGGCAAAGCTTATTTTCAGATATTGCCATCATTAAAGTTCCATATTAAGAACACTGGTTGTTTCTGATTATAGATAAAATGGCTATATTTGCGTTGTAGACGTGGCAACCACTGGTTCCCATCATGACCACCACCACAAATACCAATGAAGACAGGTTGGCGAGTTTCTCTACAAATGAATCTGTTCAAATCAGTGATGGTGAATGGAACCAGATGTCTGTTTAGAGAACCTCTAAAAGCTCTATCAGAGAAAGTTAATTATATGTCTATGAAGGCATTGTCTGATCTCTGACATGCAAACCTTTGGCTTTAAAATGTGTTTGAGTTCATTTATTGTAGTGTGTGGTAGGGGTGTGTCATATCGTGTCGTACACAATAATATCATTTTTGAATATTGTGAAGGATATTATACCCTGAAGTATCGTGTCATATCACCCATCACTAATTATCACATCAGGGTACTTTTACTGTTCACACTTTTCTCATTTCCCATTATATATCTACTAGAGACAGATTTTATCTGACCAGTATCATTCACTTTACTTCAGTCCTGGATATATGGAGATATTTGGAGTTCATTATTTAGTATCGTGACATTCTGGATCATTGACTTCTGTTACAATCTGATAAACTCTTGTATTTTTTAATATCTCAGTTAGGGGTGTTCTATATCATATTGTATGCAATAATAAAATTTAATTTTCATTTTGTTGCAGTAGTGTATTCTTGAAATATTTTTTAAAATTCAATTCAAGAGTATCGTTCTCGCAAAACGATGGTGTGGTATCTGCAGGCCACTGTAGGGCATAATAATAGAAACCGATAAAAACAGTTTGGCGACTTTCTCTACCAATGAATCATGAGTGAAAAGGTGTTGATAGTAACCAGGAGTCACAGTATCTACATAAATATAGACATTTTATTTACTGTACACAACTACCAGTGAATCTATGTATCGTCGCTGTCCAGAGAAAAACCATTGGAGAACATTTTTATCAGTTTTTATTTGAACAGACCAGCTGCTGGACCAATAGAAATGCTCCAAACTAGCTTGGAAAAAATTCCGGTTCCATTGACTTACATTTAAAAGCAGGTTTTTGCCTCTCCTGTAAAGTTGCCATTTTGGAGTTGCTTGTTTTTCATTGGACAGCAACGATAGGTCTCTTGTTGTAGATAACGTGACTCCTGGTTCCCATCGCCACCAGTTTTTCAACAGTAAACCACTTCACATCAAAAGACGCTCAAAAGCTTATTGATCTCAGTGTTAAATCACCGTTAATGTTATTGTTGAATCAAAGTTGGATTTGGTGTTGATTTTGAAAAGTGAATCAATGTTGATATGGCAACATTGTTTCAACATCAGTCTTTCAACCCTGAATAAACCATAGCTTGTATTTGGGATGCTCAAAAATTGCATTGCAGAGGAAACAAACTCTACGCTATGATGAAAAATGAACATCTTTATATTTTTTACTCTCTCTGTACATGTATAAATGTAATAAAGTGCTTCAAAAGGCAGAATTTTGAAGACATAATGTTAATTTAACGTTAAAAGTTCAACGTTTGCACAACCAATTAACATTAAATGTTGTTTCAACATTGTTTCAAAATTGAAACAACAACATCATACATTATTTCAACCATGTTTCAACGTTGAAGCTCAGTTGTGTGCCAGCTGGGAGGAGTCACAGCATCTTTGTTTACTGTATGAAACTACCAGTGAACCTACGTACGTGAGCTGCACTTGCATGAGATCATGTTGAAGATGATGTGACTCCTGGTTCCCATCACCACCATCATCACCACCACTCTGTAGGGAAACTGTACACAGTTTTTCAACAGTAAACCCACCCAAAGTTAAGGACGCTTATTAACTTTGATCTCAAAGACAAAGTTCTGAAAATTCAGTGGTGGTGACGGGAACCAGGAGTCACAACATCTCCAACACAATTTTTATTTACTGTATGAAACTACCAGCGAACCTACATACGTGAGCTGCACTTGCATGAGATCATGTTGAAGATGATGTGACTCCTGGTTCCCATCACCACCATCATCACCACCACTCTGTAGGGAAACTGTACACAGTTTTCCAACAGTAAACCCACCTCACATCAAAAGTCGCTCGTTAACTTTGATCTCGGTGACGAAGTTTTGAAAATTCAGTGGAATTCCCCCTTAATTTTCCAAATGGAAGCTTGAAAGGATAATATGTTGGCGTCCTTTCAGAAGCGCGTAGCCAGGCTTGGTGTGCGGTATTATCGGGAGGCAGCTTTTCTTCCCCGCGCGTCTCTCTTTAATCTGACAGACTTAGTTGAAGATTTAGGCCTTTCCTGTGTTCTACCAGACAAAGCCAGCTGTCGCGTGGGAAAACAGTGTTTTGTGCCCAGATGCTTGTCTTGCCTCTCTTTAGGGAGCCCAGCCTTTCTTATGTAGACCGCGCTTTGGCAACAGCCCGCTTGGCTGAGTGTACCCACCTCAAAGGCTACAGGGATCTAAGCGTTTCCTTTCGATTTAGTTGAAACTTCTTGGTGTTCCTGAGGAAACGGAGCACTAAAAGACCCTCTTCTTCTTCTTTTCCAGTAAAAGCTTATGAGGTGGTTGGTAATAACTAGGATTATACTCCATTATTGAATACAAGTGGAGGGGTTTAGTTGAAGGCTGTGCTTAATCTCCGTCCAGGCGTTCGGGCTCCAGAAAATCTAATCCATTGAGTGAACGTCTTCTATTGTTTGGAGAATGTTCGTGAAACGTAAAGGTTTTTTAACGTGATCTGTTTCGTTTTAAGACGATTCCAAGGACGAGGGGAAAAAGGCCAAGGATGAAGACAGCAGTAGTGACGATGATGATGACGATGACGACGACGACGACGACAACGATGACGAAGATTCCGTAGGCCTTGTGACGGAGATCCGATTCGTTCCAAACGATAAAGGCTCTTGTGAGTGTTCAGAGTAGATGCTTTATTCTTGAAGATGCTTTAAGGAAGGTCTGACTTTGACTGGTAACTGCACAGTCTTATAGGCCTGCCTACATGGTTCATCTGGCCCATGTGACCCGTCTGGCCAAGTTGTTATCTCCAGAGTTTGGGGCAGGTTTGATTTGGGGGTTCCTGCCGTGAAGTGACTGGACTAGCTGAGCTGTAAACTTCTCGTAACCTCTGTAGCATTTGGTGTGGTGGCCGTCAGTGTCTCACTTTAACAGATTGGTGTCCATTTTTGTCGATTTTAAGTTTTCTATATCATTTGAACACGCCAATGTTCGTTTACATTGTGTGGAAAACATTTTACGAGGAATGGACCAATAGAAATGCTCCTAAATACCTTGGAAAAACAAATCTGGTTCCATTGACTTATCTATCTATCTATCTATTGTGCTTTTTCCAAACTTGATGTCTGCAACATGTTCCAAAACAGTTGGGACAGGACCATGTTTACCACTGTTGTACACAATGGGTCTCAAATCCTAGTGAGCTCCTACATGGGCAGCATTTTACTTCATAGTATGCGCTCCCGACATGTAGACTGTCCCAATTCTTACATACCTTAAACATGCTGTCTACTGAGGAACCTTATTTAGACCTGATTTTAAGGAAGCATGGAACGCTTCCTCAGCCGCTAAGACAATCCCATGATGCAACACAGGCTAATCTACGAGCAGTAAAGTCGTTTTAAAACGTTTTTAAAATTTTGATTCTCTCTGGAGTTTTAATGTGTTTCTGGTCATATAATCACACTAAACAGTATTTAATTATCAACTCTGTAACGAGTCCTTCACCATTTACATTTTTATACTCCAGACATTAGCATTTATACTAGTGGATTTTTAAACCTCTGGCTATTATTTTGGATGGCGGCCGGTAGCTTAGCAACCAGCTAAACCACCGGTGGCGTGCTGCAGTGGGCGGGAACAAGCCGTCACGCAGTCTCTCTCTAACTAGAGCGTCTCAGTAATCTGTTTTATGAGGAGAGATGAGGAGAGAACACTGCTACTTACACAGCTGCTACCTAGACAGCCTACTTACACACTCACTAGGGTTTGAGACAGACCCAAGGTTTCCTTTTAACTATGAAGACACAAACTGATCCTGTTTTGAATGAATTCAGTATTTAAATTGTTTTCTGATGTGCTATGTAGAAGATATGTGGCATTTACACTCTTATGATTTGGTCCTATAATGAAATTAGCTCCTTTTCTTAGTGGAAGCTCATGAATCATTTGATGAGCTCTGCTCTGATTGGCTGGTTTACAGTGAGGCAAAGCGATGAGCATGCAGACGCAACATGTTGAGATAGACTAAATAAAATGAACCCCTCTGTAAATAAACTCTGCCCTCATACTGTTTACTAAGCTCTGCTGGTTACTTGGAGCTGCTAGTATCTAACGTTACCTACACCAGCTCCTCTCTTTCATCTGGACATCAAACACAAAGTAGATGAAAGGTGTCTCTGTGAAACTTTCAGTTTAAGATGATCTGCTTCAACCAGCACACAGTGGTCCACTCACACATCATGGCTGCTACTTCCAGTCACTGTTGGAGGTTGTGGTGCTAATAAAGGTGGAGCTGCTCGTCTCTTCAGTCTCTTCAGTGTTGAACGCTGAGCTGAAGCTGCTCCGAGTGAAAACTGTCCAGAGTGAAACTTTAATCTGCTGTTAAAGATGTGGGAGCTGAAGTTCAGCAGCTTGTTTGGTGATTTTTCCCGTTCCACCTTAAATGGTGCTACAGTTACATTCTGGCAGGCTGCAGTGTTTAAGGTGGAACATTAGATGAAGAATGTGGAGAATAGGAACTTCAGGCTGGTTTAAAGATGAACATGTAGCTCTGACAGTAGGGTTGTTTGTTGGGAAGGAATGAGAAGTGCTGATGTTCCCTTCACAGCCTGGAACGCTGGATTTCTCCACATAGTCACCAGTTTGGTGGTTGTTGTGGTCGTATGTAAATGTTGGGGGTGTAAATATTAATGAGTCTGTTACTGTTGAGGTTCATGGTGTGTCACGTCTATCTACTGAACTCTCTGTATTACACTATGACAGTGTATATACAGCTTTCCATCCTGTGCTACCTTTCAGGTATTCCTGAGTGGCCATGTTCCTAATGGAAGCATGCTGGTTAAGGTTTTTATTATATACTGCATCTCGGAGGATGAAATAACAGATGTTTGCATTCTTGCACAAACAGCTCTCCTCCTGTCCTGGATGCTCCATTTACATCCAAGCATGATGGCGTCACCAGTTTCTGAATCTTTTACAAAGCCCATAGTCCTAATCGACCCAGTCCCATCTTTCGTGGAATGTGTTGCCGACATTAGTTTCAGAATAAGCCTGTATTTACAACAAAACAATAAAAATTAACGTGGCAACATATTACATATATCATCGTCTCGAAAATGGCCACTGTACAGTAGAGGCCAAAAACCTGGAAGTCAATGGACCCAGAAATATTACCAAGCCTTTTTGGAGCATGAAATTTTCACATACAGTTAGGCCCAGAAATAATTGGACAGTGACGGAGGTTTTGGCATTTAAACTGTTCACTAGACCATATTCAAGATACTGTTATATAGTTAATACAAGCTTTAATTTGAGGGTATACACATCCTAATTAAAGGAGGGGTTTAGGAACTCCTTAATATTTTGCTGCTCCTTTTTTAAAGGACCAAAAATAATTGGACAACCATCTCAAAAGCTATTTATGGACTTTTCCCTCATTAACTCCTCATTAATTAAGCAGGTAAAAGGTCTGGAGTTGATTCCAGGTGTGGCATTTGCATTTGGAAGCTGTAGCTGTGAACCCACAACATGCTGTCAAAGCAGCTCTCAATGGAAGTGAAACAGGCCGTCGTTGGGCTGAAACAAAGAAGAAATCCATCAGAGAGAGAGTGTAAATGTTAGGAGGGGCCAAAATAACGGTTTGGTACATTCTGGGGGAAAAAGCTCACTAGTGTGCTTGAGAACTCAAAAAGGCCTGGACGTCCTCGGAAGTACAGTACAGATGGACAATATCCCAAAATAGGCAAAGTTTTCTTAAGGCAAAGACGTATTATATTCTGTAATGGTGGAGTCAATCACCAGATCTCAACCCGATTGAGCACTGATTTCACTTTCTTAAGACAAAACTTAAGGTAGAAAACCCCTTAAACAAGCAATGACTGAAGACAGCTGCTTTAAAGGCCTGGCAAAGCATCACAAAGGAGGAAACCCAGAATTTGGTGATGTCCATAGGTTCCAGATATTAGTCAGTCCTTGCCTGCAAAGGATTCTCAACAAAGTATTAAAAATTAACATTTTATTTACAGTAATGTTAATTTGTCCAATTACTTTTGAGCCCCTGAAATGAGGAAGCTTTGTAGCACACTGATTGCAATTCCTAAACATGTCATAGAATATTTTTGTTCAACCCCTTGAATTAAACCTGAAAGTCTACACTTCATCCCAGTTATTTCATTTCAAATCCATTGTCGTGGCACAGAGGGCCCAAATCATAAATTGTGTCACTGTCCAAATATTTCTGGGCCTAACTGTATATATGTGCTTGGTTTTGTCTGCGCTGCAGTGGAGACGATGTTTACGGCCATGTCTGAATGCCAGGCTCTTCATCCTGATCCCGATGACTCTGACTCTGATTTCGACGGGGACGAGTATGATGTGGAGGAGGCAGGTAAGGCTTTGAGTGGAGAGTTGCTCACGTTAGTCACAAATGGAACACATCTGAACCTGTCTGATCTTGCTCTCCTGCTTCTTACTAATTGGACTGTAGAGCAAGGCCAGATCGATCTGCCCACGTATTACTCGTTTGAGGAGGGCATGTCCCAGCTGACCGTGGAGGGCCAGGCTACACTAGAGAGGCTGGAGGGGATGCTTGCTCAGTCCACAGCTCAGCAGCACTGCATGGCTGGAGTCAGGACCGAGGACACAGGGGCCGCAGTAAAGGGTAAGAAGCGTTGACAGTGTGTGTTAAGAGGAGGGAACCATGCATTTTTGTGTAACTGATGTTTCCAGCCGATAAGGCAGGTTATGTGGTTTCAGCAATGTTCTTGCACGTTCGCAGTGATAAGTCACAGGTTTAGTGCGTCATGCTGTTTGGATGCGTGTCGGCCAGATTCTAGACTGCTTGGCTTCAGTTACGCTATCTCTCTCTCCAAAGAAAAATATGTATCTTAAAAACATCGTTGTTGTCCAATAAATAACAGGTATCTCTAAAATTGCAACTTTACAGGAGAGACCAAAAACATATTTTACTTTCAATGGAAATCAAGGGAACCAGAGTTTCTTCCAAGCTATTCTGTGGCACTTCTATTGATCCATTCATCATGAAATTTTCACACAATGTAAACAACTACTGGCATGTTCAAATGATATAAAAAACTCAAAATCGATATATATATATCTCCAAGCTTCTCCTTGCGGAAGCAACCCAGTATTATATTATTTACAGTTCTCATCTAATACCTGCTTTGACTGCTCAGTACTTCATTAAGCTAAATCAAGATTTGCTGCTGAAGGAACTGAATACATTCATACAATGTCTGGGGCGTCCAAGAGAAATCTGGAACTACACTTTGTTCTTCAAACTGGAGCTCAAGAAATGATCTACTTCTTTCACAATAAGATATTCATGTTACTTTGTATTGTATGTATGATTATCTACATCTGTTCTAATCAGATCTGGTGTTCTTACTGCTGAAAATACACTTATTGATCAGATAAAGGCTTTTAAACCATCAGCTTAGGTTCCTCAAACTACTGCATGGTAGTGTATGTGCACCCATATAATATACATATACACGTTTTCAGTATAAGGAGACTCACTCTATGGGATATTTTGGTAATGAAGTTAATTTTCATATAAATAATCCAATTAGCTGTCTTTTGTGTTTCACTGTGCTTTACACCACTCCAGCCTACACTTGGTATCACACATAGCGATCTTAGGTTTGTGTGCATTGGCTTAGCCATTACTCCCCGTTTCACTGACTTGCATTGAAAGTAAAGCTTTTTTTTTTTTCCTTATTGTCATTTCGGGGATTTAAGGTTTTCTTTCTATGGCAGTGATGAAATTGGAAAAGCTAAGAACTAAAATAAGTCTTTAAATTTCTTTTTTTATGTTCTGAGGAATCCCAAACACATTTAGCTTGACTCTGGGGTGGTCAGTCCACTGCTCTGAGAGACCAGCAGCTTGTTAGTTTGATGTGTTTGTATCTACGTTTCTCAGTGAGGAGCTTCTTGAGCAGCTACACATCCTTCCAGACCCCATAGCACTGAGGTGCTCTCTCACAGTGGAAGGCTGGACAGAAACACCTGTAGATCTGAAGGTGGAGCTTGATGTTCTCCTGAATCTCTCTGCTGGGTATCTGTTGGGGATAGTGTTGATGGGTCTAGCAGGTGGTTGTTAGGAGTTTCTTTTCTGATCTCCAGTTTTTAGAAACATCTGTTTTTTATGTATTTAGACGTTGGTTGGAACATATTAAATAGTAGATTCTCTCAGACTTTAACCGGGTTGTTGCTGATAGCTGGCTGGGGAACACAAGTTATCATTCGTTTCTATTCTCAACATTTATTTGCAGCTTTTTCTCTGAAGTAGTCTCCATGGGCAGCGAGGGGTTAAATGCTTTAGGGCACAGAGTTTTAGTCATCAGATGGAATTGAGCCACGTTGTCTCTCTGCTTTGCTGCTTGCACAGAACCACATTTCCTCCCCACAGAATTAATAATAAGGAACTTTATGTAATTCATGAGCCTCTTTCTGCTTTTTTCTCTTTCACAGACGAGTTGAAGAAAACTTCTGATGCTCTTGGAATCTCTGGGCAGTTTGATGATGCTGATGTTGACCACTGGTAAGTTCTAAGGTCGGTTGATAATGTCTTGTGCAGGACATTTAAGTAATTGGACATGGAGGTAGTTATTTATTGTCTCGGCTCTGAAATGCAGCACATTAGATTTCAAATAAAACAATGATTTTGAAGTTTGAAGAGGAGAACCCCACCATTAATTGATGTGGTGGTGTGTTTGTGTGTGTTGTGCTGGTGTGAGTGGAGCAGACACAGCAGTGCTGCCTTGTTAGTCCATCATGTAGATGTAAAATCTGAGACAGCTTGTCTGTTGCTGCACAGTTTGTGTTTCTCTAGTCCTTCATTAGTGGTCACAGGACGCTGCCCACAGAACACTGTTGGCTGGAGAGCTTTGGTTAGTGGATGATTCTCAGTCCCGCAGTGACGCTGAGGTTTTTAAACACTCTAGGAGCAATGATGTGTCTGATCCACTCACACCAGCACACACTGACACACCACCACGTCAGTGTCACTGACCATTGAAGCACAGGGTAATAAAGTATATAGAGAAACATATGAACTATAATCTGTGATTGTAGAACTATGAAGTGCTTCTTCTATATGGCCACAGGAGGTGCGCATATATATATATATATATATATATATATATATATATATATATATATATATAATAAATATTAATAGTAAGATTTTTCAACACTATATGAACAGGTTTGCTTATGCGTACAATAGCATTGCGCCCTTATGCTGCTTGTTAATGTTGGAGTGGAGCTGAAAATAGATTACAACACTGACATCTAGTGGTCAGCGGTTTAAACACAACACACAATGATTAACTGTCTGCCAGAATCTGTGTATCAATACTGTGTTTTTGAGAATCAGTACAGAATCACGAAATGTAATATCCCGATATTCAATATTTTTATATTTTTATACACCCTAAAATAAATAAATAAATATATATATATATATAAAATCAGCACAAAACCACTTACTGTGCCGTTGCTCACAGAATTGTACAATTATGCGGATAAGTATGCCATTAGCGATGCCTCAGCCCTCATGAGGCCGGTTTCTAATCAGCTGTGGCCACTCTGTCCCTCTTCCACAGATGGAACAGAGAGCCTCTTGTTTTCTTTTGCCAGAAACACTTGAAAAGGAGCTGGAACAGGGTAGCGGGGGAGATGCTGAATTTTAACAGAAGCCAAAGCACTGGGCCCTATGAATGTCTCTAGACTAAACTATTGCACACTTGATGGCTAACTTCCACCCCCACCCCCTACCCCCCAAGCCCCTGTGCCCAGCCCCGGCAGAAGCGATGAGGCAGTCATTTTGTGATTTATATGTAACTTTTGTATTGACTTTGTTTTCTACTGACAAACAACAGTTCGTACTAATTTGTGTTTTGATAATGTAATAAATAAAAGTATATAAGTGCTTCTGTTATCTGCGAGAGGAAAGTTCTTGTCCCCCCTGACTGAGCTTGTCTGTGTAGTCTGAATAGCGTTGCTGGTGCCAGTGTCACACAGAGACGTGTCCTAGTTTTTACCCAGACTGTGCTGTGCCAGCGATCAGGTACCGTCATGCCCTCTTCCGGACAGCTGAACTCGTCCCCCCCCAGCTCCTAGCCAGCGCTGAAACAGAAGCACGGCTTTGTGTCTCCTGCTGTGTCTGTGTTTGCATTGTGGGGAAGGTGGGGGGCCGTCAGTTCTGTTGTTTAAGGACAGGAGGTTGAGGTAGAGGTATCGGAGATGCTTGAACCTGCCCCCCCCCCAGTTCTTAAGAATTACTTACAGGGAACATTGGAGCGTTAAAATACACAGTTGGACACAAACCTACACTGTACTGACACTATGTAAGATTTGGGGACCTCTCTGGTGGGAACATTTTGAACGTGGGTTGCGGATGAGAGAGTTCAAAGAGAACTCAGTCAAAACTTGGCGAAGGATGTGTCTAAAACCAACTTCATTAATAATTTTTAAAGAATGCCAATGAACGTTGTTGTCCATTAGTTGGCTCGATGACGTTTGCGCTCCCAGTCTCATGGCAAAATAGTTTTTCGTTAGAGATGAACTGATCAGCGTTTTTGAGGCTGATTCCGATCGCCGATCACCTATCAGCACGATCGGCCGATAGCCGATACCAATCGAGGGCGGGGTATACGCCACGGCAGAGCTACATGCAGTTATTAGCGCAAGCAAACATGGTCTAAACGGGTTTATTACCATTTTTTTAACAAGCTCATGTGAAACAGCATAATATTTTTAACAAAATTAATAGATTGTGAATAAATTAATAGTCTGCATTTAGACCCTTAATTTAAAACGAAAAAGTTAATTAAATAAATTCAGTAAAAACTGCAGTCATTAAACAGACTGTTATTTTAAACTAAATCTGTAATCATTAAATGTAGATCTTGAATTGTTGCTGCTGTTCTGTTGGTACCGGTCAGATCTGGTCTGTATGGTGTTCTTGGTTATTAGTTTTGTGTTAGCTGTGTGTGCTAGCTCTGCTGTTTGCTGATACTCACTGTATTCAGTTGTGTGCAGTGCTGTATCAGATTAGTAGAGTTAAATGTCTTCGTCTTGGTTCCTCAATGAGACACACTGATTTTACTGATTTAAAAACGTCCAGCGCATTTTTTTCTGCAACGCCGCTGCTTTAGTCAGTCTGTTGAAAATTAAAGGGTGTGTATTTCCACCTAGCGGTTCAGATAGGAATTGCAGGGAGGGGGTTCTCCTCTTCCTGGATAAAATACTAGCTGGAAATACAGAATTTAGGCTCATTTGTTTATCGCCATCAATCAGCTCTCGGGATCGGCTCTAAATTGGAGAAATTGGCCGATCACCGATCACATTTTATCGTCCGATACCGATACTTAGCCGATCGATCCTTCCATCTCTAGTTTTCGTCCCATGAATGACACAGATTGTTCTCTAAGTGTTCTTTAGTAAAGTCTGTGGTTCTATATAGACTCATTTAGACTTACTTGCATGCTGAAATGATTCTCCAGTCGAGTTGTATTTCGTCGCAATCCAAAGAAAAACAAGTATCACCAAAATATTAACTTTACACTAGAGGACAAAAACCTTGGGTGCGTCCAAAATCACATACTTGAACAATACGTACTCAAGTGGAGCTAGTGCGCACTGCCTGCCCGTTATAGCAGTACGCTCTTTCAGTGTGCGAGTGTCCACGCGACCTTGGATGCACTACGTCCGCCATCTTACCAACGTCCTGTGACGTAAGACATCAAACCACCACCGCTATTCATTTAAAAGCCTGTTTACTGACGGGTTTAAAGACTGTTTGTGACGCTGTTCTGCATGTTTGTCTGAATATGTACTCTGAATATGCCTAGCTGTAGCTTCTAGAAGACGAAACGGGAGGAGTTTAATCATTGTTTACCTCAGAAGTAGCGCTAACTTCTGTAGCGGTTCACTAGCCAGAGCTACGTACACACAGCCGACGTTTCGCTTTTCACTGTTTTCTCCTCCTATTTGAATTCCTCCACGGCTCCGATGGTATCATGGTATAGGACGTTCTGCTGGGGCTGCATACTTAAAATGTCTTCCGGGGACTTTTCAAGTTCTGGACACAGGACACTGGCATCTGGATAGTTTTTGTTGGTGGACGATTCTCAGTCCAGCAGTGACACTGAGGTTTTTAAACACTCCAGAAGTTGTTGCTGTGTTGCTGTGTCTGATCCACTCACACCAGCACGTCAGTGTCACTGTAGTGCAGAGAACCAGACACATAATACCTGCTCTGTGGTGGGCTTGACCATTGAAGAACAGGGTAAGAAAGTATATAGAGAAACAGATGAACTACAGTCTGTGATTGTAGAACAATGAAGTGCTTCTATATGGTCAATGGAGGTGTATTTAACCTATTTGTGTATTAGGGCTGTGTATGGCTAACAGCATGGCGATACGATACTTATCATGATATAACGGTCACGATTCAATATACCGTGATATACAGCAAGTAAAGTGATATATTGTGATTTTTCAAATCCTACTATTAAAACACACCACTTTATGAACAAGTTTATCAATGTTTACAATAGCATTGCGCCCTTGTGCTGCTTGTTAATGTTGGAGTGGAGCTGAAAATGAATTACAACACTGCCATCTAGTGGTCAGAGGTTTAAACACAACACACAATGATGGCTGTAGCTCGGAGAAGACGAACAGAAGGAATTTCATCATTGTTTACCTCAGAAGTAGCACTAACTTCTGTAGCGGTTCACTAGCCGTAGCTACGTACACACAGCCGACGTACCGCTTTTCAACGTTTTCTCCTCCACTTTGAATTCCTCCACGGCTCCGATGGTATTATGGGATAGGACAGTGTGCTGCATACTTAAAAAATGTCTGCCATACAGTACGTCATCCGGTGACTTCAAGTACTGCTCGACGAACACTATGTATTTGGACACTCACGTACTGCTTTTGTGTACTGTTCAGTATGGACGTACACGATTATGGACGCACCCCATCTTAACTTTCAATGTAAGTCAAACCAGATTTTCTTCCAAGTGTTGTTGGAGCATTTCTATTGGTCCATTCGTCATGAAGCTTTTACAGGATATAAAGAGCGGCTGTCGTGTTCAAATGGAATAGAAAAATGCAAATTGACAAAAAATGGAGATGCATGTAAAGTTTTCATCACTTGAATGACACAGATAGTTCTTTAAGCGTTCTTTAGTAAAGACAGTGGTTCTATATAGACCCATTTTGACTTGACCTGCATGCTAAAATGGTTCTTCAGTTGTGTTGTGTGTATGTGTATGTCATCAGTAGTTTACACTAGAGGACAAAAACCTTAACTTTTAGTGTAAGCCAACGCAGCCGGAATGTTTTCCAAGTGATTTTGGAGCATTTCTATTGGTCCATTCGTCATGAAACTTCAGACTGATGGAGAATGTGTTGTGTATGTATCTCTATAGCACCAAAAACGGTTCTTTTATTGTTACAAGCTGGACATCAATACAACAGCACAATCCTTTTTTGGTGCCACTACACAAATGTTCTATGTAGAACCATAAACAACACATTCTCCATCAATCTAAAGAACCATTTTGCCACTTAAATGAAAAAGGGAGAGCACAAGGTTTCAGTACAGGGTTATATGTCATGCATGACTAGGGTTGCAAAGGGGTGGAAAATTTCAGATACATTTCCAGTAAATTACTGCAAACTTTCCATGAGAACTTTAGCCCAGAAACTTTGGAAATATTCCAAAATGTAAACTTTCTATGGAATTTTTGGTATATAATGGGAATTTATTGGAATTAATAGGAAATATTGGAAAATATAAAGGAGCTATATCATACCCTATCATCAGTGTACCATTTTTTTTTTGTCAACAGCTGACATGAAGGCATAACAATAATTCTACGACACAGTTAGTTGCAAGCAGAATTTCATAAATGCTTAATTCTTTCATTGAACAATCAAAAGTTCAAGCTAACCTCTTGCTAGCCTGCTAGCCTTGGTAAACTAGTCTCTTGAATGAAACTAGCAGATAGAAATTTCTGATTTAGCAGATATCGAGCTACTGTAAGATTACACCTTGATTTAATAGCTGCTTAAATGTTTTAATGCTATTACTCTCAATAAATATCTGAACCTTGTCAAAACCTACCTGACTTCAAGTCGTCCTTTGGTCTAAATGTGTGCCTTCAGCAGTGGGAAGTGTCAGGTTTCTAGAAATCTTCTGGACAAATGGGTTGTGTCTCAAACCCTAGTGAGTGCCTAAGTAGGCTGTCTAGGTAGCAGCTGTGTAAGTAGCAGCGTTCTCTCCTCATCTCTCCTCATAAAACAGATTACTGAGACACTCTAGTTAGAGAGAGACTGCGTCACGGCTTGTTCCCGCCCACTGCAGCACACGACCGGTGGTTTAGCTGGTTGCTAAGCTACCAGCCGACATCCAAAACAATAGACCGAGGTTTAAAAATCCGCTAGCATAAATGCTAATGTCTGGAGTATAAAACTGCTAAATGGTGAAGAACTCGTTACAGAGTTGATAATAAAATACTGTTTGTGTGATTATAGGACCAGAAACACATTAAAACACCAGAGAGAATCAAAATAACTCACATTATTTCGATTGTCTTAGCGGCTGAGGAAGTGTTCGATGCTTCCTTAAAATCAGGTCTAAATAAGGTTTCTCAGTAGACAGCATGTTTAAGGTATGTAAGAATTGGGACAGTCTACATGTCAGGAGCGCATACTATGATTTTAAATGCTGCCTATGTAGACCCTCACTAGGGGTGTGTCTCAAATCCTAGTGAGTGTCTAAGTAGGCTGTCTATGTAGGCAGCTGTGTAAGTAGTAGCGTTCTCTCCTCATCTCTCCTCATAAAACAGATTACTGACACGCTCTAGTTAGAGAGAGACTGCGTCACAGCTTGTTCCCGCCGGCTGCAGCACGCGACGGGTTGTTTAGCTGGTTGCTAAGTTACCAGCCGACATCCAAAACAATAGACCGAGGTTTAAAAATCCGCTAGCATAAATGCTAATGTCTGGAGTATAAAACTGCTAAATGGTGAAGATCTCGTTACAGAGTTGATAATAAAATACTGTTTTGTGTGATTATATGACCAGAAACACATTAAAACTCCAGAGAGAATCAAAATGACTTACATTTTAAAACCACTTCACTGCTTCTAGACTAGCCTGTGCTGCATCATAAGGTTGTCTTAGCGGCTGAGGAAGTGTTCAATGCTTCTTTAAAATCAGGTCTAATTAAGGTTTCTCAGTAGCAGCATGTTTAAGGTATGTAAGAATTGGGACAGTCTACATGTCAGGAGCGCATACTATGATTTTTGCTGCCTATGTAGGAGCTCACTAGGTTTTGAGACCCCATGCTGTACATGTGATGGAGGAATGAACAGTGCATGCAGGGGAGGTGGTCTCAATAGCTCTTCAGTGTGGCTAGCAGCTTTGCTATTCAACTGTTTTGGTATCATATCTAATTATTTTAGCCGAGATTATGCTTCAGTATGTTTTATACAAACTATATGTATGTTTCTCAACTTTGAATATTCCCATTTTATTCCCGTTAAAATATGGGAACAATCCTCTTCAACATCATCTAAAATGAAGGTCTACTGTAAGACATGCTATATTGTGCTCACTATTTGATCTATGCCTGTGTTGTGTCTTTTATATATATATATATATATAACTTATAGCTTGTATTAATCTTATTAGATAGAAGGCTCCAAGCTCACGGGAAGGTCAGGGCTTTTTGGGACCCCCACCATATAGGGCCATATAGCCTGCAGCGTTATATTGGGAACTTCTATTTGAGAACCACTCTACCCAAAAGAATAACGTAGCCAGGTGTACTGGTGGGCCAGAAAAAGCAAATACGCAGCCCTACATAAGACAAGCAGTCAAAGACATCATTAGGACCAGGGTTAGCCAGCTCAGAGAACGTTGGTACTGCAGCCCTTCGAACAGAAGTTTTTTCTCTGAACTGGTCTCGCTCTTCATTCTGCCCGTAAAAAGCTAAGATACAACATCTGATTAAACAGTCCAGTCTGTACAGCTGATTTAAACATGTTGGTGCTGATTGAATCACACTTAACTCACTAATTAAAGAACGGAAAACTCTGAAACAACAACGTTTTTGGAGATTGACCGTGCCCCAGGTCTTCCAGGTGGTTGTTAGAAGTCCCAACTTTTGGAAACTCCTGTTTTTTCCCCGTCCTTATATAAGTAGACTATCTAATCTCCTGAAAAATTAATAACGTGTGCATAATGGCTGTCTTAGCTGGAAATGAGAAACATGACTGTGGTCTTGAACTGGCGCGGTGCTTAACTCCTCTCCAGAGTCCATATTCCTGGAATATGCTCAACGCAGCAGACTCAAACACTTTTTTTGTTTAATAGTGCAGTATCTTTAAATATTTACTAATACTCACTTCAGTCGAAAGCCTGAGATGACTTCTGCAGTCCAAGGGTGGGGAGAGTCTGCGGTGGGTTTTTTCTTTCTTTTTTTTCCACTGCACGATTTAAAGGATAAAATCTTAAACCACTGATGTCAGCCTGCCCAGGAAACCCAGCTCAACTTTCCCCCCGGAGATGTCTGGAGTAATTACAGGGTGAAACTGTGGAGAGCTTTGGCTGGAACACTCCTTCCTGTCCGACAGACAAACACATTTCTTATTTCTTTGTGGCTAAGTGTCTCCTGTTCTACGTTAACTGTTATATTAGCTGTGTGCCTATATATATATATATATATATATATATATATATATATATATATATATATATATATATATATATATATATATATATATATATATAATGGCTTACACCATTAGACTACCATCTTTAAAAGACGGTTCTTCAAGGGTTCTTTGGTAAAGACAGTGATTCTATATGGACCCATTTAGACAAACTCAACCCAAAATCAACCCAATATTAATTAATACTTTTTTTGAAAATGGCAATCGATCTTGTTGTCCATTAGATGGCTTGGTGATGGCTGCGTTCCCAGTTGTATGGCGAAATAGTTTTCGTCACTTAAATTACACGGATGGTTCTTTAAGGGTTCTTTAGTAAAGACAATGGTTCTATATAGACCCATTTAGACTTACTTGCATGATGGAATGGTTCTCCAGTTGCCTTGTATTTCGTCGCAATCCAAAAAGACCCCAATAACTCCAAAATAGTAACTTTTACACTAGAGTACAAAAACCTTCTTAACTTTCAATGGAAGTCAATAGATTTTCCTCCAAGTGATTTTGGAGCACTTCTATTGGTCCATTCGTCATGAAACTTTCACAGGATATAAAGAGCAGCTGTCGTGTTCAAATGAAAGAATCAAATGATAGAAAAATGCAAATCGCCAAACACTAGAGATACGTTTTTCTTTGGAATGCAATGATATAGAGATTGTACATATCCATATGCGTATCAAATATTGTTCCTTCATTGTTTCAAGCTTGACATCAAAACAACCGCACAATCCCTTTTGGTGCCAATGTTCTATGTGGAACCATATACAACACATTCTCCATCAGTCTGAAGAACTATTTCACCATGCAAAGAACCATTAACAGTGGCATGCAAAAGTTTGGGCACCCATGGCCAAAATGTCTTGCTGGAATGTGTGTCAAGAGCCATATTGAGAAATGTGTTTTTGTGAAATTATCGTTTGTAAAATACTATTTGGGATGCATACTTATGTAAATTCACGTAGTAAGAAATGTTAGTTCATCATTGCAAAGTCCATGGGTTTAACCACTAGGGGTGTACTTGAGTTTGAGTATATGTGTGTGTATATATATATATATATATATATATATATATATATTTATCACAAGAAAAGTGCAATCTTGAATTAGATGGTCGAGTGGAAGTGATAGTTTTCTGACCGACCAACCAATTAAGACCTCGATCATTAGAGAAATGTACAGCTTAGATTATTGATGTCTTCTTTGTATTTTAATGCATTCATCAGTAAACATGTTTTTTTAATAAGGATTTGAGTTTGAAGAATTTGTCGCATCAGACTGGTTGTTTTTACACCCGCTCCGTTGGTAGCATACAAGCAAGAAGGAGCTGCCAGTACAATATGTGTTCTGGAATATTTGAAGCTAGACTACTTTATTTCTTTATTTCTGTCTATGCAATCCAAAACAATGAAGAATCTTGGGTCCAAAGTAGTGTCTTTATTACAGAATCCTTCATGAACCATCTTTTTAATAATGTCCTGTTAAAACAAGAAGCTGAACACATACAGGTTGGTACAGTATATTGTTTATTATATTTATTCATTGGTCCATTAATAGGTTTCAGCTGTAAAACAGACAATTCTTTATAACTGTTTATTAAAACAGACACAATCACTTTAAGAAGAAATTAAAATATTCCTAGAGTTGTATTAAGAAAGTATTAAATGACCACTCCAGAGTCACTCCAGCGCTCAGACCTTAAACATACTGTATGTGGGTCGTTTTCTGCTGGAGTGCATCTTTAAAGGATCCAGTAGTGTTGTGCTTTTTTAGGACCCCACTCTGCCTGTGTGTCGTTGTTGGAACACTCAGGCTGGCGGGTCTCCAATTTCTCAAAGCTGACCAGTTTTACAAGTTACACTTAGTGGTGGGCAGTACGACCAAGATTTATCCTGCTTATAAAGTTACGCCACGGTGCTTTTTTTGGAGTATATTATTAGTACTTAGAAAAAAAACACAGACTAAATGCACATTTTATTAGGACGTGAGCAAAATTAGGCCTTAGTTCGGACTAGGGGTTACATTTGGTGGTGATACAAAGGACAACTAATTACTGTATTGTCTTCATATAAAAATTTCTCTGCAATAAAGAATTTCTAATACTGATACTGCTCTGGCTGTACCTAGAAGAAACCAAACATGGGTTTATATGACTTGAGATAAATATTAAACAATAATAATAATAAAAAAACTAATAATAATCCACTGGCAACTGCAGTTGGTGAATTTAATAATGCTAATGGACAGAACCTTGTGCTTGGGCTTTGATAACCATATGATAATACAAACCTATATACCATTATGTTTGTTATTTTTTATGTTCGGATTTTATTATTAGTACTTATTTAATACTTATTAGTACTCATTACGAAGCCAGCATAATTAGGCCTTGTGAACTGGAGTTGGTGGTAATACAAGTTGCGACTGATTGGGGAGAAAACTTTGAGAACTTGAGGGCTTGAGTTCTGGATGGCTTCTGCCTGGAACTCGAAGACCGAGCCATCCTATGGTATAACTTGTACGGCTACCATAATGGAAACGGAAGGTAGGGACATTTATAAGACATTAGCTTGGATGGAGGAGGGGTTTTGGCATAATCCTCCTCCTGAACTTCAGTTAGTTCATAATAGTATGTGCAATACTGAAGAAAAATCATTGTGCTAATATTTTTTGATTGATTTATTGATTTCTAATTTGCTGCCAGCAGTGTCAAACCTTGCGTATTATAGCTCAGCCTTCAGTTTAATCCAGAAATATCAAATCTGGTTTAAAAAAACCCACCTCTGTAATTGTGCTAGCACACCTATGGGGTTCTAAAGATACAGTTAGTGCTTGGCTTACAAATCTAGATATTTAATGTGTTTAATTTGATGTGTTGTGTTGATTTATGCCATTGACTGATAAGCATCAGTTGATTGCACTGCTATTTCCTAACAGCTGGTGTCTTATGGAGCAGTGTATAAGCTCCAGCTCTTACATTCTGGTGCCAACATTTAAGGTGGAACTGGGAAATTGGTACAAGAAGCTTCCTCACTGTTAACTGGTAGTATTCTTGATAAGGAGATTTAAGCCATCGAAATAGGTTTTTTATATTTTATAGGCTATTAATATTTCATGCAAAGAGGTAAATATAAATAAGACATGGGGTCTTCTTCTTTCTACGTTTAAGAGCCGGTGCTGTAGCACCACCAAAGACAAGCTGCCACTTCAGTGAAAAACCATGAAGCGTGAAGGTCACTCTCTACAGCCAGTGTGTGGTTCTGTTCTGGGCTACTGTAGAAACATGGCGATGGCAGTTGCTGGTGGGAAAAAGACCCACTGCTATGTAGATAAGAAGAGCTCATTATAAGCCAACCAAAACACAATGATTTGTAGTAATTAAAAATTAATTAAAAAACATATATGACTAATAATGTGGAGAAGAACTAGTAATGAAAGATTTGTGGGGTTGGAAATCATGAAATCTCTAAAAGCTCAAAAGGCAATTGTGCCAAGACTTTGTTAATTTTATATCAAGAAAATGACTTTGCGATGCTATACTGTTGCTGTATTGCCCACCCCTAGTGACACTATTATTAATTTATTATCAGAAAGAGAAGGCAATTCTATTATCTTGCACCAAGTTTCTACTTTAAGGTCCACTAATAATTTTAGGGAAGGGTCTTCCCCTGTCAAGCTTTGCTCCAGGTAGCATTAAAATCTCCAGGTAATACAACAGTTACCAATAAAAGTATATTAATCTCATTACTTCAGTTCACCATAGATTTTATAGTAAAATTAACAGGTAAATATCACTTCTCAGGCTTTTCTCCAGCCCTATAACCCTGCTGATTGAAACATTAGTGTCTGCAAATATTAAATGATTTGAATATTAGTGTCTGCAGATTAAGACTAAATCACTGAAGATACATTTCAACACGGAGGTAGACGTTCTTGGCTCTTCTTCTTGGCCCCTTCACTACTGGACTTTCTTCCCATCATTTCTCTTCAATAAAGAAGGAATAATCTCGAATGCTGCTATTGCACTGGCTGTACCTAGAAGGTGGCAAACAAACATATGACTTCAGATAAAATTAAATAATAGTAATAATAAAAACTAATAATAAAAATCCACTGGCAACTGCATTTGGTGAATATATATATATATATATATATATATATATATATATATATATATATATATATATATATATATATATATATATAAACAAGTACACTCAGATATAGGGTTTTTGTACTTTTGTTAATTTAACACTGTTTTCTGGTTTTACTGGTTTGTATAGTACCGAAAGGGAAACTCCACCACACAATTAAATGGTTGAGACATAAACAAAGTCATTCAGAGTGGTTTGATGTGAAATGCTTCTGAGTCAGCGTACTTCCGTCAGGAACCAGTAATGGTGGTGATAGGAACCAGACATCTGATGAGTCTAATCTAAAAATGTATATTTGTGATAAAGTTTTGGCCTAATATAAAATTTATTAAATTAAAATTTTAGCACTTACTATTATACATACTATTATTTTACTCCTTTCATGGCGGAGGGAAACAGGTGGTACATACAGAGTGTTGTAAGGCAAAGTAGTCCGCTAAGAAAAGTTCTTCAGAATTATTTTGGGATTTATTTTATTTTTAGACACGCTGACCTCTGGTTCCTATGACCACCACTGTGAAGACATCTGAGTTTCTCTACACTCCACCACACTGAATGACTGTATTTACATCTCAGTCATTGAATTAGTCAGACATTTTGAAAAATGGGTGGAATTGTCCTTTAACATTCTTAAAATATTAGGTTATAGTTAAGGGTGTCTGATTAAAAATCCATGATATAGTAACTCAACTTATACACAGAAATAGCCTTCAGTCACACAGTGTAGAGGTCATTTTATATATATATATATATATATATATATATATATATATATATATATATATATATATATATATATATATATATATATATATATATTTATATATATAAAATTCTTTTTTTAAGTCTGATCCAAACCACATGATGGATTCCAATTCATATGTTTACAGATGCACATGCAGACAGGTTGATGATGCCTGGACACTGAAATCTGATCTGATCCTTTGCAAATGACAGTGTGAACAGTTATTAAAGTCTGAAAAAAGCTGGAAATATTAATCTATTAATCCAAGATGGACACAAAGGCCTTGATTGGCTTGCCAACCGAAATCAGACTTTTTGGTATATCCAGATTTTTAATAGTCTGGAAGGCAAATACAGATTTTTGAAAATCTGATCCAAACCACATTTGGATTTGAATTTGATTCCAATTCATATGTTTACAGATGCGTCTCAGTCTGGACACTCTAGCACATGCAGACAGGTTGGTGATGTCTGACCACACTGATCCTTTGCAAATGAAGGTGTGGACAGTCATCTCATAAGATCTGATTAAAGAAACAAATCCGATTTGCCTGAATGGAGCCAGAGTAGCACAGTTTTACCTAAAATGGGCCCCAACCAGAAGACGAATGCGTAGTCCAGGAAACTGTGCCCCGAGCAGGGAAACTGTAGGGAAAATGCCAGAGCTGGATTCATAACTGCTCCAGTAAAGCTGCCGCCTGGAAGAAGAAGAGAGAACAAACGAGTGTGTCGCACGTCTCACTGCACTCTTTTATACACACCAGCCACACTCTGTATTAGGAACTCCCCCAGCTGGCATTTCAACATTGAATCAATGTTGAATCAATGTTAATGTTTTGGTTAAATCAACAATGGACTTGGTGTTGATTTTGAATACTGAACTAATTGATATGGCAACGTTGTTTCAACATCAGTCTTTCAACCTTGAATAAAACATAGCTTAAAATTTTACGGGAGAGGAAAAAACTCTATTAACAACTTTATATTTTTATGTTTATACTTATTTTATATTTATATTTTTTGTATAAATGTAATGAAGTGCTTCCAAAGGCAGAATGTTGGACATTATGTTGATACAACGTTTAAAGTTCAACGTTTCCACAACCATTTATTGTTAAGTCTGTATTATTTGGATGGTGGGCCATTCTCAGCACTACAGTGACACTGATATGGTGGTGGTGGTGTGTTAGTAGTGTGTGTTGTGCTGGTGTGAGTGGATCAGACGCAGCAGTGCTGCTGCTGGAGTGTTTAAACACTGTGTCCACTCACTGTCCACTCTATTAGACACTCCTACTACTTGCTGGTCCACCTTATAGATGTAAAGTCAGAGACAGTAGTTCCTCTAGTCCTTCATCATCAGTGGACACAGGACGCCGCCCACAGGACACTGTTCTCTGTCCAGCAGTGACACTTAAGCAGCACTGCTATGTCTGATCCACTCACACCAGCACCACATCCGAGTCACTGCAGTGCTGAGAATGACCCACCACCCAAATCATACCTGCTCTGTGGTGGTCCTGTGAGGGTCCTGACCATTGAAGAACAGGGTAATAAAGTATACAGAGAATCAGATGAACTACAAATTCTTTTGTTCATTGGTGTCCACTGTGGCATACCTGCAAAAGCCAGGCTCGTGATAACAGCAGCTATCACGTGCACTCTTAAGTTCTCCACGAAGAAGCCGAGGTTCATGACCGTAGCTTGCATGACGAACGCACAGGTCATCTCCACGGCCGCAGCAGCGGGCAGCGAGGCGTTGATGGGGTTCAAGCATTTATATCCATTGGCTTTGTGCGCGAGGTGCATGTCGGACAGTCCGAACGACCAGAGGTACGACGCGGCATAGCGCGAGAGCCACGCCGCGCTCAGCTGGCACGCGATCAACGCCGAGGAGGCGGAGGGGCGGAGAGACCCGCGGCACAGCAGCTCGAGAGCGGCCGAGGGGTTACAGAGCGCGCCGTGGAAAGTTGAGACGTGGACGACGGTGATCAGGTAAATAAGCGTCAGCCCCGTGTGCGGCTCGACGCGGCCACTTTCGGCCAGCAGCTTAAGTTCTTGCGAGCATGCGCACAGCTGGAGCGTGGACAAGACCTCCACCAGGTACGGGCAGTAGTCCCCTCTGCGGCAGAGCGCTTTGGCTGACCTCCTCGCTGCCTCGCAGATCAGCACGGTTCCCACCAGGACAGCCAGAGAAACAGCTACATCTGCCATGTCTTCGGGCATGTCCTCCTCAACCCTGCTTGGTGGACTCAGGTGGACCCTGTGGTCGAGTTCATAGTTATTTGGGGAAAAAAAAAAGAACAGACTCGGATTTTGACCTATACGGAAGTTGGAACCACATAACTTCATCTGGGTGAAGGAACGAGGTGAACGCTAGGGGGCGCACTAGTCCCACTTAATGGTATTTCAAGGGGAAATCATTATTTCAAATTTATTCCACACTTCAATAAACAACATATCATTCAGTCATTCAGACTGGACTGGAGTGAAAGGCTGTGTTCTGGAGAAACCTGCAGAGTCAGAATGGTTTACAGTGGTGGTGAATGGAACCAGACGTCCACCTCTGTAACTACAAAAGGCTCTTACATGAAATGGTTATTTATGATAGTTTTGTGATGAAAATTTGGACCAAAATGTATTTTAATCCATTTATTTTAATCTATTCGTGGTGGAAGGGTACAAGAACTCGCACTCTATGGCAAAATAGTCCCCAAAGAAGATTTGGAGACTTGGTTTTACCATCAGCAAAATTCCATATCGTCGCTGTCCAATAAAAAAACATGCTTCCTCATTGTTGTCATTGTTTATTTTTCAGTATTATTTAAACACACCAGCTGCTGTTTACATTGTGTGAACATTGCACGACGAATGGACCAATAGAAATGCTCCAAAATTGGAAAAAGTTGGGTTCCATTGACTTAATATATTTAAGTAAGGCAGGTTTTTTTCTTTGTTCTCTCCTTTAAAGCTCCCATTTTTCTTTGTACAGCAACTATATATATATATATATATATATATATATATATATATATATATATATATATATATATATATATATATATATATATATATATATTGGGCTTTTGATGGTAAATAAAATGGCTATATTATTATATTGTGATGTAGTCATAGTGAGCCCTGGTTTCTATTTCCACCACTGTAAAGGAGTGTGTACAATCAACCATTTCACACCAAACCGCTATGAATAAGAACCACATTGTAGTTACAGCTGTGTGCATTGTACACACTTAAAAAAGGCCAGTTGGTCAATTTAGAACCAAAAATTCTGTATAGAACCGTTTATTAATAAAAATAACAATATATAGGTACTAAGATGTTTAACTAAGAGTTAGGGGGACATTTTTAATTGTTTCTTAAGAGAGAGCACTGAGCTCCATCCATCCATTATCTGCTGCTTGAGTGTTTAAACACCTCAGTGTCACTGCTGGACTAAGAACAGTCCACCAATCAAAACTGTCCAGATAACAGTGTCCTGTGGGCGGCGTCCTGTGTCCACTGATGAAGAACTAGAGGAACACAAACTGTGCAGCAGCAGATGAGCTACTGTCTCTGACTTTACATCTACAAGGTGGACCAGCAAGTAGAAGGAGTGTCTAATAGAGAGGACAGTGAGTGGACACAGTGTTTAAACACTCCAGCAGAACACACCACCACCACGTCAGTGTCACTGCAGTGCGGTGAATGATACTCCTCCCTAATAGTACCTGCTCTGTGGTGGTCCTGTGGGGGTCCTGATCATTAAAGAACAGAGTAATAAAGTATACAGAGAATCAGATGAACTACAGTCTGTAAGTGTAGCTCCTGTATGGTCAGTGGAGCTGATACACTAGACAGTAAATGTAGATACAATCAAGTGTACTTGATGAAGTGGCTGCTGGGTGTATGTGTTAATGTTCCTCACTGACTTTCAGACTTTGGAACATATTTATTTAAACACAGTGGAATCTAAATGCTCACTATGTGGCCACAAGCAACAGTAATGTAGTGTCACTCCTAATCAATTCACTTCTAAAATAGATCAAAATTGAATATTTAGATTTTGGATTTAAATAGATCAAAGCATGGAAATATCAAATTCAAGATTCAAGAGTTTTATTGTCATATGCACAGCAGAATAGACAGTTACACTGTACAATGAAATTCTTACTTTGCAGTTCCTCCATTCACCAATAGATAAAGATAACAAATAAAAGAAATAATAAAAATATATACAAAATATACAAAGCATAATAATGTAAGTTAAAGTAAATAAAAGTAATTTTATATAGTTAAAAAATAAAAAATAAAAGTTAAATGTCTGAATACTTTTTTTTTTTTTAATGGTAGAGCTGCAGTTCAATCCAGTGGGAAAGTCCATATGAACCTGCTTATCCAAAAACAATTACCTGATCCACATAACAAGGTATCTGCTAGTCAATCTGCCGAGTCTGCAATCAAACCAGGTTTAATTACAAATGCAAAGTCTGTAATAACACTGTAGTAAACAACCCACTGACAGCAAAATACACACCCATAGTTTTCTCTGAAGCTCCAACGGAGACCAGACGATAGTCCCTATGTGCTTAAAGACCAGCTCTACAACAAGCAGGGAATTAGCTAAATATAAAATAGTAATGTGATGGCAGCACTGATGGCAGCAGGCTTGGCGTGAATGGATGGCAGGTACTGTCCGTTCCCTGGTCATGCCGATCCAGGCCTGTATTGACGCTCTGTGAGTGCTCTGTTGGGTTAGATTAGGTAACAGATTCAGGAACTTCCATGTAAAAGGCATTTGCTTGCCAAGTCAGTGAGGAGGCCAAAGCCAGGGAGCTGCTAGATGATAATGGAGCGTCCAGTTTGTATCAAAGCTTCATGTGTCCAAGCAGATTTTTTAAATTATTTTCAGCCCTCAGGTCAGCATGGTCAGTTGCAATCTATAGAGTAAGTGTGACTCCTAACAACCACCTGAAAGATCTGGTAGGCCCACCAAGACTATGCTGACCTGAGGGCTGAACATAGAAAAGACACATTGGCTTGGACACATGTGGCTGTAGGTCTTCTGTGATTAGAAGACACCTCACTGGGTGAAGTGTCTTCTAACTGAGATGTGTAGATGATAACGAGGAATACAGTTTGCATTCAGTTGCACATGAAGAACAGACAGCTCTCAGCTCATCACGGAACCCCTACAGCCATGTGTGTCCATGCAGATCGTTTTCTATTTTCAGCCCTCAGGTCAGCAAGGTCAGTATTGAGAAAGTAGGACTCCTATCAACCACCTGAAAGACCTGGTTGACCCACCAAGACTGTCTCCATCAGATAAACAGCACTTAATCTTTAAGAGACAGGAGAACATCTAGGTGTTTCTGTCCATCCTTCCACTGTGAGAAACCATCTCAATGGTCTGAAACGATCTGTAGCTGTTCAAGAAGCTCCTCACTGAGAAACTGAGATGTGTTTGAGATGTTGAGATGTAAATATTTTATAATATATTATAATATTATAAATGACTCTGTTTGCATTTTTTTTCTTTGGCAAATTAATACTGGAGAAAATTCCAGACCATATGTTTGATTTGTCGTTTTCTGAGATGGACATTGTTAGAATCTTTTATTGTAGCAGTCAATTCTAAAATATGTAACTATGTAACTTGAGAGCTGCGTTTGCCCGAATCATTCATCAGGATATGTTTGTTGACCCAGCCAGATGCAGGCACATTGTTCTATCAAGTGCTGGCTCAACACCATCACCATCACATCTGTTTATTTTTCTTCCTTTCCCCGTGTGCTCACTGCTGGGCCTTGTAAGCTGTGAAAGCAGCCAATTGCTGGTTCATATACAATCTAGTATAATCGATTTGCGCTTCATTAGATGCCAAATGAATGTCACTGTCCAAAGAAAGACATGTATACCCATTTTTGTTGATTTTTATTTTTCAACACAACTGAATGGGCCAATAGAAATGCTAAAAAAAAAAAAAAATTCTGGTTCCACTGACTTACATTAACAGTAAAGTAAGTTACAGTAAAGTGGGTATACTTGGACAGCAACAAAACACATAAATAGAAAAATAAAATAGATATATAAGTTGATCATTAAAACTAAAGTACCGAGACCGGTAAAGGTCAAAGTAAAAAATACTGACAGAAATACTTAAGTAAAGTACAGATAGCTAAAAAATACTTCAGTACAGTAGCAAAAATTCTAGTAACTTCAAATCTAGAGTGAAAAATATAAACTTTAACAAAACTCCAGCAAGCTTTTAGGAAGGTTATTCAAAGAAAATAAAGACGTCATACATTTTTAGTAGTTATTTATTGCATTTGAGACAAAAATAATAATAATATAAAAATATACATATTTTTTGTTTAAGCCCTTAAAAGTTATCGGCGGCAAATATCAGTTTTTGCTTTTTTTTACTTGAGCAGATTTACCAAAAAAAAAATAAAAAATAAAATAAAAATACAAAAATTAAAAGCATGACACTAAGCTACATTTTCCTTACAAGACAAAATAGTCAAGTCTGATTCCAGACCTGTTCTGGTGATATTCTTCTACGAGTCAGAACCAAAATTCAGTGCAGTGAACTAAAACATTGTGTGATAATGTTATGAGGTAGTCTTGAAGCGGAAATCCAAGCGTGAAGTTTTGTTATAAATAAAGGGTTGCAGGTAGGGGTGCGTGATACGATACTCAGTATCGGTATTGCTCTGGTTAATCTGATATGATCTGTTAACCTAAACCAACTCATGAATGTTTAAGTTGGGCTTTAAATTTGGTTCTGATGGTGCTGCCCAATCAGAAACGCTGCTGGAAGTTTGGAGCTTGAAAGAAACAGCAGTGTTGTAGAACTGAGTCATGTTGTGTTCTAGGGGAAAGAATATTTGTTCCACAGTTAAATTAGGATGTTATATAGACGGCTGTTTAAGCAAAGTGCATCCAGGCCAATGTATTATTATAATAGCTTAGTTTAGTTTAAATGATGAGACTGTTTCAGCTGACTCCCAGTCAGAGACTGCCTCAGTCAGAGACTGCCTCTACCTGTGTAGATTCTAATGCTTTTTACTATCCAGCCTTCAAACTGAGATTCTTCTACTTCTGTTTTTGAATTTAGCTTAATAGACTGTAAATACTGTTGGACCAGAGGAGGACGGGTCTCCCCTTGTGAGTCTTGGTTCCTCCCAAGGTTTCTTCCTCCATTCTTGGGTGAGTCTTTCCTTGCTACTGTCGTTTCTGGCTTGCTCACAGGGGGACACATGCTGTGACTTCATGTTTTGATGTTTTCCAACTAAAAAGTGCTGTACAAATAAACTTGACTTAACTTAGAAGAGGGAAATCGACTGAGTATCAGTATCGGCAGATACCCAAGTTCGCAGTCATGAGAAAGTGGTATCGAGCCACCCCTAGTTGAGAGTGTAGCCAGTTCTTGATGATCTTCAAGCTGTTTGTAGGCCTTTATGCAGGCGTTTAGGATGAACAGAAGACCTTTCTTCCACAGCTTTGTAGAAAATACCATGTAGGCATTTGAACCATTTTCTTAAATGTTAATAAACAAACAAACAAATAAACAAACAAACAAAAAATTCAAATGTCTTCCACAAAATCGTCCCAGTAGCATAGATATCTCATGACACGGATATTCCCGACATCTTCACAGTTATCTGAAATGGTCTCTGAGCTTGCGAATGCATAGTATGAGCTTCAGATCCGAAAGACCCGATCCGAAAATGATCATCTTCCAGAAAACTTGGAGCTCCTCCTTTATTGTCCCTCCAGCAAAGAAAAAGAGAACGTTCTCACAGCGTAATATGAAGTCTTTTCTTTGTTCTTTGGCAAATTAATACTGTAGATACACTAAGGCTCAAAAGTTTGGGATCACAGTGAAATGTTCTTGTTTTAATGGAGTATCTTCTTCCTTAACACAACAATGAACTGACGGGTCTCTAAAGAAAGTTGTTTCTTTCTGGTCATTGTGAGTCGGTCAGCAAGCCATCAACTGCTGATCTTCAGATACTAAACTAACTTAGAATGTTGTTCCCTTTTATACTCACTTATTAGTAGAATGTTTTTCAGCTGTGGATCATAATTGAGCAAGAGTGTCCTAACAACCAATTAGTCCAATAACATCCTTAACTTGGATTGGTGGTCGTACCAGGAGATTTAGACAGAGGACTGAGAATTACTGATAGGAGTATATGCTAAATAAGCCTCTATACAAAAATAGACTTTAATACAAACATTTTTATTCTTTAAAAATCATCTGATACACTTACATTAATTGTGAAATGGACAATATTGTTTGTGAATTGAATGAAAATTGCATGAAATGAAATTCTAAAGTGATCCTAAACTTTTGAGCGGTAGTGTATACTCTACAGGCTGCTCTCCACCAGCTGCCTCTGAGCTGGTATTCGGCTCTGAGCTGGTATTCGGCTCTGAGCTGGTATTCTGCTCTGAGCTGGTATTCTGCTCTGAGCTGGTATTCTGCTCTGAGCTGGTATTCGGCTCTGAGCTGGTATTCGGCTCTGAGCTGGTATTCGGCTCTGAGCTGGTGTTCTGCTCTGAGCTGGTATTCAGTTCTGAGCTGGTATTCGGCTCTGAGCTGGTATTCGGCTCTGAGCTGGTATTCGGCTCTGAGCTGGTATTCTGCTCTGAGCTGGTATTCTGCTCTGAGCTGGTATTCTGCTCTGAGCTGGTATTCGGCTCTGAGCTGGTATTCTGCTCTGAGCTGGTGTTCTGCTCTGTGCTTGAACACAGAAGGTTCGCAGGTGCTCTGGAATGGCAGAGAGCAAAGGCAGGCTGGGAAACATCCTTTAAGGCACCAGGGCGGTGAGGTGATCATGGACAGAACCTGGAATGACTGCGCCTCCAATTACAATCCCCTGAAAACAGAAAGTAAACAATACACCTTAGAAGATTTCCACTTCCCACGATCCAAGATATTCCTGTGTTTGTACCTCTAAACACCACCTTCTTGTATCTACACACACTGTCCACTGTATCAGCTCCACTGACCATACAGGAGCTCCACTTACAGACTGTAGTTCATCTGATTCTCTGTATACTTTATTACTCTGTTCTTTAATGGTCAGGACCCCCACAGGACCACCACAGAGCAGATACTATTAGGGAGGTGGGTCATTCTCAGCACTGCAGTGACACTGACGGGCTGCCGGTGTCCTTAAAACACTGTGTCCACTAACTGTCCACTCTATTAGACACTCCTACTACTTGCTGGTCCACCTTGTAGATGTAAAGTCAGAGACAGTAGCTCATCTGCTGCTGCACAGTTTGTGTTCCTCTAGTTCTTCATCAGTGGACACAGGACGCCGCCCACAGGACACTCCTGTCTGGATAGTTTTGGTTGGTGGACGATTCTCAGTCTAGCAGTGACACTGAGGAGATGATTAAACACTCCAGCAGCAGCACTGCTGTGTCTGATCCACTCATAGCAGCGCGACCACACTAACGCACCACTGTAAATGATCCACCTCCATAATATTATCTGCTCTGGGGGTCCTGTGGGGGTCCTGATCATTAAAGAACAGAGTAATAAAGTATACAGAGAATCTGATGTACTACAGTCTGTAAGTGGAGCTCCTGTATGGTCAGTGGAGCTGATAAACTGGACAGTGTGTGTAGACACAGAAAGCCTTACCAGACATCGTGTGAGTGTAATAGCCTGCATCCTCTTTAGCCTTCTCTTCCTCTCCGTCCTTGTCTTCCTCACTGCTGCAGTGTCCCTCTCTGTCCCGGAACGCGGCGCCATCTCCGGTCAGGCTGGCGGAGCTGCAGCGCAGGGCCACCAGTCTGTGGTGGATGGCCACGTACAAGCGGGCGATGTCCCGCGCGCTGGCCTGGATCAGGAACACCCGCACCGAGTGACTCTCCAAATCCGTGGCCGTCACCTGCAGGTTCCTCCGCGCTGGGCGCCGCAGGTGCGTGTGCGGGTACAGCTTGGTGTTCAGGATCACTTTCAGGCTTCCCTGGTGCCTCATCACTGCACAGAAACAGAATGTGAGGGAACATATATATTACAGTCAATCACTGCTGCACAGTTTGTGTTCTCTAGTCCTTCATCAGTGGACACAGGACGCCGCCCACAGGACACTGCTGTCTGGATAGTTTTGGTTGGTGGACGATTCTCAGTCCAGCAGTGACACTGAGGTGTTTAAACACTCCAGCAGCAGCACTGCTGTGTCTGATCCACTCACCAGAGATGTAGCTAGCCCAGGTTTAGGGGGGCTTAATCGTAATAATATTGATAACTGATTATTAGAATTGGTGTGTCTTTAATGATAATATTCACTTTATTATAATATAATATAATATAATATAATATAATATAATATAATATAATATAATATAATATAATATAATTATTACTCAAAATTTAATAAAGGATAAACTACATAGGTTAACTTTATATATATATATATATATATATATATATATATATATATATATATATATATATATATATATATATATACATTTTTTTTTTTTTTTTTTTTTTTTCATCCTATGTAGTTTATCCTTTATTAAATTTAACTTTTAATAAAATGTCTTAATACATTTGTAAACTAAGCTTTGTGAATTAAGGTTTTTTATAAAAATTTGCTGGTGTCTTTCCACTCACAATGTTGCCCCAACACTGATTTCGGATTGATGGTCCAAAATGACTTTAAAATATATATTTTTTATGAGCTGTTCTCATTTGAGTGCTCAGCACCCCTAAACCTCTAAGCCTATAATCGCCCTTGCCACTCACACCAAATAATAATACCAAATAATAATACTTTTTGGTGGTCCTCTGGGGGTCCTGACCAAGTATGCAAAGAAACAGATGGACTACAGTCTGTAAATGCAGAGCTTTTGTGCAATGTTTGTTGAGATTGAACAAATCCGTTCAGTGGCTGGTGTGCATAGAAGAGAACCCCAATCCAGAGTTTTGCCTGGAGGTGCCAGAGTCTCTAGTGTCTCGTACCCATTCTCGACTGTAAGCAGCCTTTAGTTCCAGTTTCCAAATCATTTAGTCGTAACACCCCTCGCCCCCTCTCGCTCCACGACTGCGTTCCTCTCTCCAAAACAAACAGCTTACACGTCAACTGAAAGAGAGAGAGAGAGAGAGAGAGAGAGAACATTCAGAACATGAACATTTTCATTCGCAGGGCTTATACCGCAGACCAAAAGTATGGAAGTTTCACAGTTTAGTCCATTTACAGTGAAATATTTCATATTTTTAACAATAAACCAATTCAGTTTAACACAATACAACACAATGGTTTGCAGTGTGTCACGCCCTGCTCGTCCTCCCCTGTCTATGTCCTTGTTTACCTCATTCCTCTCGTCACCTTGTGATATATATATATATATATATATATATATATATATATATATATATATATATATATATATATATATATATATATATATATATATATATATGTTCTCAGTCTGTCTTCGTCCCACGTTTTTCTATGGATTTCGTGTCTTGAGTACTGTTAGTGTTTTTGCCTGTTTTGTTCACATTATGGACTTTATTAAACCCTTGAATCCTCATCTGCGTGTGTATCCGCCTCCTCCGTCTCCCCCACCGTTACACAGTGACTTACTCTAATATATTATATTAGGGGCGTGGGCATGGGCATGTTGATAGTCATATTTTTAAAGCCAGAAATATATTCAAAGCTTGATTTGTCCATGAATGATGACAGCAGATCTAATGATACTGGCTTAAATTAATATTTGAGGTAAAGAAATAAAAAGGCTGCATGTACCTTCAAACTTAAACTTAAACCTAATGAGTGAAGAGTACACTACGCTTATGTAAAGTTAAAAAAGATCAAATTCAATGAAAACTTTAGTACAGCTTTAAATCAAAGCTGACAGATCTTGAGACTATAATACTCAGAAGTGGAAACAGGAATAAGTGAGATACCAATATAATTAAGACATTACAATATAAGCCAATCAGAAATAAGCAAGGGGATATCTTCACACTGCACAGCAGGATGCATTTTTGTGATTGGTTCAGAGATAATAGCCACTGCTTGCATTGCGATTGGGGGACATCCTTTAGTTTGTCCCTCGTCTGATGAATATGTTTTGGTTGTGATATCTTTGCTGTCTAAGTGTCTCAAAAACTTGCTTAACTTTTAATGTAAGTCAATGTAAAGGGATTTTGGAGCATTTCTATTGGTCCATTCATCATGAAACCATTCATCACAGGATAGAAAGAGCAGCTGTTGTGTTTGAATGATACAGAACAATGAAGATCGACACAAATGGACACTAAAGGACGTCTAAAGTAGAAGTCTTCAGACCTGGACGACGTTGCTCTCATTCTCCTCTCCGGTGATGACCCGAACTCGCTTGAGTAAACAGCGCCTCTTGCACGCGGCAGTATAAGCTGCAGCCGACTCCCACAATGAACTTTGGACCGTCACTGTAAACAACAAACACCATTTTAAAAACAGGACCGACTTCTTTGTTTACAGAGGCGGGGACGGGAACCAGAGTCCACAGTTCAGTACAGCTATTTTAGATACTATCACAAACCATGTGTCTTCTGTGTATTGTTGATGATGGTAACACATTATCCATCCATTATCTTTCACTTTATCCCGCTAGTCGGGGTCACAGAGGTGGGCTGGAGCCAATCCCAGAGTCATCGGGCGAAAGCTGGGTGCACCATGGACAGGTCACCAGTCCATTGCATGGCCAACACACACTCAAGCACACACACTCACACCTTTGGGCAGTTTAGAGTGACTGACCAACCTAACATGAATGTGTTTGGACTGTGGGAGGAAACCGGAGTGGGAACACATCAGAAGATGTCACAAACATGTTTCTCATCTATTTAAAAATACACTATGGATCAAAATCTTTTCAAAATTATCTTAAAACTGTGTTCCAGGCTTTATATTCCTAGCTATTCAATGTAATTCCATTCTATGAGGGAGCTTTCAGAAGCATTTAACACTGTGGACGTCTGGTTCCATTCACCACCATTGTGAACGAGTACATTTCTCAGTTCATATCAAACCACTTTTAAGTTTGGGAGGAGGACCACGCCCAAACTCCTCCTCTCCATCATTACACGCTCTATATAAACCGCTCCTCTGCACCCCACCACCTCCCCAGCTCCTCCATCTCTTCCACATCTTCGCTTGGTAAGGCGAGGCCTGGCTTTAAATCCCAGCAGCCGAGGCCACCCAGAACTCTACCACCAAGTTTCCTAGAGTTGACCTTCGCTGCCCTGCCTTAGGGGTCCGCAAACGGACTTTGTTTACATCTCAACGTTTTATGACGCGGAAATGAACAGAAAATAGGTGAAAAGAAAATAGGTTACTGTACAGGGAGATCTTTGCATATTAGCCCCTAATCTGTTTACACGACTTACTGTCATTGGAGGCCTCAGAACTGGACGAATCTGAGTCAGTCGAGCTGCAGTCTGAGTCAGACATGTCCTCGCTACACGGCCTCTTCTGTGGACTCTGAGGGAAAAAAAACCCAATTATTTTGGAGCTAATCACCAAATGCCGACAAAATGAGCAGCAGAGCTCTTAAGAAGTATATCCAGCTTTGGATATAGAGATACTTACCAGAACCCTCTCGCTCATATTCTCCCCAAACACAAACTGGATGCGGCCGGCGATAGCCGAATCAGTCTCCAGGAGGCTTCTGCAAAAGAGCAAGACCGTTCTCACACACTTCGTCTTCTACAGATCAACACACGTGACCCACAGGTTTTCATTGCTGTTGTGATGAAGCCCATATATGGAAACTAATTCTCTGGTTTTGTGAGGTCACTGAAGACAATGCATTAACATATATTCCTTCAGACCTGCAGCCATTCAGCTCCACCCATTTATGCTGAAACTATACTGAGTGCTTCAGTCTGGACTACACACTCCACACAGAACGGCCCGACTGGGAATCCAACCCGGATTGTCTTGCCACCATACTGACCACTACACCACCATACTAACCACTACACCACCATACTAACCACTACACCACCTTACTAACCACTACACCACCGTACTAACCACTACACCACCGTACTAACCACTACACCACCATACTAACCACTACACCACCATACTAACCACTACACCACCATACTAACCACTACACCACCTTACTAACCACTACACCACCGTACTAACCACTACACCACCATACTAACCACTACACCACCATACTAACCACTACACCACCGTACTAACCACTACACCACCGTACTAACCACTACACCACCATACTAACCACTACACCACCATACTAACCACTACACCACCATACTGACCACTACACCACCGTACTGACCACTACACCACCATACTAACCACTACACCACCATACTAACCACTACACCACAATACTAACCACTACACTACAATACTAACCACTACACCACCATACTAACCACTACACCACCATACTAACCACTACACAACCATACTAACCACTACACCACCATACTAACCACTACACCACCATACTAACCACTACACCACTATACTAACCACTACACCACCGTACTAACCACTACACCACCGTACTAACCTCTACACCACCGTACTAACCACTACACAACCATACTAACCACTACACCACCATACTAACCACTACACCACCGTACTAACCTCTACACCACCGTACTAACCACTACACAACCATACTAACCACTACACCACCGTACTAACCTCTACACCACCGTACTAACCACTACACCACCGTACTAACCACTACACTACAATACTAACCACTACACCACCGTACTAACCACTACACCACCATACTAACCACTACACCACCATACTAACCACTACACCACCGTACTAACCTCTACACCACCGTACTAACCACTACACCACCTTACTAACCACTACACCACCGTACTAACCACTACACCACTATACTAACCACTACACCACCGTACTAACCACTACACAACCATACTAACCACTACACAACCATACTAACCACTACACCACCGTACTAACCACTACACCACCGTACTAACCACTACACTACAATACTAACCACTACACCACCGTACTAACCACTACACCACCATACTAACCACTACACCACCGTACTAACCACTACACCACCGTACTAACCACTACACCACCATACTAACCACTACACCACCATACTGACCACTACACCACCGTACTAACCACTACACCACTATACTAACCACTACACCACCATACTGACCACTACACCACCGTACTAACCACTACACCACCATACTAACCACTACACCACCGTACTAACCACTACACCACCGTATTAACCACTACACCACTATACTAACCACTACACCACCGTACTAACCACTACACCACCGTACTAACCACTACACCACCATACTAACCACTACACCACCGTATTAACCACTACACCCCCGTACTAACCACTACACCACCATACTAACCACTACACCACCATACTAACCACTACACCACCATACTAACCACTATACCACTGTACTAACCACTACACCACCATACTGACCACTACACCACCATACTAACCACTACACCACCGTACTAACCACTACACCACTGTACTAACCACTACACCACCATACTAACCACTACACCACCGTACTAACCACTACACCACCGTACTAACCACTACACCACCATACTAACCACTACATCACCGTACTAACCACTACACCACTGTACTAACCACTACACCACCATACTAACCACTACACCACCGTACTAACCACTACACCACTGTACTAACCACTACACCACCATACTAACCACTACACCACCGTACTAACCACTACACCACCGTACTAACCACTATACCACCATACTAACCACTACACCACTATACTAACCACTACACCACTGTACTAACCACTACACCACCATACTAACCACTACACCACCGTACTAACCACTACACCACCGTACTAACCACTATACCACCATACTAACCACTACACCACTATACTAACCACTACACCACCGTACTAACCACTACACCACCATACTAACCACTACACCACCATACTAACCACTACACCACCATACTAACCACTACACCACCATACTAACCACTACATCACCGTACTAACCACTACACCACTGTACTAACCACTACACCACCATACTAACCACTACACCACCGTACTAACCACTACACCACTGTACTAACCACTACACCACCATACTAACCACTACACCACTATACTAACCACTACACCACCGTACTAACCACTATACCACCATACTAACCACTACACCACTATACTAACCACTACACCACCGTACTAACCACTACACCACCGTACTAACCACTATACCACCATACTAACCACTACACCACCGTACTAACCACTACACCACCATACTAACCACTACACCACTGTGCTGCCGTTAACAAGTTTATATATAATAAAACATGTGATGCTTAATTTGTCCATTTCCTGTTAAATGACTAAAGAAATGTTATTATGAACATTTTGCTCCATTTGCTGACCTGCTGTCTTGGGGTAGCATCCGTTGCCCCAGTGGGTCGGCTGTGGTTGGGAAGTCTATGGTAACTCTGGAGATTTCTTCATCTGTGTTAAGCGTGACCTGTAAAAACAGGTTTGTGAGATTGGAAGAAACAGAAAAAAAACAACTTCTACGACTGAACTTCTACAACTTAACTGGTAGCCATACCAGTAGCCATAGTTATTGTGTCAAAGCCTTAAAGCCTTGAGGCTGAATATGTTTAGGCTATTCAAATGACTATTAAAGCATATAAACCTCAAGATGAAAGTACCCTTGACCCTTAAGTGTGGATGTTCAGCTTGGGCTTGGCTTGTGTGTGGAATTGTGCAATACCTGTCTGAGGTGAGGCACATCATGGGAGCTCCACGGCCCAGGAGCTACCAGGAGAGCCGGCCTTAACAAGGTCCGCTTCAACTTAACTTGAGGAGACACTGTAAGTGGCACAGTAAGAGCTCAATCATTTACTTGAAAGTTTTAACTGAAAGGTTTATAGAAGTTCTTTGGAGAGAAGAAGCACAACCCCTTTTATTAGTTGTAATGTGAGACACTTCTGTTTGATGCCAGAATTGTTTACAGTGGTGGTGAATGGAACCAGACGTCTCTAAAAGTCTCTAAAAGCTTCCTCATAGAAAGTTATTACTAGAAAGCTATTGATATATATATATATATATATATATATATATATATATATATATATATATATATATATATATATATATATATATATAGAGAGAGAGAGAGAGAGAGAGAGAGAGAGAGAGAGAGATATTGAATATACTTTGTTTGTGTTCCTCTAGTCCTTCATCAGTAGACACAGGACGCCGCCCATAGGACACTGCTGTCTGGATAGTTTTGGTTGGTGGACGATTCTCAGTCCAGCAGTGACACTGACGTGTTTAAACACTCCGGCGGCAACACTACTGTATCTGATCCAACACACACCAGCGCAACACACACTAACACACCACCACTATGTCAGTGTCACTGCAGTGCTGAGAATGACCCACCTCCCTAATAGTACCCTGTGGTGGTCCTGTATGGGTCCTGACCATCGAAGAACAGGGTAAAATGGGATAAATACTGTATGCAGCGAATCAGATGGACTACAGTCTGTAAGTGTAGCTCCTATATGGTAAGCTCAGCTGATAGATCAGACAATGTGTGTAGATGTAAGTAGGTGGGTTTAATGTTATGGCTGATCAGTGTGTCTCCAAAGGAAACCCTTGTGCGGTTGTAGTTACACCGGAATGCACTGTTCTTAGCATTTCTGCTTCGCAACCCATTCTGCCACTGGAATTTCGGTGTAGTGCTAATCTGTGTAATCCGAAATGAGAACAGGGAACGGGAATGGATCCTCACCTGCGGTGGTGGAGGCCGTGTTCATGTCGTGCAGGCTTGCAGGCATAAACACGTTGGATCTTGAGACTGTGAGATGAGGCGAGAAAAATAATGGTTACATGTCATGTACCTTCCATTTAATAATTACGAGGCAAAAACCTCAAACCAGTGGTCTGATAAACCCCTTAGTGTGAGTGGTTTTAAAAAAAAAACAACCGCTTACAAAAACAACATTTTTCCGAAGTTTGTTTGCCTCAAGAAAACCCATGACTGGCGAAGTATCTCGAGACACACCGCCCACTGTTCCAGTATCATAATTTACAGGGTGGAGCATGTAAACAACTATTCAGTTAAACTAGGGTTGCACTGTGAGCAGAGTAGTGTCTTCTTGTAAAGGAAAAAGTGATCTGCGCTATCTTCACCCCGGCTCAATCTACAGCTCCTTTGGAGCTAAATCGAAGGCACTGCTGTTTATAGTGATAGCATATGAAACTCCTCGGCCATGACCCACTTTAGCTTAAGTGTGCCAAGCCTAGAAAATACAGCCTGATGAATGGGCCCCGCTGGCCTGATGACAGGGCAGTGAGGTGATTTGTGTGTAGCAGGTGAGGCCTGCGCTGCCTCGGGCTCTGAAACAGAAGACGGGGCTGGAAGGCCTGGAGGCACAGCCTGATTGAACCAGAATGGATTAGCGAGAGGTTTTGACCTGAATAAATACCTCCGATTCTGAACCACTGAGCTGCAGAAGTACCTGAGGTGTGGATGTACGTTCTTTACATGAGACAAGAGAAAGACAGAGGGAGAGAGAGAACTTGTTTACCTGGTAGGGGTGGTGGGAAGGATACAGAACTTGATCGCACTCGTCTAACGCTGTCATAGGGACCTGCTAGGAGACAAAAAGAACATGATTGGTCTTGTTTTGACTACCAGAGATTGGGATAGAAGTCTAAGTGCTCAATGAAACTGTAGACTCGACCTGAATTGGAAACTTCAAAGGAATTATTAGACAAAAAATTACTACATGCTATGTGCTAAGATACACTGAGGACTATGTGTGATGTTGGTGGTGATTTTTATCGTTTGGGATGATTGGATTGGAAATTTTTAGCCAAAAAAAGTCACCAACATTTGGGTGACTATTGACTTCTGGAGTTTATAAGCCTCATAACTGCAGCATTGAACTAAAAGAGCATGAGCTGGACATCAATCACGTCTTGGCTGATCGACTATATCTGCGAAAGTGGAAAACTGTGTAGCCTTGATTCTGTGCCAAACTTTTCCTTTAACTATTAAAACACTGAGACTGGGTTAGCATGAATAACATCACAGCTGTTATTTGATCACTCATCGTCACAGGAGTGATATTATTCATGATACACCTCCATGGTAAGTGGAGGTCAACGGTGACAGTGCTGTCTTCAGATGTCACGTATCCCTTCATTCCAAGAATTCTTTTAGTCTGTATGAGCCCACACTTTAACTAGCCTAGCCTTGCTCCATGCACAGATGCATTCTTGTGTAGCTGCTACTGCTAGCAAATCGAACCAGCTTAACAGGACCGTAGCAAAAATGCCAATTCATCATAATGAGAGTTCTCACACACAGTTCAGAAGTAGAGTGGATCTCGTCTACCAGCCAAACGTTTTAGATCACTACCAGTGAAACGTTTTAGTACACTACCAGTCAAACGTTTTAGATACACTACCAGACAAACGTTTTAGATACACTACCAGTCAAATGTTTTAGTACACTACCAGACAAACGTTTTAGATACACTACCAGTCAAAGGTTTTAGATACACTACCAGTCAAACGTTTTAGATCCACTACCAGTCAAACGTTTTAGTTACACTACCAGTCAAACGTTTTAGTACACTACCAGTCAAACGTTTTAGATCCACTACCAGTCAAACGTTTTAGTACACTACCAGTCAAACGTTTTAGATACACTACCAGTCAAACGTTTTAGATCACTACCAGTCAAACGTTTTAGTACACTACCAGTCAAACGTTTTAGATACACTACCAGTCAAACGTTTTAGTACACTACCAGTCAAACGTTTTAGATACACTACCAGACAAACGTTTTAGATACACTACCAGTCAAATGTTTTAGTACACTACCAGACAAACGTTTTAGATACACTACCAGTCAAAGGTTTTAGATACACTACCAGTCAAACGTTTTAGATCCACTACCAGTCAAACGTTTTAGTTACACTACCAGTCAAACGTTTTAGTACACTACCAGTCAAACGTTTTAGATCCACTACCAGTCAAACGTTTTAGATACACTACCAGTCAAACGTTTTAGTACACTACCAGTCAAACGTTTTAGATACACTACCAGTCAAATGTTTTAGATACACTACCAGACAAACGTTTTAGATACACTACCAGTCAAACGTTTTAGTACACTACCAGTCAAACGTTTTAGATACACTACCAGTCAAACGTTTTAGTACACTACCAGTCAAACGTTTTAGATACACTACCAGTCAAACGTTTTAGATACACTACCAGCCAAAGGTTTTAGTACACTACCAGACAAACGTTTTAGATACACTACCAGCCAAAGGTTTTAGTACACTACCAGTCTGCTAAGGAAACCTGTCAGTCGTGTGGTATTTTAAACTGCTGCCTTAGCGCTTTGTAGCGCCTCGAAGCAAAGCAGACCGCATTTTCTCATTTAGTTAAATGGCGGCTTAAGAACAGTAGTGTATTGCTTCAGTCCCGCAGTTCGAGCCTCAGGTTGGGCTGAGCCTCAGGTTGGGCCAAGCCTCAACTTGGGAGGGAGGAAGGACAAGCTTGTGTGAGTGTTAGCTAACTGACTACCTAGCTAAAGTGTTGCAAGGCAGCTTAAATTAACGGTAGGTGAACACAAGGGTTAGGTTTAAGCTTACTTACTGCACCAATTATGTTAAATACTCTCAAATACTCATAAAACATAAGGCGTGTGGTACCTAGTTAGTCAACTAATACACATAGCAGTAAATCACCATCCCTCTAGAATCACTAGCACTTTCACTAGTTAGCTAACTCTGGTAGCTCACAAGCTGAGGCCCACCCTGGAGCTAGGTCTGCAAGGCTACACCTAGATATTATAAAGTATCTTCTTTGTGGGTGAATAGATTGAACTTTTACTCCCATAGGCCATATACAATACATATTAGTTTTAGAATTATTTATAATAGTGATTAAATGGTTGACATTTGAAGAATAGTTGCAGTTTAAGGGGTCAAACTCCCACCTTTTCTGGTCCGACTGAGCAAGGAGGGATAGGTGATGGATCGGACGCGTTTGTTTACAGCAGCTCCTAAAGAACAGACAGAACCTGTGACTAAAGCTTAGCAGTCCAGTAAGATAGACTTAACTGTAGTACCTGTTGTGCAGCTTTAATGGAGCGAGGCTTACCATTTCCTTCTTCCTCGGCTCTCCTCTGAAGAACAGAGATACAGAAGGTTGTTTGGACCTCACTAAGACAAACTGTGTTGAGTATATTAGCTCAGGCCTATGCTGGACTCTTATGCTCTACATTCTAGTGTCTGGTTTTCACAGGGCTTACCTTCACAGGAGCCGTCATCCTCTGAAAGATGAACAACGGTGGAGCAAGTACGGGTTTGTCTGAAACAGAAGAAGAGAGATTGGGGTTCACATACAACTCAGAATTGGCTAAACATTTCGGGCCAGCTTCCCAGAACCAGAATAAACTTAAGCCCAGGCTAAAAGCGCTTGCTACGGTGATTCACCAGTTACATTGCAATTTAGTCTACTGGGTTTAATCCATGTCCGGGAAACTGGCCCTAAATTACTATTGTCGAAACGTACGACTTGATAACAGCAATTCCACACTCCCAAAAACTTCAGCCACGCCTTTCAGATGTGCTGCAATGATACATTTACTTTCTGAGCGCCAGGAACAGCTCGACAGCTGGTCATATGTAAATATGAATGACATCACAACCGTGACTGATTCAATAGCTTGGTTTCTATGTACGGACTAGCAAGGGAACGAGATTTTAACAGGTTTGTATAGTACATCAAAGTCTTTTTTTCTTGTCCATGACTTGGACCCTTTACAATGCAGCAGGGATTTTGAATTAGTGCCCAGTTTGCAGATCCAGCAGTGGAGGCTGAAACTGGAGCCAGCGTGCTACTTCTCAGAGCCGTGAAAAGTCCTGGCCAGCTCGTCTGCTGAATGAATGGAGCCTTCAGTTCCAGCAGGCCTTACGCAACCCCAAGGCCTTTCGCATGTTCCCTATAGGGAGCAGTGCACTGTGGCAGAGGTGAAGGCCGGACCCCTGGGAAGGGATGCGCGCCAGGACGCAGACACACTACTTGGCCCTGGGCCAATCTAATCCTGCAGACTGCAGACTAAAAATAAAGTGCCAGCTCTTTATCACCGTGCCGTCTCTCTGTGAAAGTAAGACGTCTGTTTGGTCACATGGAGCTCTGTGTGATATTTTTATAGAAGTCTTCTTCAGCTGTGAGCATCAGGACGTCCACAGATCTGGACCATACTTTTTGACCATACTAAAACGTTTGACTGGTAGTGTATCTAAAACGTTTGACTGGTAGTGTACTAAAACGTTTGACTGGTAGTGTATCTAAAACGTTTGACTGGTAGTGTTCTAGAACGTTTGACTGGTAGTGTATCTAAAACGTTTGACTGGTAGTGTATCTAAAACGTTTGACTGGTAGTGTATCTAAAACGTTTGACTGGTAGTGTACTAAAGCGTTTGACTGGTAGTGTATCTAAAACGTTTGACTGGTAGTGTACTAAAACGTTTGGCTGGTAGTGTACTAAAACGTTTGACTGGTAGTGTATCTAAAATGTTTGACTGGTAGTGTATCTAAAACGTTTGACTGGTAGTGTATCTAAAACGTTTGGCTGGTAGTGTTCTAGAACGTTTGACTGGTAGTGTATCTAAAACGTTTGACTGGTAGTGTATCTAAAACGTTTGTCTGGTAGTGTACTAAAACGTTTGACTGGTAGTGTACTAAAACGTTTGTCTGGTAGTGTATCTAAAATGTTTGACTGGTAGTGTATCTAAAACGTTTGACTGGTAGTGTATCTAAAACGTTTGGCTGGTAGTGTTCTAGAACGTTTGACTGGTAGTGTATCTAAAACGTTTGACTGGTAGTGTTCTAAAGTGTTTGACTGGTAGTGTACTAAAACGTTTGGCTGGTAGTGTATCTAAAACGTTTGTCTGGTAGTGTATCTAAAACGTTTGACTGGTAGTGTATCTAAAACGTTTGACTGGTAGTGATCTAAAACGTTTGACTGGTAGTGTATCTAAAACGTTTGACTGGTAGTGTATCTAAAACGTTTGACTGGTAGTGATCTAAAACGTTTGACTGGTAGTGTATCTAAAACGTTTGACTGGTAGTGTATCTAAACGTTTGACTGGTAGTGTATCTAAAACATTTGACTGGTAGTGTACTAAAACGTTTGATTGGTAGTGTATCTAAAACGTTTGACTGGTAGTGTACTAAAACATTTGACTGGTAGTGTACTAAAACATTTGACTGGTAGTGTATCTAAAACATTTGACTGGTAGTGTATCTAAAACGTTTCACTGGTAGTGTACTAAAACGTTTGATTGGTAGTGTACTAAAACATTTGATTGGTAGTGTACTAAAACATTTGACTGGTAGTGTATCTAAAACGTTTGATTGGTAGTGTATCTAAAACGTTTGGCTGGTAGTGTACTAAAACGTTTGATTGGTAGTGTACTAAAACATTTGACTGGTAGTCTACTAAAACGTTTGACTGGTAGTGTATCTAAAACGTTTGACTGGTAGTGTACTAAAACGTTTGATTGGTAATGTACTAAAACATTTGACTGTTAGTGTATCTAAAACGTTTGACTGGTAGTGTACTAAAACGTTTGATTGGTAGTGTACTAAAACATTTGACTGGTAGTGTATCTAAAACGTTTGACTGGTAGTGTATCTAAAACGTTTGATTGGTAGTGTACTAAAACATTTGATTGGTAGTGTATCTAAAACGTTTGACTGGTAGTGTACTAAAACGTTTGATTGGTAGTGTACTAAAACATTTGACTGGTAGTGTATCTAAAACGTTTGACTGGTAGTGTATCTAAAACGTTTGATTGGTAGTGTACTAAAACATTTGATTGGTAGTGTATCTAAAACGTTTGACTGGTAGTGAATCTAAAACGTTTGATTGGTAGTGTATCTAAAACGTTTGACTGGTAGTGTACTAAAACGTTTGATTGGTAGTGTACTAAAACATTTGATTGGTAGTGTATCTAAAACGTTTGACTGGTAGTGAATCTAAAACGTTTGATTGGTAGTGTATCTAAAACGTTTGGCTGGTAGTGTTACTAAAACGTTTGATTGGTAGTGAATCTAAAACGTTTGGCTGGTAGTGTTACTAAAACGTTTGATTGGTAGTGAATCTAAAACGTTTGATTGGTAGTGTATCTAAAACGTTTGGCTGGTAGTGTTACTAAAACGTTTGATTGGTAGTGAATCTAAAATGTTTGGCTGGTAGTGTATCTAAAACGTTTGACTGGTAGTGAATCTAAAACGTTTGATTGGTAGTGTATCTAAAACGTTTGGCTGGTAGTGTTACTAAAACGTTTGATTGGTAGTGTATCTAAAACGTTTGGCTGGTAGTGTTACTAAAACGTTTGATTGGTAGTGATCCAGAACTATTAATATGAACATAAATTTCTCTTTTTACAGGAGAAATCATTAATTTTTTAACATTTATACCAACTATGTTGGTGCTTGTTTGATCAAGTGCACAACCTGAAGTAAATCATGATGGTCTTGATTTCAGGAAACGTTTACTGGAGCTGAACTTCCATGTCGGCCGCGGCGGCTATCGTTTGCTTCTGGACCAGCGCAGTGAGATGAGCATACATGACAAAGAGCTGCGTCATGGACAGCTCCGGCTCTGTACTGCAGTGACATAGATAATCCTGCTTCTGACCTTTCCTGGGGAAAGCTTCTCAGGGCTTCACACTTCATTTCAAATCGCATTATCCATGTGGACAAGTAGCACGCTTCCGCTCGCCAGTGTGCTGCTACTGTTCATGTGCCAGAGACCACCCAGCCTCTCACCCTGATGTATCACTGTTTCATGAGAATGCTAAATCACTGCCCATCACAGAGGTGCAGTGCAGACATGCCGGAGCCCATTAAGTACACGTTAAAGGTGCGCTCTGCGTGTCCCACTTGGAAATAAAGAGATGGATCACTGTTTACTATACAATAAAGAGTCTAGTCTGGGTCAGTTGTTCATACTTGCTTACATAAAGACATGTATGTGTCCAGATGATGTGAGTTATTTTGATTCTCTCTGGAGTTTTAATGTGTTTCTGGTCATATAATCACACAAAACAGTTTTTTATTATCAACTCTGTAACGAGTCCTTCACCATTTAGCAGTTTTATACTCCAGACATTAGCATTTATGCTAGCAGATTTTTAAGCCTTGGGCTATTGTTTTGGATGCCGCCCGGTAGCTTAGCAACTAGCTAAAACGCCAGTCCCGTGCAGCAGTGGATGGGAACAAGCTGTGACGCAGTCTCTCTCTAACTAGAGCGTCTCAGTAATCTGTTTTATGAGGAGAGATGAGGAGAGAACGCTGCTACTTACACAGCTGCTACCTAGACAGCCTACTTAGACACTCACTAGGATTTGAGACACACCCTTGGTTTTGCCAGTTCTAGTATTATATCCAACATAAAGGCAATTCACACTATACACAATAAATACAGGCCATAAATATATAAACAATATACACAGTAGCAAAGTATGGCCTGTAATATACAGACAATACACACAAATTGTATAGCATGAAACAATTATCATATTATTTTTCTTCATCATTTAAACACAACAGGTCCTCTTTAAATTGTGTGAACATTTCATGAGGAAATGAACCAATAGAAATGCTTCAAAATAGCTTGGAAAACGTCTGGTTCCATTGACTTGCATTGAAAGTAAAGACAGTTTTTGTCCTCTCCTGTAAAGCTGGACATACCTGCTTTTCTTTGGACAGAGACAATGTTTTTAAAGTGGACTCCACCAGTGAATTATACAGAGATACAGATATGCATTTAAATAATAAATTGCTTCACAAACTCAGGGTTCCTGGGTGCCACCAGTGCTGGTGTACAGATCTAGACAATGTACTGTAGAGCATCAGCTTTAGAGACTTTTAAATAACTCAAACTTGAACCCGCCCTTGCTTAGAATTACATAATCAAATTCCACACCGTCCGGTGAGTATTCGTCAAGCTGACTTCCACTGACGTGCTATTTTCGTCAAAAATAGGGCACTGACTGTTCACACGCCGCCTTTCGGCACTGCCCAGTTCTTTCTCTCCCTTTCGATGTCACATATTTCAAATACACTTTTTGTCCCTGGAGAGAGCGACTGCGCGAGTTTCAAAGCCGAGCACCATGTGTTCGGTGATAAATTCACACTCCAGCTGGCGGCAGAGAGAGTGAGAGCATTGTCTCTGTTTGGCACAGTTGAACTCTCCATCCTGTGACTTTAAAGGCCGCATGTTACGCAACTCCAAATGAAAGGAGATCCCTTGAACAGTGGAGCTCGATTAGCATACTGTCCGGGTTTGCCTACAGTAGATTTATCCACACAAGCAAAACAAAGCCGTTTAACTAGAGTGTGAGGCGGAACTATCCCTCGGCTCATTGGTTTAAGAGAATTCCTAGTATGTGTTACATAAACACATCATGAAAGCTTTGGGAGTCCCAGTGGTGTCCTGAGCGCTAGCCTAGCCACTGAGCTACAGGCTAAAAACATACAACTCAACTAGCATTAGCCCAACTCTCACCACAGCCGTCAAACAAAAACACAAAGAACACAGCCATGCAGTCTTTATTCAGCAATAAATCGATTTCTGAGACCATTTTTACAACCATTTAACTGCAGACAGAAGCCAAAACATACTTAAAATTAATTTTATTAAGTATACTTTATGTAGTTACTATACTAATGTCATTGTACTAGTAGTACACTTGAATATGTACTATTTTGATACTTCTTGGGACTAAATTGGCCCACTTTCTAGTTTTTAAAAGTATACTTTTAAGTACACTTTAGTGTAAGAGTAGTAAACCAAGTATACAACTAGTTTACAGCTTTTGTACTGCAACTACACTAAAAGTAAACTTAAGGTTTCACCGTTAGTTTACTAGCTTGTAAGTTTTCTTTAAGTGAACTTAACATAATACATACTTTACTGCTTATATTATTGTTGTACTTTAAAGTATATGACTAGGTTTAAAGGTTTTTCTACTTAAAATAGAACTTTAACAACGTTTACTTACTCACCAGTGGACACACGTAAAATAAATAAGACACGCTCAGATTAAGAAACATATTTTTATCTTTATAAATCTTTATAAATCAAATTTTAAATAAATATTGTACTGGATGTGTTTTTGTGCAGAGCAAGAATACTTACTTCTACTATCTTAATCAAAAGATTGAGTACAAGTAAAGGCCAAATATACTTAGACTGTTCTATACTTGTCAGTTTAACCCAAGCATACTTAGTATAACTGTGTATATCACTGAGAAGTACATAAAAAGAAAACTGAAAACATACTTCCTTTTAGTTTAAAAGAAGTAAACTAATGGTACACTTGAATAAACTTCTATTTGGAAGGGTAGATAGCAATTTCGCTAACTTTGACTTATGTGTTTCATCTAATTAATCTGATGTTTGAGTGTCTATCTATTGAGTATCTGTTGTTTAAATCCAGTCTTCAGTTATCTGATGACATAAATGGCTACTATTATATTTCCCTCCCTGCTGGTGCAAAGTGATGTCATCAGAAATCAAAAGGAGTGTTTAACTCAAGAAAAAGTGAATAAAACCCAAGAATTTTGAGTTTCAAATATGATATGATAAGATATAATTTGATATGACATGAGTCGTTTCTTATGTAATCACTATATCTATACTCTAAATCTTTACTTGCTGAGTATTAACATCATACGCACAGGTGTTGGACAATAAAACTGAAACACCTGTCATGTGAGTGTGGGGGGTTTCATGGCTTAATTGGACCAGTCTGGTGGCCAATCTTCATTAACTGCACATTGCACCAGTAAGATCAGAGTGTGAAGTTCAGTTTGCAGGTAAGAGCACAGTTTACTCAAAATACTGCAATAACACAACATTATGGGACAAACCAGAGTTCAAAAGAGGACAAACTGTTGGTGCACGTCTTGCTGCTGCATCTGTGACCAAGACAGCAAGTCTTTGTGATCCATCAAGAGCCATGGTATCCAGGGTAACGTCAGCATACCACCAAGAAGAACCAACCACATCCAACAGGATTAACTGTGGACGCAGGAGGAAGCTGTCTGAAAGGGATGTTGGGTTTCTAACCCGGATTGTATCCAAAAAACATAAAACCACGGCTGCCCAAATCACGGCACCTCAGCTTCTCCTGTTTCCACCAGAACTGTCCGTCAGGAGCTCCACAGGGTCAATATACACGGCCGGGCTGCTATAGCCAAACCTTTGGTCACTCGTGCCAATTCCAAGCGTCGGTTTCAATGGTGCAAGGAGCGCAAATCTTGGGCTGTGGACAACGTGAACCATGTATTGTTCTCTGATGATCCACATTTACTGTTTCCCCCACATCCGGGAGAGTTACGGTGTGGAGAAGCCCCAAAGAAGCAGACCACCCAGACTGTTGCATGCCCAGAGTGAAGCATGGGGGTGGATCAGTGATGGTTTGGGCTGCCATATCATGGAATTCCCTTGGCCCAATACTTGTGCTAGATGGGCGCGTCACTGCCAAGGACTACTGAACCATTCTGGAGGACCATGTGCATCCAATGGTTCAAACATTGTATCCTGAAGGCGGTGCCGTGTATCAGGATGACAATGCACCAATACACACAGCAAGACTGGTGAAAGATTGGTTAGATGAACATGAGAGTGAAGTTGAACATCTCCCATGACCTGCACAGTCACCAGATCTAAATATTATTGAGCCACTTTGGGGTGTTTTGGAGGAGCGAGTCAGGAAATGTTTTTCTCCACCAGCATCACGTAGTGACCTGAACACTATCCTGCAAGAAGAATGGTTTAAAATCCCTCTGACCACTGTGCAGGACTTGTATATGTCATTCCCAAGACCAATTGACGCTGTATTGGCCGCAAAAGGAGGCCCTACACCATACTAATAAATGATTGTGGTCTAAAACCAGGTGTTTCAGTTTCATTGTCCAACCCCTGTATATATGATGTATAAACTCAATTTCAGATGGATTCTTTGTATGTTATTTATGCTTCCTAATAGAAGATTGGCAGATGCTCTCTTTGCTTTATTCTTTATACAAAGGTGCACTAAAAAGGGTTCTTAAGCCAAAGGATAGCCTGACACGGTTCACCACGGATCAAAATTGTATTGGGTGAAATTGAAGAAGCATTTACAGCTTTAAGGAATGTAAAGATAGTGTAAAGGTTCTATACCAATCTAAGGGTTTGTCCTAGAACCTTGAGATCATGTGGAGGTTCTGTAGGCATTTAAAAAGGTTCACATTAACAAAACTGTACAGTAAAAGGTCTGACAGGGAACAAAAAATGGTTTAACTGTAGCATCTCACAATGGTATTTAAAGAGTGTGGCTGTGTTTGATCTATGGTTTCTTTCTTGGAAGCCTGTTTTATTAACTTATACAGATTTAACAGGTCCACACAAATCTGTTTACATGCACTTTTGGTCCATAACAAATACTGATTGGGCATTTAAGTGCCGAATTCTTGGAAAGGCAAATACTAATCTGGATTTTACAGCCTGCGAGCGGAGCCGAATATCGACTCATATTGAGCTATAAACACAGAGGCGGAAGATGTAGGCACAATTGCAGCTTTCCTGTTGCAAAACTAGATTACACTGTTATACAACAGGCAAAGCGTTGTACATGCATGGTGTTGTGAAGAATGATACCTATCTATCAATAAGAACTTATTGTATTTACATTTTGGACATGGACCTTTCTTTGGACAGGTGTACATATCAATGTCAGCAAGAAAGCTGAGGTTTTTCAGTTAAGATTCAATGTAAGATAACTTGCTAGCTTAGGAAAAGAGAGGAGTCAAATAAATGGGATTCCTAACAACCTCCTGGAAGACCTGGTAGACCCTCCAACACTGTCCCCAAGCTCTACTCTTATTTCAGATCTGAAAACATCCACAGGTGTTTCTGTCCATTCTTTCACTGTGAGAAGACACCTCAACACTATGGGTCTGAAAGGATTGTAGCCGTTTGAGAAGATCCTTACTGCAAATACCGCTGCCTCCATCAGGAGATGTTAGTATCTACCAAATAATATCAAGTATCTACAAAAAAGTATCTTGACAGGAGAGGACAAAACCCTCTCTAATTTCAATGTAAATCAGTGGAACCAGAATTAGTTCCAAGCTAATTCATGAAACTTCCACAGGATATTGAGAGCAGCTGTCGAGTTCAGATGATATAGAAAAATGAAAATCAACAAAACATGGACGGCAACATTTGAACAATTGTGATTTGTGACGCTATATCCAATGCTATGTCTTTTTTTTTTTTTGCTTTTTTTGCTTTTGACTGCTAACCTGTTCTGCAGTTTTCCAGGTATTCACACTGTTTTAACTCCAGAATGTTTGATGTGGTGTGCTTGCATACAGCTTTTGATTGGATGTACAGTTTTCTTATAATTGTTGTTTTTCTTCTCATAGAAATGAATGAAAACGTTTGTGCACCTAACTTGTGCACCCATCACGCTAACAGAAGTCCATTAACAACATATTACTATTATCCACGTAGGACTTCATAGCAATTGTCTAGCAACACCTAAGCAACCATCTGGGATAGCATAGCAACCACCTGGTAACAAACTAGCAACCACCTGGGACAACCTTAAGCGGCACAGTCACTGTGTTTTCTTCAGGAATTGCACTTTTTAAGTTTTCTGTTCTTGTTCATTGAAATGGATTATTAGCCATCTTCCTTATTCGGCAGGCTTGTGTTTACTTAGTAACCTAGCTAACACGGGTACCACTACTACTACTACACTGTTGGACACACACACACACACACACACACACACACACACACACACACACACACACAGACAGACACACAAACTTCCTAGTAACATGGAATCATGTGCAGTTAAGCAGAGCTTGTCTTTATTCTTGAGAGATCTTTCTTCTGCTAGCATATGGGCTAAAAACATCAGAACTGGCTACATAGCTAGCAAATAGGCCTGGAAAATAATTCGATATCGGTATTAATCGCGATATGATTTGTTTCCATAACGGGGATATCATTTTAGCAGTATTATGATATGTATTATTTACGCCAGGGATCACACTTAATGGCCCATCGATACGTTGCAATTGTTCCTTTGACCTGATGGTGGCAGCAGTACATAAATGTTTAGTATGTTTCACCACTGTGATACGAGGCAAAATTAAAAAAACTTAATGCTGATTTAAAGCTCATTTATTCTCCCTCTACGTGCGGAAATGTGTGCGTTTCAAGTGATATAACCGTCACTGCCACATACATTCTTTGTCCGCTCCGTTTACATGGTTGCTGAGCAACACTTCCAGTAACGGGCAGTTCGGAGTAAATCAAGCATGGTGGCGGTGGATAAGCTCGTAGTTCTGTATTTACCTCGAAAACAAAGAGAAACAACTGTTAGACTCTGTGCCGTGGCGAAGATACATCATATTAAAACCATTTACTCTGCTCCGGAGCATCAATCGACGTGAACTCACTTCCCCTCTTCAGCTGCCGCATTCTTAACAGAGGTGCTCCTTGCGTCGTCCAATTATATCACATGCTTGCGTTTCCAGGGGTTACGTGGCAGAGTTGATCAACGCTTGTGGTTTGATACAAACTATATTTCTTGTAAGCATCTACACTTTAGCTTACAAATGTTCGACTGAGTTTCATAACATTATCTAGTAAGCAGTATATGAGCTCATGTTCAGACAAAATTCTTAGTGCATTGTAACATTATTCCTGCTGCAATTACAGTAAAAAATAAATTAATTATTCTGTACATTTGTGTTTTTTCATATTTTGAATATATATATATATATATATATATATATATATATATATATATATATATATATATATATATATATATATATATATATATATATATATGTGTGTGTGTGTGTGTTAATGTATGAATGAATAATACTTTTAGAAAGAGAGACCGGGACTTTAGTGTTTTGATATTTTCCAATCTGGCCCCCTGATCTAAAGGATTGCTTATTTGACGGAATGTCATGTTCCTTTTATGTATATGAAAACTTTTTATGTTCTTTATCCAGGCTGACGCACAACTGTTTTAATCTGTTCAATAAGTTAACAGAAGAATAAGAAACTCGGCCTATGTTGTAATTTAAAGTTATTTATATTGATAAAGTAGATACAGACTTCCATTATAGGGATTCTTGGCAGTTTTATTAGGCAAATTATTTATATCGATATCGGAATAATATCGTATCGACCAAAATTAAGGAATATATCGCAATATAAATTTTGCCCATATCGTCCAGCACTACTAGCAAATATACCAAACACCACATATGCTGACCTCTGAATATGTTACAGAACTTGAGTACAGTTATATGATGTATTACAATAAATGCATTTACTGCGTTCTTTCATTTACGTTTATTTGCCCCAACCCATCGTGTTCATGTTTTGCTTGTTGCGGCTCGATGTTACTGCAAAATGCAATGGCTGTAGAAGAAGATTACAGTGATGGTGGTAATCTCAAACAACTGCGATCATCTCCAGTGACTGCGATTAGGTGATTGTGTAATACTGCTGACAGGCCTTTTTGCGCAGTACTGTATATGCTCACTCTTGCTCCAGTTTAAGCCCTCACATGGTACAGCATAATACCCCTGTGACTGTGACAGCCTGAGTGGGCAGGACGCGACGTGTCTCTATAAGTCCACACATCAGCCGCGGGCCAGCGGCGGCCTTGTCGCTCCAAGGTCGAGAGCTTCCAGCTGAAAATGACAGGCAGCTGAGTCACACGCCATTCCCTCACATGAGCAAGTGGAAAGGCAGCTAGGCCTTGTTCTATTCCTATACAATGATGATACAATGATGGCTCATGCACTGCAAGCAAGCAAGCTTCATCTGGTCAGCTATAGCGGCAGGTAGTCATCCGGGTCTACCGTGCAGTCAAACTGTAGTGTCCTTAGACTGAAAGAAGTCAATCAGCCAAGTCAAGACTGAGTAATATAGGCTTATGTAGGTTAATTAGAATGGCATGCTTACTTTATCATGCTTAGACTTGCTTATTTTGATTCTGGCTTCTTAAGCAAGGTTGCTCATGAGCTGTCGCTATAACCTGGCGACCACAGTCCTGTTATTAAAATGAGAAGATCCACTAATAGCACTCTTGGTATGTCATTTCCTGCTACTGCAACACCGCGAATGTTTACCACTCATGTACACAGAAAAACTAGCATTATCAGTTATGTCAGTGATGTCAGCACTGGACAATGCCTTTGGCCAGCTATTTTGGATGGTGCTCACATGAGAACTATGCATAGCTCCAGTTCAACTCAAGGTCTACAATCACAGAAAGGAAGAAGGGTGGAACATGGAGCCACTGTTAGAATCAGAACCAATATAAAAGTCTAGTTTCTGTCCTGTTAGATATCCGTTATTTTCCCCATGCTTAGTGATTGGTGAGTTGATTGTATGTCTCTGGGAAAGTGTTTTTCTTCCTCCTCCTGACTCTCCAGTCAAAGCCAGTTCTCACTTGTTCCGCCTTGTTTTGCTCTCTGTGTACTTGGCAGGGTAGAAACGTAATTGGTCCATAAAAAAAGTGAAAGAGCTTCTTTCTGGCACATTCTGAATGCGCGGTACAGTTGAACGCCAGCTGCAGCTGAACTCTACCAAACTCTGCCCTGACTTACACTAGCGGTCAAAAGTTTGGAATCACTTGTTATATTTAAATAATAAGATATTTTATAAACAGGAAAAGCAGAAAACATATATGTAACAGAAAATTACACAGAAAAGTAATATCATATATTTATGATATTACTTATTACTAAGGGTGTTAGAAAATATCGAATTTTGAGATATTATATTTGGTGATACTGTATCGATTCTCAAAAACACAGTATCGATACACAGATTCCTGGCAGACAGTGAATCATGGTGTGCTGTGTTTAAACTTCTGACCACTAGATGGCAGTGTTGTAATCCATTTTCAGCTCCACTCCAACAGTAACAAGCAGCACAAGGACGCAATGCTATTGTAAACATGTCCATATAGTGGTGTGTTTTAATAATAGGATTTGAAAAATCACAATATATTACTATATTTACAATATATTATTATGACCCCTGTATCATGATAGGTATTGTATCGCCAGGTTCTTGCCAATACACAGCCCTACTTATTACTATATTTATAGTTAAACTGCAGGTTCTATATTTTCCCGCTATTTTACATTGGTGTAGATGTTGAGCAATACAAGCACTGGAAGGCAGTTCAGAGTCAAAATCTTCTGACAAAGTTTTTTCTTCCTATTGTGTCACTCCGATTGTTAAGTCTGTTGTAAATAGCAATTTACTGGGGCCAAACGTGCCCACAGACCCTCAAAGCAAATGACAATCACAAATCTTGTGAACCTTTTTACATTTGCTTCCTATATTTAGGCACCATTGTGGGTTAAAAAGGGTCTAAATTCTTTCAGCTCCAATCTGCTGGTTAACATGTCCGGGTCTGAGTCTCTACTAAGTTGGCTACGTTTCTGTATTTTTAGTATGCTTTCTGTGTTTGCCTGCTGTTTAATAAAAAAAAAAACAAAAAAACAACAACTCAGTTGCCATTCTACTGCATTCCTTGTGATGAGGAAAGGAATTGGTTCCAGTAGTCTCGAATGTTGGCTAGCTAGCTAACCTAGTATACATTAACATCGACTGGCAAAAGACAAACTGGCCTTGTGTGGATACCTCTGATATCAGCTATGGGTTTAAGAGGGTGTTTCTTGTTATGAACCCACATTTTAATGTTCTGGTCATTGTGCTGCCCAGCTAAACAAGGATAGCTAGCCTTAGCCAGCAGCTGAGCATCTCTGCTGTAGCTAGCTAGGTGGCATTAGCTTATCCCTAGCTAGATAGTTAGCTATCTTTGTCAGCCTTTGTTTGACCGACAAGCCTGACAACTGAAACATGAAGATGTGGATCCTGTAAAACCCAATAATCTATATCAAGGGTATCCACAAAGGTCAGTGCAGCTAACATTAGAGCCTACTGTCATCAAACATTGTTTTTTTTTATTCACTTGAGAATTTTAACTCATGTTATTAACTGCTACCATTTTCTTTTCTCTTTCTCTTCACAAGGTAAGCCCTTGATAACTATCGAGAAGGTAAGCAATGAGAGTTTCAGCCAACGCAATAGATGCTAGGATCCCAACATGAAGGACCTAAGTATCATGGCTTAACAAGCGCATAGACGTATGGCTGTGGTCATGTCTTGCGTGAGGTATTGGGCACACTGTCCCCATGCTTTCCGGGGGTACTGCTCCATTCGTTCTTCTGAAGGCTCCATTTATATCCATATTTAACGATGAGCCTACAAAAAAACTTGTTGGTTTAGCATTTTCCGCTTCACACAACTCAAGTAACCCCAAACCCATTCAATTATGGTTAGGTCCCTAATGTTCTAGTGATTCATGTATTACATGTACAGTTTGTACTCAATAAAACTCCACCCACTTAGGTTGCTACTCACTGCCCAGCGTGGAGAGAAGAGGGGGCCACACTGCCATGGACAAGGCCGCTCTGGCCTCAACCAGTTCCCTCCTGAGGGTTCAGTATGGAGGGAGGGAGGTGGAGAAAGAGGGGCAGGAAAAACAATCTTGCCCCACAGCATTGGACCAGCAGCTGCCCACACATCCATCGCTCATGGCCCGAACAATGATCCCCATCCCCCCCCCCCCCTCCCACCCCCCACCAAAAATACTGCCTGCTCTGATTGCTCCCTATTGCCTTGTGTTCTTCTGCACAACAGGCCGCTTTCACACAGCGCTTGGCCCCAGGCCTGCTGCGGCTCCAGAGGTTTCCTTAACGTTTTCTGAGGCCAAACACGAACAATGACAACAGCTTATTCCTGCCAAGCGCAGCTGCATTTACTTAGAGAAGCTCTGCAAGATCTCTTTGTTTGTAGCGTCAGCGTTCCCTGCGGACCGAAACTCAGCAAAAACTACAAACACCGGCCACTAAAATGCGCACGACATGCCTCGGATGCGAAGACTTTGTGGGCTCCTGCAGAGGTTACAGCTCGAGTACATTGATTGCAGATATAGTCGATGCCCCAAAATAACTGTGCACTGTTTTTAAAGGGCGTCTGGCAGAGCTCTGCCGTCTTCTGTTCAGCCCGATGTAGCAACGAGTGGGACGTGAGGAAACTGTACTCGCAAAAAAGGGCCTCTCGCAGTCTATTCTAGGGGCCGATACAGCCAAATGGAACGCGCTGCTCCACCAGCAACCTCCTTATATGAGCACCACAGTGACAGATTCTGCCAGCCGACTATGCATTGTATTTAAATGCTTCAGATTTCAAATTCTTTCCATTGGGCAGGCCATAGGAGTATTTTGTGTTGTTCCTCACAGCGTTTGAGAAGGATTGCTCAGACGGAGCCAGCAGTCCTGCTCATTAGCAATGAATAAATATAATGGAACCCACATTTTAATGTTCTAGTCATTGGCTGTTTCTTATATGCTGCCCAGCCAGGCAAGGATAGTTTCTGTGGTAGCTAGCTAGGTGGCATCATCTTTTCCCTATCTAGACAGCTATCTTTGTCAGCCCTTGTTTGACCGACAAGCCTGATGAGGCTGAAACATGAGGATGTGGCTTCACAGCAAGACCCTATAAAACCAATAATCTATATCAAGGGTATCCACAAAGGCCAGTGCAGCTAGTTTTAGAGCCCACTGTCATCAAACATTGCTTAAGAATTCTACCTCATGTTATTAGCTTCTGCCATTATATCTTCTCTTTCTCTTCACAAGGTAAGCCCTAGATAAGTAATGAGAAGGTAAGTAACGAGAGTCTCAGCCAATGCAATAGATGCTAGGATGCCAACATGAAGGTCCCAGACGTCATGGCTTAAGAACAGATAGACACATGGCTGTGGTCTTGTTTTGCGAGAGGTATTGGCTACGCTGTTCCCATGTACCACACATTTAAGGTTCTTTAGTTTGATTCAAATAATTAGTAGGAAGCTTTCCACCATGTGGTTCTCACATGATGACTCTTCTGTACCAGAACCCTAAAGAAATTGATGTAAAGTCTGAAAATGTTGGAAGATCTGGCTTATAAGATGCTTAATTTGGAGAGTCTGGATAAAAACTAGCACTTAGTATGTTATATATATTATCACTGTTTCAAGACAAACATGTATTTCAACTTTACAGTAGAGGCCAAAAACCTCTGTTACTTTTATTGCAAGTCAATGGAACCAAAAATCTTTCCAAGTTATTTTTCAGCATTTCTATTGGTCCGTTCATCATAATTTTTTTCACACAATGAAAATGAACAGCAGCTGCTGCATTCAAATGGTGAAATAAAATAAAAATCAACAGAACAGCGACGATATGTATTATTATATATTAATATTATGCAGCATCGTATCCCTCAGCCTCTCAGGGTCTTCTAGTGGACTGTAAAGAGCTGTCTTATTGCTTAGGCCTTCACTACCATGGCCTCCAGATTGGCAGGAACCAAAAGGAACCATTCTTTAGACAACAACGCTCATATTTCACAGAGGTGCTCAAAACGCTGAAGGCCTTCAACCCTGTTTTAAAATGTGGAGAACAAAGAACGGCTGACGGTTTGACAGTTTACATAAGCACGCATGCTTCTTCTGTTACATCGAGAGCAACAGCTGGCAGCAATATCAGGGCCAATGTAACGTATTTGCGTGAAATGTTCCAGGTGCGTCAGTGATCCTACACCTGCTCAATCTTTTAGGCAGGGAGGGGTGGAACCCTGTCCCAGACTGGAGCAGACAAGCTCCTGCCACTGTTCTGAGGGAACTGGATTAAGCTGCCTTGATCTGGTCATCATTTTCATAAGCGGCTTGTGACACCTCCAGTAAGCGAAACCGCCCCTCCTGGCCAATCGGCTCTTGACCGGCTCCCCCGGGCTCATGTTCTCATCTCATACTTCTTACTGACCGGTAATCGAGAGTGCTGGACTGGCATTAGAAGTTAGAAGGTTTTGGAAATACGTGTATCTCCATTTTTGAGAATATCATTTAAACATAATAGCTGCTATAATGGAATAAAAACTCTTTATATTAACTTATATTGACTGTAAAGAGTGGTTTTGGCCTAAAGTTTCTATTTTGAAGATACTTGTTTTTCTTTGGACACACGGAACACATACAGTTGGCCAGAGCTGCTGTAAATGTAGTAAACAACAGGGCTGTGCAAGTGCATCTGAAGGTGCTTTTATGGGTTTTAGACTGTTAATAAAAATTAATTAACCAAAATGTGTATTTTATATTCCATAGTATGTGTTTTTCTTTGAACAAAACTTAATTTTAATTTTCAGTTTAATTGAAAATGACAGTCCTGGGAAATAAATGTGATAAAAACTTATTATTAATTACTAATCATTATTAAGCTTATTATATGTAAATGTAAGCAATGGGGAAAAATCGATATATCATATTATCACAATATTTTTCATGGACATGTTGTATCAATACACAAACAGCAATATTTTATAATATCATTTACAAACAAGTTCAACTTTTGATATGCTGTAACAAAACCAATGGCTTTGAGTGAAGCACAAAGGACTGTAATAACTTGCAATGCATGGATGTCTGTTTGACTATAACAGTACAAAGTTTTCCTTTGGGGACGTAAATTGTACTATACGTTATTTATTACCACAATATCATAAGCAATAATCACAACTTAATTGCATTGTGACTTAGTTAACATATCTTTGGTGATAACCATCCCCAATGAATGTATTTAAAATATTTTATTTATGCCAATCTATATATATATATATATATATATATATATATATATATATATATATATATATATATATATATATATATATATATATAAAATCAACATTAACATTAAATAATCAACATTATAAAGAGATTTTATGATGCATGCTGTGTGCTGTGTGTGGACAGACATTTAAGATTTAAGTCCTGGTATGCGACTGTACAATCACACCCCCCACCAAGCCTGAAATAACACGGGGCAATGAGATCGCAGGAGTGACTGTGACCGAACTGATTTAAATCTGATCCCCTTATTTACTGCACATACATCACTCACTGAGTAGTGCAGAGGTCACCACTGCTGTGCCAATATAATCAGCAGAAGTTTATAAGAGTTTATAGTCACTTCAGGCTCAAGGTTTTGTTCAGCTGAAATCAGAGATAATATATCTCTGATTTTATATATATATATATATATATATATATATATATATATATATATATATATATATATATATATATATATATATATTGGTAACTCATGCATGGCACTGAGTGTATACACATATTTAATTCCTCATTGAAATCCACTGAAACTACTTAAACAGAAGTGTTTCTAAAAACCTGCTTACCTTGAGGTGTGGAATAGACACTATCCTGTCCAGCAGGACAGCCAGGGTCACCCACTGCAGGTCCGGTGGATAATGCAGCTGTACCGGACGATGAAGAGGCTGGAAAGCCTGTAGACATAGACATCATCCCGGGACACGCTGCATTAGAGGCTGCTAGAGGCTGAGTTCCTCTCATTACCCCCCTGTTCCAGCACTTCAGCTTTGCTCTGCTCTGCAACTGCAGCAGCGCTGACCAGCAAAAGGATATAAAGGATATAAGAAAGGAAACACAGACGAGGAGAGCTGCTGCTACTGCTACTGCTGCTGCTGCTGCTGCTGGGAGTCCAGTTAATCCAAACGCTCAACGATTCTGCAACGCACTGATACTGGCAGTGGAAGAGAGGTGAACGTGCGTGCTGTGCCTGTGCCGTCCTGTCAGGGAGAAATGTCAATGAAACGAGTGGGCGTGGCAACACATGGTGTGGGCGGGGCAGCGCTGGCGTGTGGTTTGGCACGCGTGCTGAAATGTACAAATGTACAGCGCGCACACACATACGCACGCGCGCACGCGGTACAGAGTCTAGTGTAGTGTATGTGCAGCCTAAAACGATAAGAGGCATATACTGAGCTAGTACTAGAGTAAACAGAGTCAGATACATACATACATACACAAACACAACAGTTACTAAACTAGTACTAGAGTAAACAGAGTCAGATACATACATACACACAGCAGTTACTGAGGTAGTACTAGAATAAACAGAGTCAGATACATACATACACACAGCAGTTACTGAGGTAGTACTAGAATAAACAGAGTCAGATACATACATACACACAGCAGTTACTTAGGTAGTACTAGAATAAACAGAGTCAGATACATACATACATACATAAACACAACAGTTACTGAGGTAGTACTAGAGTAAACAGAGTCAGATACATACATACACACAGCAGTTACTGAGGTAGTACTAGAATAAACAGAGTCAGATACATACATACATACATAAACACAACAGTTACTGAGGTAGTACTAGAGTAAACAGAGTCAGATACATACATACATACATACACAACAGTTACTGAGGTAGTACTAGAGTAAACAGAGTCAGATACATACATACATACACAAACACAACAGTTACTGAGGTAGTACTAGAGTAAACAGAGTCAGATACATACATACATACACAAACACAACAGTTACTGAGGTAGTACTAGAGTAAACAGAGTCAGATACATACATACATACATACACAAACACAACAGTTACTGAGGTAGTACTAGAGTAAACAGAGTCAGATACATACATACATACACAAACACAACAGTTACTGAGGTAGTACTAGAGTAAACAGAGTCAGGTACATAAATACATACATAAACAAACACAACAGTTACTGAGGTAGTACTAGAGTAAACAGAGTCAGATACATACATACATACACAAACACAACCATTACTGAGGTAGTACTAGAGTAAACAGAGTCAGGTACATAAATACATACATACACAAACACAACAGTTACTGAGGTAGTACTAGAGTAAACAGAGTCAGATACATACATACACACAGCAGTTACTGAGGTAGTACTAGAGTAAACAGAGTCAGATACATACATACATACACAAACACAACAGTTACTGAGGTAGTACTAGAGTAAACAGAGTCAGATACATACATACACACACAAACACAACAGTTACTGAGGTAGTACTAGAGTAAACAGAGTCAGATACATACATACATACATACACAAACACAACAGTTACTGAGGTAGTACTAGAGTAAACAGAGTCAGATACATACATACATACACAAACACAACAGTTACTGAGGTAGTACTAGAGTAAACAGAGTCAGGTACATAAATACATACATACACAAACACAACAGTTACTGAGGTAGTACTAGAGTAAACAGAGTCAGATACATACATACACACAGCAGTTACTGAGGTAGTACTAGAGTAAACAGAGTCAGATACATACATACATACACAAACACAACAGTTACTGAGGTAGTACTAGAGTAAACAGAGTCAGATACATACATACACACACAAACACAACAGTTACTGAGGTAGTACTAGAGTAAACAGAGTCAGATACATACATACACACAGCAGTTACTGAGGTAGTACTAGAATAAACAGAGTCAGATACATACATACACACAGCAGTTACTGAGGTAGTACTAGAATAAACAGAGTCAGATACATACATACACACAGCAGTTACTGAGGTAGTACTAGAATAAACAGAGTCAGATACATACATACACACAGCAGTTACTGAGGTAGTACTAGAATAAACAGAGTCAGATACATACATACACACAGCAGTTACTGAGGTAGTACTAGAATAAACAGAGTCAGATACATACATACACACAGCAGTTACTTAGGTAGTACTAGAATAAACAGAGTCAGATACATACATACATACATAAACACAACAGTTACTGAGGTAGTACTAGAGTAAACAGAGTCAGATACATACATACACACAGCAGTTACTGAGGTAGTACTAGAATAAACAGAGTCAGATACATACATACATACATAAACACAACAGTTACTGAGGTAGTACTAGAGTAAACAGAGTCAGATACATACATACATACATACACAACAGTTACTGAGGTAGTACTAGAGTAAACAGAGTCAGATACATACATACATACACAAACACAACAGTTACTGAGGTAGTACTAGAGTAAACAGAGTCAGATACATACATACATACACAAACACAACAGTTACTGAGGTAGTACTAGAGTAAACAGAGTCAGATACATACATACATACATACACAAACACAACAGTTACTGAGGTAGTACTAGAGTAAACAGAGTCAGATACATACATACATACACAAACACAACAGTTACTGAGGTAGTACTAGAGTAAACAGAGTCAGGTACATAAATACATACATAAACAAACACAACAGTTACTGAGGTAGTACTAGAGTAAACAGAGTCAGATACATACATACATACACAAACACAACCATTACTGAGGTAGTACTAGAGTAAACAGAGTCAGGTACATAAATACATACATACACAAACACAACAGTTACTGAGGTAGTACTAGAGTAAACAGAGTCAGATACATACATACACACAGCAGTTACTGAGGTAGTACTAGAGTAAACAGAGTCAGATACATACATACATACACAAACACAACAGTTACTGAGGTAGTACTAGAGTAAACAGAGTCAGATACATACATACACACACAAACACAACAGTTACTGAGGTAGTACTAGAGTAAACAGAGTCAGATACATACATACATACATACACAAACACAACAGTTACTGAGGTAGTACTAGAGTAAACAGAGTCAGATACATACATACATACACAAACACAACAGTTACTGAGGTAGTACTAGAGTAAACAGAGTCAGGTACATAAATACATACATACACAAACACAACAGTTACTGAGGTAGTACTAGAGTAAACAGAGTCAGATACATACATACACACAGCAGTTACTGAGGTAGTACTAGAGTAAACAGAGTCAGATACATACATACATACACAAACACAACAGTTACTGAGGTAGTACTAGAGTAAACAGAGTCAGATACATACATACACACACAAACACAACAGTTACTGAGGTAGTACTAGAGTAAACAGAGTCAGATACATACATACACACAGCAGTTACTGAGGTAGTACTAGAATAAACAGAGTCAGATACATACATACACACAGCAGTTACTGAGGTAGTACTAGAATAAACAGAGTCAGATACATACATACACACAGCAGTTACTTAGGTAGTACTAGAATAAACAGAGTCAGATACATACATACATACATAAACACAACAGTTACTGAGGTAGTACTAGAGTAAACAGAGTCAGATACATACATACACACAGCAGTTACTGAGGTAGTACTAGAATAAACAGAGTCAGATACATACATACATACATAAACACAACAGTTACTGAGGTAGTACTAGAGTAAACAGAGTCAGATACATACATACATACATACACAACAGTTACTGAGGTAGTACTAGAGTAAACAGAGTCAGATACATACATACATACACAAACACAACAGTTACTGAGGTAGTACTAGAGTAAACAGAGTCAGATACATACATACATACACAAACACAACAGTTACTGAGGTAGTACTAGAGTAAACAGGGTCAGATACATACATACATACATACACAAACACAACAGTTACTGAGGTAGTACTAGAGTAAACAGAGTCAGATACATACATACATACACAAACACAACAGTTACTGAGGTAGTACTAGAGTAAACAGAGTCAGGTACATAAATACATACATAAACAAACACAACAGTTACTGAGGTAGTACTAGAGTAAACAGAGTCAGATACATACATACATACACAAACACAACCGTTACTGAGGTAGTACTAGAGTAAACAGAGTCAGGTACATAAATACATACATACACAAACACAACAGTTACTGAGGTAGTACTAGAGTAAACAGAGTCAGATACATACATACACACAGCAGTTACTGAGGTAGTACTAGAGTAAACAGAGTCAGATACATACATACATACACAAACACAACAGTTACTGAGGTAGTACTAGAGTAAACAGAGTCAGATACATACATACACACACAAACACAACAGTTACTGAGGTAGTACTAGAGTAAACAGAGTCAGATACATACATACATACATACACAAACACAACAGTTACTGAGGTAGTACTAGAGTAAACAGAGTCAGATACATACATACATACACAAACACAACAGTTACTGAGGTAGTACTAGAGTAAACAGAGTCAGGTACATAAATACATACATACACAAACACAACAGTTACTGAGGTAGTACTAGAGTAAACAGAGTCAGATACATACATACACACAGCAGTTACTGAGGTAGTACTAGAGTAAACAGAGTCAGATACATACATACATACACAAACACAACAGTTACTGAGGTAGTACTAGAGTAAACAGAGTCAGATACATACATACACACACAAACACAACAGTTACTGAGGTAGTACTAGAGTAAACAGAGTCAGATACATACATACACACAGCAGTTACTGAGGTAGTACTAGAATAAACAGAGTCAGATACATACATACACACAGCAGTTACTGAGGTAGTACTAGAATAAACAGAGTCAGATACATACATACACACAGCAGTTACTTAGGTAGTACTAGAATAAACAGAGTCAGATACATACATACATACATAAACACAACAGTTACTGAGGTAGTACTAGAGTAAACAGAGTCAGATACATACATACACACAGTAGTTACTGAGGTAGTACTAGAATAAACAGAGTCAGATACATACATACATAAACACAACAGTTACTGAGGTAGTACTAGAGTAAACAGAGTCAGATACATACATACATACATACACAACAGTTACTGAGGTAGTACTAGAGTAAACAGAGTCAGATACATACATACATACACAAACACAACAGTTACTGAGGTAGTACTAGAGTAAACAGAGTCAGATACATACATACATACACAAACACACAGCAGTTACTGAGGTAGTACTAGAGTAAACAGAGTCAGATACATACATACATACATACACAAACACAACAGTTACTGAGGTAGTACTAGAGTAAACAGAGTCAGATACATACATACATACACAAACACAACAGTTACTGAGGTAGTACTAGAGTAAACAGAGTCAGGTACATAAATACATACATAAACAAACACAACAGTTACTGAGGTAGTACTAGAGTAAACAGAGTCAGATACATACATACATACACAAACACAACCGTTACTGAGGTAGTACTAGAGTAAACAGAGTCAGGTACATAAATACATACATACACAAACACAACAGTTACTGAGGTAGTACTAGAGTAAACAGAGTCAGATACATACATACACACAGCAGTTACTGAGGTAGTACTAGAGTAAACAGAGTCAGATACATACATACACACACAAACACAACAGTTACTGAGGTAGTACTAGAGTAAACAGAGTCAGATACATACATACATACATACACAAACACAACAGTTACTGAGGTAGTACTAGAGTAAACAGAGTCAGATACATACATACATACACAAACACAACAGTTACTGAGGTAGTACTAGAGTAAACAGAGTCAGGTACATAAATACATACATACACAAACACAACAGTTACTGAGGTAGTACTAGAGTAAACAGAGTCAGATACATACATACACACAGCAGTTACTGAGGTAGTACTAGAGTAAACAGAGTCAGATACATACATACATACACAAACACAACAGTTACTGAGGTAGTACTAGAGTAAACAGAGTCAGATACATACATACACACACAAACACAACAGTTACTGAGGTAGTACTAGAGTAAACATAGTCAGATACATACATACACACAGCAGTTACTGAGGTAGTACTAGAGTAAATAGTGTAAACACAGTCAGATACATACATACACACAGCAGTTACTGAGGTAATAAGAGAGTAAATAGTGTAAACACAGTCAGATACATACATACACACACAGCAGTTACTGAGGTAGTACTAGAGTAAACAGAGTCAGATACATACATACATACATACACAAACACAACAGTTACTGAGGTAGTACTAGAGTAAACAGAGTCAGATACATACACACACACACAAACACAACAGTTACTGAGGTAGTACTAGAGTAAACAGAGTCAGATACATACATACATACATACACAAACACAACAGTTACTGAGGTAGTACTAGAGTAAACAGAGTCAGATACATACATACATACATACACAAACACAACAGTTACTGAGGTAGTACTAGAGTAAACAGAGTCAGATACATACATACATACACAAACACAACAGTTACTGAGGTAGTACTAGAGTAAACAGAGTCAGATACATACATACACACAGCAGTTACTGAGGTAGTACTAGAGTAAACAGAGTCAGATACATACATACATACACAAACACAACAGTTACTGAGGTAGTACTAGAGTAAACAGAGTCAGATACATACATACACACACAAACACAACAGTTACTGAGGTAGTACTAGAGTAAACAGAGTCAGATACATACATACACACAGCAGTTACTGAGGTAGTACTAGAGTAAACAGAGTCAGATACATACATACATACATACACAAACACAACAGTTACTGAGGTAGTACTAGAGTAAACAGAGTCAGATACATACATACACACACAAACACAACAGTTACTGAGGTAGTACTAGAGTAAACAGAGTCAGATACATACATACATACATACACAAACACAACAGTTACTGAGGTAGTACTAGAGTAAACAGAGTCAGATACATACATACATACACAAACACAACAGTTACTGAGGTAGTACTAGAGTAAACAGAGTCAGGTACATAAATACATACATACACAAACACAACAGTTACTGAGGTAGTACTAGAGTAAACAGAGTCAGATACATACATACACACAGCAGTTACTGAGGTAGTACTAGAGTAAACAGAGTCAGATACATACATACATACACAAACACAACAGTTACTGAGGTAGTACTAGAGTAAACAGAGTCAGATACATACATACACACACAAACACAACAGTTACTGAGGTAGTACTAGAGTAAACAGAGTCAGATACATACATACACACAGCAGTTACTGAGGTAGTACTAGAATAAACAGAGTCAGATACATACATACACACAGCAGTTACTGAGGTAGTACTAGAATAAACAGAGTCAGATACATACATACACACAGCAGTTACTTAGGTAGTACTAGAATAAACAGAGTCAGATACATACATACATACATAAACACAACAGTTACTGAGGTAGTACTAGAGTAAACAGAGTCAGATACATACATACACACAGTAGTTACTGAGGTAGTACTAGAATAAACAGAGTCAGATACATACATACATAAACACAACAGTTACTGAGGTAGTACTAGAGTAAACAGAGTCAGATACATACATACATACATACACAACAGTTACTGAGGTAGTACTAGAGTAAACAGAGTCAGATACATACATACATACACAAACACAACAGTTACTGAGGTAGTACTAGAGTAAACAGAGTCAGATACATACATACATACACAAACACACAGCAGTTACTGAGGTAGTACTAGAGTAAACAGAGTCAGATACATACATACATACATACACAAACACAACAGTTACTGAGGTAGTACTAGAGTAAACAGAGTCAGATACATACATACATACACAAACACAACAGTTACTGAGGTAGTACTAGAGTAAACAGAGTCAGGTACATAAATACATACATAAACAAACACAACAGTTACTGAGGTAGTACTAGAGTAAACAGAGTCAGATACATACATACATACACAAACACAACCGTTACTGAGGTAGTACTAGAGTAAACAGAGTCAGGTACATAAATACATACATACACAAACACAACAGTTACTGAGGTAGTACTAGAGTAAACAGAGTCAGATACATACATACACACAGCAGTTACTGAGGTAGTACTAGAGTAAACAGAGTCAGATACATACATACACACACAAACACAACAGTTACTGAGGTAGTACTAGAGTAAACAGAGTCAGATACATACATACATACATACACAAACACAACAGTTACTGAGGTAGTACTAGAGTAAACAGAGTCAGATACATACATACATACACAAACACAACAGTTACTGAGGTAGTACTAGAGTAAACAGAGTCAGGTACATAAATACATACATACACAAACACAACAGTTACTGAGGTAGTACTAGAGTAAACAGAGTCAGATACATACATACACACAGCAGTTACTGAGGTAGTACTAGAGTAAACAGAGTCAGATACATACATACATACACAAACACAACAGTTACTGAGGTAGTACTAGAGTAAACAGAGTCAGATACATACATACACACACAAACACAACAGTTACTGAGGTAGTACTAGAGTAAACATAGTCAGATACATACATACACACAGCAGTTACTGAGGTAGTACTAGAGTAAATAGTGTAAACACAGTCAGATACATACATACACACAGCAGTTACTGAGGTAATAAGAGAGTAAATAGTGTAAACACAGTCAGATACATACATACACACACAGCAGTTACTGAGGTAGTACTAGAGTAAACAGAGTCAGATACATACATACATACATACACAAACACAACAGTTACTGAGGTAGTACTAGAGTAAACAGAGTCAGATACATACACACACACACAAACACAACAGTTACTGAGGTAGTACTAGAGTAAACAGAGTCAGATACATACATACATACATACACAAACACAACAGTTACTGAGGTAGTACTAGAGTAAACAGAGTCAGATACATACATACATACATACACAAACACAACAGTTACTGAGGTAGTACTAGAGTAAACAGAGTCAGATACATACATACATACACAAACACAACAGTTACTGAGGTAGTACTAGAGTAAACAGAGTCAGATACATACATACACACAGCAGTTACTGAGGTAGTACTAGAGTAAACAGAGTCAGATACATACATACATACACAAACACAACAGTTACTGAGGTAGTACTAGAGTAAACAGAGTCAGATACATACATACACACACAAACACAACAGTTACTGAGGTAGTACTAGAGTAAACAGAGTCAGATACATACATACACACAGCAGTTACTGAGGTAGTACTAGAGTAAATAGTGTAAACACAGTCAGATACATACATACACACAGCAGTTACTGAGGTAATAAGAGAGTAAATAGTGTAAACACAGTCAGATACATACATACACACACAGCAGTTACTGAGGTAATACTAGAGTAAACACAGTCAGATACATACATACACACAGCAGTTACTGAGGTAATACTAGAGTAAACACAGTCAGATACATACACAAACACAACAGTTACTGAGGTAGTACTAGAGTAAACAGAGTCAGATACATACATACATACACAAACACAACAGTTACTGAGGTAGTACTAGAGTAAACAGAGTCAGATACATACATACACACACAAACACAACAGTTACTGAGGTAGTACTAGAGTAAACAGAGTCAGATACATACATGCACACAGCAGTTACTGAGGTAGTACTAGAGTAAATAGTGTAAACACAGTCAGATACATACATACACACAGCAGTTACTGAGGTAATAAGAGAGCAAATAGTGTAAACACAGTCAGATACATACATACACACACAGCAGTTACTGAGGTAATACTAGAGTAAACACAGTCAGATACATACATACACACAGCAGTTACTGAGGTAGTACTAGAGTAAACAGAGTCAGATACATACATACATACACACAACAGTTACTGAGGTAATACTAGAGTAAACACAGTCAGATACATACATACACACAGCAGTTACTGAGTTAGTACTAGAGTAAACAGAGTCAGATACATACATACATACACACAGCAGTTACTGAGGTAATACTAGAGTAAACACAGTCAGATACATACATACATACACACAGCAGTTACTGAGGTAGTACTAGAGTAAACAGAGTCAGGTACATAAATACACACAACAGTTACTGAGTTAGTACTAGAGTAAACAGAGTCAGATACATACATACATACAGCAGTTACTGAGGTAATACTAGAGTAAACAGATTCAGATACATACATACACACAGCAGTTACTGAGGTAGTACTAGAGTAAACACAGTCAGATACATACATACACACAGCAGTTACTGAGGTAGTACTAGAGTAAACACAGTCAGATACATACATACACACAGCAGTTACTGAGGTAGTAGTAGAGTAAACACAGTCAGATACATACATACACACAGCAGGTACTGAGGTAGTAGTAGAGTAAACAGTGTAAACACAGTCCAATACATACATACACACAGCAGTTACTGAGGTAGTACTAGAGTAAACACAGTCAGATACATACATACACACAGCAGTTACTGAGGTAGTAATAGAATAAACAGTGTAAACACAGTCCAATACATACATACACACAGCAGTTACTGAGGTAGTACTGGAGTAAGCAGTGTAAACACAGTGTTAGCAGAAATGTTCCAGTGCAAGTAAAGCATTAAAAGAGGTGTGTGTGCATGTACAGTGTGTGTGTGTGTGTGTGTGTGTGTGTGTGTGTGTAGATTATGTGTATGAGGAAGTATGCAAATCAGTCCCTGTGTGTTTAAAAACCTTAAAAATCACTTGAGGAACCAAGCTGTTGCAGAATCTCCGTCGTAACAGTTTATGTGCATATGGTTTTGTAATTTTTTTTAAAATATGTATAATTTCATGGAAGATTCAAGTCTCCTTCAGGCCAGCTCGCTTCTCCCACAATCCCACTGACCCAACTCTCCAAATCCCAGTAAAAAAATCTTGCAAATATGACTATAAAATAAGTAGCAATGTGGTTTGGAGTGAATGATAACTTTGGTATGTAACTTGTCACATTGTCCTAGCGCAACACCAAAGCTAAGCCTGTCACTAAAGAACAGTTCAGTAGACAGTTCAGTAGTCTTTCAAAAGAGGCTCTTTCTAAAGCTAAGATTAATAACTGGCTTATCACATTGGTTTATCAGTCTACTCAGGCTTTAGCAGAGCTCAGTAACACTGAGATTAATAACTGATCACATTGATTTATCAGTTTACTCAGACTTTAGCAGAGCTCAGTAACACAGAGATTAATAACCAATCACATTAATTTATTAGTCTACTCAGACTTTAGCAGAGCTCAGTAACACTGAGATTAATAACCGATCACATTGATTTATCAGTCTACTCAGGCTTTAGCAGAGCTCAGTAACACTGAGATTAATAACCGATCACATTGATTTATCAGTCTACTCAGGCTTTAGCAGAGCTCAGTAACACTAAGATCAATAACTGAGAGATTAATAACTGATCACACTGATTGATCAGTCTATTTAGACTTTAACAGAGCTCAGTAACACTAAGATTAATAACTGATCACATTGATTTATCAGTCTACTCAGACTTTAGCAGAGCTTACTGAGAATAATAACCGATGATATTGATGTATCAGTCTACTCAGGCTTTAGCAGAGCTCAGTAACACTAAGATTAATAACCGATCACATTGATTTATCAGTCTACTCAGACTATAGCAGAGCTCAGTAACACTGAGATTAATAACCGATCACATTGATTTATCAGTCTACTCAGGCTTTAGCAGAGCTCAGTAACACTGAGATTAATAACCGATCACATTGATTTATCAGTCTACTCAGGCTTTAGCAGAGCTCAGTAACACTAAGATCAATAACTGAGAGATTAATAACTGATCACACTGATTGATCAGTCTATTTAGACTTTAACAGAGCTCAGTAACACTAAGATTAATAACTGATCACATTGATTTATCAGTCTACTCAGACTTTAGCAGAGCTTACTGAGAATAATAACCGATGATATTGATGTATCAGTCTACTCAGGCTTTAGCAGAGCTCAGTAACACTAAGATTAATAACCGATCACATTGATTTATCAGTCTACTCAGACTATAGCAGAGCTCAGTAACACTGAGATTAATAACTGATCACCATATTGATTTATCAGTCTACTCAGGCTATAGCAGAGCTCAGTAACACTAAGATTAATAACTGAGAGATTAATAACTAATACATTGATTTATCAGTCTATTTAGACTTTAGTAGAGCTCAGTAACACTAAGATTAATAACTGATCACATTGGTTTATCAGTCTACTCAGGCTTTAGCAGAGCTCAGTAACACTAAGATTAATAACTGATCATATTGATTTATCAGTCTACTTAGACTTTAGCAGAGCTCAGTAACACTGAGATTAATAACCGATCACATTGATTTATCAGTCTACTCAGACGTTACCAGAGCTCAGTAACACTGAGATTAATAACTGATCATATTGATTTATCAGTCTACTTAGACTTTAGCAGAGCTCAGTAACACTGAGATTAATAACTGATCACATTAATTTATTAGTCTATTCAGACTTTAGCAGAGCTCACTGAGATTAATAACTGAACACATTAATGTATCAGTCTACTCAATCAAAGCTCAGTAACACTAAGATTAATAACTGAGAGATTAATAACTGATCACACTGATTTATCTGTCTATTTAGACTTTAGTAGAGCTCAGTAACACTGAGATTAATAACTGATCACACTGATTTATCAGTCTACTTTGGCTTTAGCAGAGCTTTGTAACACAGATTTATAACTAAGTGATTAATAACTGATCACATTGATTTATCAGCCTATTCAGACTTTAGCAGTGCTCAATTACACTGAGATTTTTAACTGATCACATTGATTTATCACTCAGGCTTTAGCAGAGCTCAATAACAGAAAGAATAATAACTGATCACATATCAAAATATTACTAATAGGTTACTAGATCATCACTATACTTATAAGTTTATGTCTAAACTTAATGTACACTTCAGGCATTAGCTGTCTAAAGTATTTGGGCAACTCTAAACATGTATAAGAATTATTACATTGCTGGATTTGGGTGGATAGCCACTTTACTCTCTCCCTTGAAGTGTATGAGAGCCACTGACACTGCCGTGATATGTTTTCATGTTGTTCTCTCCACGTGTTTGGCTCTGTCACGTGATCCAACTATGACGGCACATGTATGTAATTTTTTATACATTTTTTAAGAATTATTAAACCCATAGATTTTGGGTGGATAGGCACTTAACCGTATGAGTACCACTGATACTGAAGTGACGTGTTCGTGTTGTTTCTGACTCTTTCCACATTTCTGGCCCTGTCACGTGACCCAGCTATGACGAGACTGGTTTCGCGAGCATGCGCACTGGGGAGGTGCGGAATTTTCCACTGTGGAGTTGTTGTTTTTTTAGTCCCACCTGTTTTGCGGCATTGCGCGCCAGGATTGGCGAACAGTTCGCGTTTAAGAGAAGCTGTGGGTAACAACTATTTATAGTTACCCATTTAAACTGAACGTGTTTAGAGATTTTCTATTAGTGTGTTTTCTGTTGTTGTTTTGAAAGTCAGACTGCCTAATCTGCCCGTCCCGTCCGGCTGGAGGTGGAGTTGTCCGGAATACGGGTGGGGTAAAACGTGTCTCGCAGGGGGGCAAAGACTCCCCGCGTGAACTTGTGCCCCTGTAGTCTGTGGCTATAAATATGTCTGTTTGTGCCGGCCTTGACTGGGTTGGTCCTGAGGCAGCCTGCTGTACTGAGCATTTGGGTTTAGGCAGCTTTAAAGCGCTCGGGTTACATCATGTACACTCTTAAGGAGAGATGGTTCTTCAAGGGTTCTTTAGAGGCCCTATATAGAACCCTGGACACCATCTACATGCTTAAATGGTTACTTACGTGGCGAAATTGTTCTTCTGATGGATGGACAATGTTTTCTATACGTGTTCTATGTGTTGTATGAAGGCTTGGCATTGTAACTTGATGTCAATATGCAGGTTTGGGCAAAATACTATTCTTGTGTATGTGTAATGTGTGTAGTTGAGTATATATGATTTTAAAAGTAACATATTCATAATACATTGTCGCTGTGAAAAGAAAAACATCCATTAACATTTTTGCTGATTTTCATTTTTCTGTATTATTCAGACACGACAGCTACTCTTTATACATATCCCGTGAAAGTTTCATAACGAAAGGACCAATAGAAAGGCCCAACAATCACTTGGAATAAGGTCTTTTTACATTACCTTATATTGAAAGTAGACAATGTTTTTGTTCTCTCTTGTAAAGTTACTATTTTGGAGATACTTGTATCTGTGGTTATTATTAATTCCATGCTGTTCATCACTGTTACTGGTTGGGTTTTGTTAACGTAATTCTTCTCTTAATATGTTTCATGGAGAAATGAATAAAGAAATACACATTTCTCATCATTATTTTGTCTGCTTCAGTCCAAACTGTTGCTCCCATAATGCCACTACCCTTTCATAACCCGATTTATTATCCAATCTTGCAAATTTGACTATAAAATTAGGCACAATTTGGTTTTCAGTGAATGAAAGGTATGTAACATTGTCCAGGAAAAGCTTAGTTTTTCATCAGAGAATATGTCCACTACTCATTGATTTATCAGTCTATGGAGGCTTTAGCAGAGCTCAGTAACACTGAGATTAATAACTGATCATATTGATTTATCAGTCTACTCAGGCTGATGTGTTCTATATGGTACAGTTCTAACAGAACTGTATAGGATACAGCACATCAGTCTGAGGAATCGTTTCACCCTGCAAAGGAACTATTAAGCATTCTGTATTGGATTATTGTTTTTTGTAATTGAATTATATATTTTTTTTGTATGTTGAAGAGTGCAGTTGAGTTAGTTTCTCAGTTTAAAGCATGATGTTTTGAACATTGTGGTCAGTGCTATAAACATGTTACAACAACATGCAGAGCTTAGTCATCTTTATTAATAACACCTTTCACAACCAGAGAGAAACAGAGAGAGAGAGAAAGAGAGAGAAAAGACGGAGAGAGAAATAAGAGAGAGAAAGAGAAAGAGAGTGAGAGAAAGAGAGAGAGAGAGAGAGAAAAAGATCGAGAGAGAGTGAGAAAATAGAGAAAACGAGAGAGAGAAAGAGAGAGAGAGAGAGAAAGAAAGAGAGAAAAAGAGAGTGAGAGATAGAAAGAGAGCGCGCGCGCGAGAGAGAAAGAGAGAGAGAGGGAGGGAGGGAAAGAAAGCAAGAGAGAGTGAAAAAGATAGTAAGAGAAAAAGAGCGAGAGTGAGCGAGCGAGCTAGAGAGAGAAAGAGCGAGAGAAAGAGAGAAAAAGGAGGAGAAAGAGAGAGAAAGAGAAAGAGAGAGAGAAAGAGAGAGAGAGAAAGAGAGAGGGAGATAGGAAGGGAGGGAGAGAGAGAGGGAGGGAGGGAGGGAAAGAGAGCGTGTTGTGTAAACAGATGTATTATATATCAGCCTGTCTAATCATGATCAGTCAGATCTGGAGTGTGGTCAGATTCAGCTGACCCCGTGTGTGATGATGATAATGAGTCGTCAGTGTGTGACTCTACTTTCAGAGCAGGATTTAAATAAACAGCAGTTTGTAACTTAAGTCATAACATAAATCACCACGGCTTAATATTTGTTATTTAAATATGTTTGTTATATTTGTATACTATCACTGTATCCACACTCTCACCTACTCACAGTCAGAGTTCCATTTTTAAATTGTCTGGATAATTCAGTGGTGGAAATGTAAACAGAGTTATTCATAGTGGTTTGGTGTGAAAGGTTTGGTTGTACACACTATCACAACCACCAGTGAACCTACACCTGTATTCTGAGTCTATATATGTAATGCTGACTAACTTATAAACGTTTATTTTCTTTGGGAACTACGTTGCCTTAAAACACCCTGTGTGCACTCCTCCATCCCCCAACCCACCATGAATAGATTAAAATAAGTTAATTATCTTTTTTAAACCAACAATGTACCATAAAAACTGTCATAAAACAATGTGTCAGGCATCAGGCGGTGTATGTCTAACCATTTCATATAATATCTTTCTGTACGAGAGCTTTTAGGGGTGGAGCTCCCCTTCAGTGTGCCAATTTAGCCATTTAAGTCCAGTAAATATATGATAAAAATAAAAAATGCCACAGAGTTCTTTCTGATTGATCTAAAACACATATGCATTGATTACACAATACTTGTATTTACAGTTTAATGTCTAAAATCTTTGATCTTGGAAAATTAATATGATAAACCACTTAATGTCCATATGGTTTAATGTTATTTGAGAATATTCTTCAGATTTGCACTCAAACTCACTAATAAAAGCACTAATATGTTATATTACTGTTTAAATATCAGTAATATGAAGTGTTAATGGCAATAATATAACACATCACAATACAAACTCAACTGCCTTCAAACAAATCCTGAGCTTGTTCCGGCAGGGTTAGTGCAGTTCACCGTTTTTGCCACACGGCGGCACTGCTGTCCAGCTGAAAGTACAAATCTCACGTTTGCGTCTTGATTTTTTAAAGCTGACATATACACTTCCCTCAAAAGTTTAGGATCACTTTAGAATTTCATTTCATGCAATTTTCATGCAATTCACAAACAATATTGTCCATTTCAGAATTAATGTAAGTGTATCAGATGATTTTTAAAGAATAAAAATGTTTGTATTAAAGTCTATTTTTGTATAAAGGCTTATTTTACATATAGTTCTATTATCAGTAATTCTCAGTCCTCTGTGTAAATCTCCTGGTACGACCACCAATCCAAGTTAAGGATGTTATTGGACTAATTGGTTGTTAGGACACTCTTGCTCAATTGTGATGCACAGCTGAAAAACATTCTACTAATAAGTGAGTATAAAAGGGAACAACATTCTAGGTTAGTTTAGTATCTGAAGATCAGCAGTTGATGACTTGCTGACCGACTCACAATGACCAGAAAGAAACAACTTTCTTTAGAGACCCGTCAGTCCATTGTTGTGTTAAGGAAGAAGATACTCCATTAAAACAAGAACATTTCACTGTTGATCCCAAACTTAGCAGTAGTGTATATATATATATATATATATATATATATATATATATATATATATATATATATATATATATATATATATATATATTGTGTTTTTTTATTATTTAAATGTTTAACAGTATTAATACAGTAAGTAGAGCTTTGACTACTCAGTACTTCATTAAGCTAAATCAAGATTGCTGCTGAAGGAACTGAATACATTCATACACTACACTTTGTTCTTCTAACTGGAGCTCAAGATCTGATCTACTTCTCTCACAATAAGATATTCATGTTACTTTGTATTGTATGTATGGTGGTGAACATACAGTTATTGATCAGATAAAGGCTTTTAAACTATCCGATCAGGTGCCAAGGTAACATATATATTAAAGAATTAAAGAATTGTTTGTACTTTGTGTACAGGCCACACGTGTGCAGCACTTTCAGGCACTGGGCTGTGAGATGGTCCTTGTTTAAGAGCATGAGGGAAAGAGACTGTGGGCGGAGTCTTTCTGTGGTGTGTTTTTTTGTAAAATCATAGTTGGTAAATACAGATTCATTTTTTATTTATTGAAACCAACCAACACCAGCCAATCAACACTCACTAGCAGTACTGCCAACCAATAAGACCTTAGCAGCAGTAATATCAACCAACAAATCAGTTTTGATGGTCCTGAATCTTCTCCCAGAACAAAGTGTCTAGAAGAGCTGATGTCCAGGAGAAGAGGGGTCAGCTGTAATAAATAAATAATACAATACATTCAAAAACCCTGAATATACAATCACCCAACAAATAACTAAATCAATAACTAACTAAACAACAGACTAGAAAATAAACACACACACACACACACACACACACACACACACAGAAAATGATGCTTTAATAATCTATTAATTAATAGAAATATGTCAATGATAAATATAAAAAACAGTAAATAAAGCCTAAACTCATCAAAACATTAATCAGTAACATCACAAACGAGTTGATGCATTTCTTTAAACTTATAATAAAGCGTTGCATTAATTACCAGATTATACAATAAAAAAAATCAGAATATATAAACAAACACAAAATAAATGAAAGTGGAATAAATAATAATAATTAACAGAATACAACAACAAACATAAACAACATAAACATACCAATGAACAAATAAATAAACAATCAAAAAACATGAATAAACTATTATTATATAAACTAATTATTAAATAAACTGATAACATAATTATTAAATTAATTATTAAATACACTAATAAAATAATGAATTAAGTAAAGTTCTAAGTAAATTCTAATAACACACTAAATAAATTGTAATTATTGAATTAATATAATGAATATTTAGACTAAATGAATAAACAGGCACTGATAAATAACAGAAATAAATTAAAACAAGTCAATTTATTTGGTTCATTAATGATAACTGGTAAATAATATAACATAAATAAATACATTCAAAATACTGAATGAACAGATAATAACTGAGTGAATGAATAAAGATTTCAATAACGGTTGAAAATATAATTGTATAGTTCATTTCTTTAACCCTTTGATGCTCAACCTGGTCAAAAGTGGGCAGAGTGTGATATATTCTAAATCTTTATAATAAATTAATTAAATTAATTTAGATTTACACAATACCTCAAAATAAACCAACAGAAGAAACAAACACAGAATTAATTAATGTTGAATAAATAATAATCATAAAAAGATACAATAAGAATACGAATAAACTGATTACTAATAAATTACTTATAAATCAATAAGACAGTAAATTAGAAAAAGAACAAAAAATAAACAAACAATTCAACAAATAAATAAACCAAATGCAAATTAATACCAAATTAATAAACTGAAAATAAACAACTAAAACACTAGGAATAAACTGAATGCTGATTATTTAATCAATAATAATAATAATAATAATAATAATAATAATAATAATAATAGCCACATTAATAAATAAAATAAATTAATGAATAAATGATTAAGTACATAAATTAGTGCTTTAATAGAGTGATGAATGACTGATTGAATAAATGATGGACAGTGTGACAGTTTACAGACTGATGGTGTTTTATTTGTTATTGTTTTTAAGAAGACGATTAAGGAGAAATTAGGCGCGTGCTGAGGTCAACTGCTGGTGAACATGCTGGTGTCCAGATGCTTCTTTTCCAGCATCATCCGAAATTCCTCGTCACCTCTTTCACGCTGGAACAGCTCGGGCGTCACTCTTCTCTCTCTCTCTCTCTCTCTCTCTCGCTCATTGTCCTGATGTTCCTGCTTCTCTGCTGCGCTGTCTCCAGGAGGAATCCCTCCATCTCTTTTTTCAGCTCTGCTTCTATGAGCTGGTTCATCTCCTCTCTTTCCTGAGGAACCAAAGCAAGAACCAGCTGCTCTCTCTCCTTCTCCATCCCGGCGAGCACCCACATCAGCAGTCTGATGCGCGCCATCTCTTCCACTCTGCATCTCATGACGGCTTTTCAGATGGTGATCTCCTTGATGTTCTCTGAGCGGAGCTCTACGGACCTTCGAATCATCTCCTCGAGTTCTTTCTTCTTATTTTTGAATGGCCTTGTCCACCAGAGTGTCCTTCAGCTGTAGCCATTCCCTCGGAGACGCTTCTCTAGATATGAGTCCTCGTTCTTTCTGTAGAGGCATGGTTCTTGACGCTTCGCTCTCAGCTTGTTCCTGAGGGTGTTGATGAACATCAGGCTTTTCTCCATGGCCTTCTGGTGTTTCTTTCTGAAACTTGCAGCTGAGAGTTCAGTCTGCATCTGTGCTCCTAAAGCCTCTTCAGCTTCTCCTGGACCTCCTGATAGGCCTCCTGAACTTCATCTCCCTCAATCTGGAAATGAAGCGTTTTCAAGTTCATGAAGTGGATGGTGACGTTCTCCACATGGTCCAAGGCACCCATTGTTAGTTAGCAACTGGTGGTCAGAGCATCTGACCATTTCTTGGGGGATGATAAACAGAAAGGACCGGTAACAGGGTCAGGTATATAAGCATATGGATTATCTGGATGCCTTCTTCTGTCATTTTATTGAATTGCCAGCAGAAACCAGGTTGTTGTACACTAATAAGCTGATCCCTAGCAATGAGAGTGAGGATTCTTGACCGACGTTACTCTTTGGCTGTGTTTCAAAACCTATTGAGATGCCTACATAGACAGCATTTAACTTCATAGTATGCTCCCAATTCTTACATACCTTAAACATGCTGCTACTGAGGAACCTTATTTAGATCTGATTTTAAGGAACCATCGAACGCTTCCTCAGCCGCTAAGACAATCCCATGATGAAACACAGGCTAATCTAGAAGCAGTGAAGTGGTTTTAAAATGTGAGTTATTTTGATTCTCTCTGGAGTTTTAATGTGTTTCTGGTCATATAATCACACAAAACAGTATTTTATTATCAACTCTGTAACGAGTCCTTCACCATTTACACTTTTATACTCAAGACATTAGCATTTATGCTAGCAGATTTTTTAAGCCTCGGGCTATTGTTTTGAATAGCTTAGCAACCTGCTAAACACATTTCCATATAGAAGCAGTTTGTAGTTCCATAATTACAGGTGGTAGTTCATTTCTCTGCTCTGTCCTTTAGCCCCACAGATCAGGTATTATTTCTTAGACGATTGCTCATCTTCTGCTGCACAGTTTGTGTTTCTCTAGTGCTTCATTGGTGGATACAGCACACAGCAACTGCAGCAGCACTACTGTGTCTGATCTACTCACACCAGCACAACACACTCTAGCACAACCCCCACCAGCATGTCAGCGTCACTGCAGAGCTGAGAATGACAAACCACCCAAATAACACCTGCTCTGTAGTGACTGTTAAAGAACAGGAAAACAGATGGACTACAGTCTGGAATTGTAGCTCCTATATGGTAAGGGGAGCTGATACAATGAACAGTGAGTGTTAATATAAGAAGGTGAACTTAATAAGGTGGTCAATAAGTGTAGATGTGCATGCAAATACGCAGCAGACTGTTGCATTAATGTCCAACATTTTGTTAAGTTTAACATACAGTTGTAAATGGACTATTTAAAGAAAATAACAATAGTATTTTGTTGTACTACTGTTTACATCCAGCTAAATAAACCAGTTTGTTTACATCAATCATCTTATGTGTCAAGCAGGTTTATGTCCACAGGAACAGAAGTCCAGTGGTGGTAAAGAACTCTGAGGACATCTAGTGGACATTGCCTTACTTTGAAGATTCAGTAAACAGACAATTTGGTAAATTATTATTTCAGAGCTACCAGTATATTAACCTGGAATGATAAGTGATAGACTTTTTAAAAAATTAAAAGAAAAGCTAAAATAAAAGACACAAAATGAATGGTTATTTAAACATTGTAACCAATCTAACCAATCTGATTCATAGCCAATCTTTATATAATGTCCACTTATAATGTTTATATTTATATATATATATATATATATATATATATATATATATATATATATATATATATATATATATATTTATATATATATATATATATAGAGAGAGAGAGAGAGAGAGAGAGAGAGCTAAACTGCTGTAGGCAGCATATATTATGTCCACTTATAATGTTTGTGAGGTTAAACATGCATATATATATATATATATATATATATATATATATATATATATATATATATATATATATATATATATATATATATATATATATATAAATTTTTTTTATTTTTATTTATTTATTTATTTATTTATAGAGCTAAACTGCTGTAGGCGGTTGTATATGAATGATTGCCTATGAATCAGATTGTTTACATATATATATATAAACAATCTGATTAAACATGCATATATATATATATATATATATATATATATATATATATATATATATATATATATATATAAACAATCTGATTCATAGCCAATCTTTAACGTTTATTTTTAAAGAAGGGCGCATATAAAATGTCCACTTATAATGGCCGTGTGGTTAAACATGCATATATATAGAGCTAAACTGCTGTAGGTGGCAATGAATGGTATATAAATGTACCATTTATATATATATATATATATATATATATATATATATATATATATATATATATATATATATATATATATATATATATATGCATGTTTAATCAGATTGTTTATATATATATATATGTAAACAATCTGATTCATAGGCAATCTGTTTGCATGTTATTTTTATATAAATGCTTCGTATTTCATTATTCATTATTCATTATTAAGCTCTGAATCATTTAAAAAGAGCTAAACAAGTGAAGATGAATGTTATTTAAAAAGTTTTATAACGTTACTGTATGTCAACATGCTGTTGCGTCATCGAAAAGCTCCCCTGCGATTGGCCAAACAGCGCGGCGTTCTAGCCAATGCAAACTAAACGGAGTCAAGGCACGAGCACGTAAAGATGCCGGGAGAAACTTAACGGAATGCGCTCGCGGGGCTTCAAACGGTAAGTAAACAGACCGGGTTCGGTTTAACAGTCACTGTTTTTCCTCACAGGAGTCCAACTATTAGAAAGGACCGCGTTAAAGCGGCGAAGCTGAGGTCAGCTTCTTGTTCGAAATGTCCCGTTCGACCTTAAATGGAATGGAACTGCTGCACCATTTAAGGTGGAGCGAGAAAATCCGAACAAACAGCTGGCGAGTAAGAAGCCAAAGTCACTAACGGCTGAAATGTGTATGTTTACTCGGCGTCAGAAGTATCGTTAGCCTTATATTGAGGAGAATCTCCACTTTTCTTTCACAGTTTTTGTGTAAGCCGTTGAAATGTAAACAGAAGTGATGTGGGTGGTTGACCAATAATGTAATATCGCGATATTTAGTTTTTAAGGCGTCTGATAAGTGCTAAAGATACTATTTAGAACTGTGGTTTCTATATTTGGCATACAGTGTTGCACTAAATCCAGTTAAACTGCACTCACTTTGCCCTCTTCATGATGAAACATGCAGTTCTTCAGTGTTCTACCTACAAGTGATCAACATTGTCATATTACACAGCACTATTTTTTTTTCTACTATGAATTGATGCATTGTAGAGCAGTGGTCACTAACCCTCCCCCTTCTGGAGATCTACCTTCCTGCACCCTTCCACTCAAATCTAACACACCTGGAAAATCTAATCAGGGACTTTTGACATCAATAATTGCATGGATCAGCTCAATCAGAGTTTGAGCTGAAGTTTGCAGTAAGGTTGGTTGGTCGGTCTCCAGGAGCAGCATTGGTGAGAAGCTTTTTATAGACTGTGTACAGGAGTTGTGATAGGAACCAGGGGTCGTGATGGCTACAGCATTTTGTTCACTATCCAAAAAGACCTACATGTGTCCCCTGAGACTTTATATGTAATGGTTATAGTGGTAAAAGCCATTTTCTTTGAGTGGATTGTTTTGCTTTGCTATGTATCTCTCTCTGTAAAGACGTTTTGACCCAAAACGTCCTTAGAACTATTGTGTTTCTGAAATAAGATCTCATGAGACCACGACCGTGCACACTGTCATGTGATCAGATTGGATTTGTGAATCTAGTCATCACCAACGTGTCTGCCTTGGTTGTAGTGGTAATGATGGGTATCGATAACTAAAATTGTTAGAATTGTCATTGTTAGTGATGCAAAAGACACTTTGAAACCCAATTTAGAGGTCTGGATATGCCACAAATCTGATATGGGCTGGCAGTCTGAAACAAAGCCTAATGGCTTTCTGAGGTGGCTATTAGAGCCATTCAGCTCTTTAAACAACTGGTTCCAATCGCTACCCTTGTAAATAGCTCTGATCTGGGTAAGTACCTTTTAGGATGCATTTCACATCAAACCATTGGTTATGTGTTGTAGCTTTAATTAGGGAGAAATGGTTGAGGTTCGTTTAATGCTGTGCACTTTCTCTGCTTGTTCTTGAGTGTTGTTTTCAGGGTTAACCCTGCATTATTTTAATTTTCCTTCTGTTTTAGCTTTATGTAGCACACTAATGACACATGCTTTAAGAGTATATGCCTATTAATGCTAAACAACTAAATTTAGTGTGACAGCTATATTATGAAAATGCCTGTTTTTGTACTGAGTGGTATAAAACACATGTAATCTTAATACTTTACTTCACAATACATTTGAATGTTCTATTGACTTTGCTCCATCATGTGACCCAAAAACTATTTAATATGGTAACTTAAGTGATACGATTTGGTGTGAGCTCAGTATTTAAGGTCTTCCAGCTGTTCCACATTTTGCTTCATTCTTAACTGTTCTAAGTGAGAGTGGAGCAAAAAATCCAGACTATCTGAGAACCTGTTTTAAAGAAACATCTTAAGATTTGCACTCAGGTGAGCTCAGAGAAGCAATTCTACCATTTTTGCATCATCACCAAGTGTTATGACTTAAGTTGGAGCTAAAGATCCAGACGGTCTAAGACAGGTTTTAGATCCACTGTGTTAAACACGCCACAAATCTGCAAACCCAGCCAGATGCTGTGGTAACGACTATATGCTAATAACCCAAAAGTTATTTGCACAGGATAAAATGAGGCGTGAGACAGCTTTGCTGAGTAATTACCAATCCGCAGTAGAGCAGCCTTTGTAGTGGAGTTCACACCATGTTAAGGAGCTGAAGGTGTTAAAGCTTAAGTGTTAAAATGGCCAAATGGCCCAGACTACTACTAGATACACTATTGTGCTGTCATATATTTACATGCTACTAAAAGCAATCTCTTCTTTCAAGGCAGAACAATGGGCAGCCACCTGGGAGTGAAGCTGGCCCTGCTGCTCATTCTCCATGTAACTGCAGTGAAAATGTGCCACCCTGGATGTCAGTGTGAGGTTGAGAGCTTCGGATTATTCAACAGTTTCAGCCTGACCAAAGTGGACTGTAGTGGAGTGGGCCCAAGCATGGTGCCGGTTGCCATTCCTTTGGACACCTTGTCTCTGGACCTTTCTTTTAACAAAATCCATTCAATCGAAGACTCTGCACTCTCCGGACCAGGCTACACAACCCTTTCTAGCCTTGACCTAAGCAACAACCTCATCTCTGTTGTGAATGGCAGCATGTTTTCCAAGTTGCGCTATCTTGAGACACTGGATTTGAGCCGGAACTCCATTGAGGTCCTTGTGGAGGGCTGTTTCACCGGCCTGCCCCTTGCCGAAGTGGATCTGAGCTACAATCAGATTCATGAACTTAACCTGGACGTGTTCACTGTCAGGGACCAAGGAAGGCCTCTCAGTGTGGATCTGTCTCATAACTTGTTAAGGGCTATTACAAGGGTTCCACGTCCACAGCTACCCAACATGCAGAGTCTAAATTTGGCAGGAAACCAGCTGAGTTCAGTACCACAACTCCAGGACCTCTCGCTCAGGTCTTTGAACCTAGCTCATAACCCCATTTCTGTCATCGATAAACAGAGTTTTGCCGGCCTGAAGGATCTAGTCCACCTCTCCTTATGCGAGATGCCCAAGTTGCACACAATTGAACCTCAGAGTTTGCAGGATCTTCAGAACCTCCAAATGCTTGACCTGTCACATAACAGCAAACTGAATACGTTGAGCCCAGACGTTTTCAGCGGCCTCAAACTGCTACAAGAGCTCAATTTGTCAGACTCTGGAGTTGTGTCTTTACCTACAAACATCCTACAGCTCCTCCCAAGCATTAGGGGGATTGTTCTGAGGGATAAAGTGAACTGTTGGAGGGTCCACAAACAGGAACTATTTCATAGGCATGTCAAACAGAGTAACACCATGGAAGTGTTGACCTGTGATGTTACTGGTGGCGTTCTGTGATTTAACCTATTCTGAGCTGGAAATGTAATTAAATATCAATACTCTGAAATGTAATATGTGCCTTCTTTATAAATTATGACTTTTCAGTATTAGCGCTATAATGACATTCAGTTGAAAGCTTGATAAAACTATAGCGTGGCGTGCTGTCCTTCATAGCTATTCAGTTTTAGGCTTCATGAGCATGCTCTTCTTTAAACAGGCCTCTGATATAATGTCATTATTCTGTAGGAGGCATCGTGCCCATCTTAGGAACTGTAGGTCTAAGAGAGGATTAGAATTTTCGGACATCGCTGCCATTGCATTCTATTGTAAACAGAAAATGCTCCAAATCCAATATATTTTGTCTTGTGTACATGTGTCCTTTGCACAGAATAGGATTATTGCTACCTGCAAAGGCCGCTGTGTGCTGAACTGATGTCATTAGACTGGTAACCTCAGCATACAAACCAGCAAGCTTTGTGTGGTAGTTTGGTAGTACTTGTGGCGTGTATGTAATATTAATGTTTGCAGTGCTAATTGACCCCACTCTAGCTCTAGCACGGAGCATGTTTAGCCGTAGCCCCAGTAAACATGATAAATATCATGTATGCTGTTTTAAGACACACAGGTCTTAACAGTCAAGATTCTTTACGTTTACTCATATGTTCTACACATATGCAAACTTTAGTCTATGCATGTTGTGGCAAATTTTGCCAGCAGCAGCTGGAGTTCCTTTTGTGGACATGATGCTGACCACTAGGGGTGTGCCATATCGTATCGTACACAATAATATTGACAACTTTGAATATGGTGAACGATATTATACCCTGAAATATCAAGCCATATCACCCATCCCTAATTATCACATCAGGTACTACTTTTACTGTTTTTAGCAAATGAAAAATTCACACTTTTCTCATTTCCCATTATATATCTACTAGAGACAGAGTTTATCTGTTCAGTATCATTCACTTTACTTCAGTCCTGGATAAATGGAGATATTTGGAGTGCATTATTTAGTATCGTGACATTCTGGATCATTGACTTCTGTTACAATCTGATGAAAATTCTTGTATTTTTTAATATCTCAGTTAGGGGTGTGCAATAATATCGTATGCAATAATACGATATTTTGTTGCAGTAGTGTATTCTTGAAATATATATATATATATATATATATATATATATATAATTTTCAAATTCAATGTTTTGTCATATTGCCCAGAGTATAGTTATCGCAAAAATACCATGAAATATCATGATATTATTGTAGGGCCATATCGCCCACCCCTACTCACCACTTCAGAGGTTTATGTGTAATGTAGTGCTGCTCTTATTTTGGCTTTCTAAATTATTTCCTGTTGTGCGGTTATTCTGTAAATTGCTGGCTTGATGGTTGCCGGCTAGTTCAAGTCACAATCAAATTTATAAATTGTTCTGATACAGCAAGAAAGTATCAATAACTTTTTTTTTTTTACTTTTTACAGCATTTAATACATTAATTAATTTATTCATCCACCTATCATCTAAAACACTTATCCTTTGTGGTGGTGTGGGGTGCTGAAGCCTACCTGGACTGGGCGCCAGGGCCAATCCTTGAGCAGGCCAAGACTCGCTAAGCGTTTGAAGTCAGACAAGGCCCCTTTGAGCTAATTGCTAATTGACACAGTACACTATAAGTCACAATGTAAACCAGTAGTGCTAAAAAAAACTGAACACAGTGATGTTTAGTCAATATTTGCACATACGGTGGTTGCACAAAATCCAGTTAAACCAGAATTTTCCTATAATTAAATGTGTGTTTGGTCAGTGTTGGTTGGTCAGCATATTGTATTGTGGTTTAATTTATCACAATAATGTTATAGACATATTGCCCAGCCCTGTTGTATTATTACACAGCTAGTAGGTTGATGGAACCTATCTGAAGCGTACATGCTTTAAGCTTGCACTACATTACATAGGGCTGCTTACCCAGATAGGGATTAAGCCTAGTCCTGGACTACATCTTTCTTTTAACCTCTATTTAAAATCCTGCATTGGAAAACCTATGCTTATTCACCTCCTATTGCTGCCACAGTAGTCTCTAGTTAGAGTTCCTGGTTCAAAAGCCAGAAAACCCCCCATCTGATGTACCTTGAAGGTGGAAGGACCTCTTGGGAAAACTACAAGTGGAAACTTGAAGGTGGACTGTTTGACATTTTTGTTTTTCAGCCTCTACATGAGTTGATTAATTTGTCACTGTAGGGGGATTCCTAATGGTTAATGTATGTATGTATGTCAGGCATTCTGGGTCTTGTAGAGAAAGATTGTCAATGGCCAAAAAGTCTGTTAATATGAGGACAGATACAATGCTGAGCTATAGCATATTACATAGCATGTTACATAATCTGACCTAATGTATAAAAGGCTAACCAAGCCCCTTTACACTTGTTTCCTTTTCTTAACCAGGATTTCTGGGCAGGATTTATTGTCTTAATTCCAATATGGTGACCATTGTACTTGGATTCAGATATGAAACTATGCAACGGTGCTGTTCAGATGTGTGTCAGATTAGATAAATAACTAGTTTGGGTGTTAATAAATCAGAATATCTGCAGGCAGAAATGAGCTGTGTTTATTGTAAGCCTGATAGTATTTGTACATGTGTGTTCACCACTGTATAGGGATTCCCACAATCAATAATATTTTTTTTGTATTTGTTTACATATATATATATATATATATATATATATATATATATATATATATAATATGCCCAGGACAGTGTTATTCTATGCTGGAAATAAAAGCAAAGCAATGCAGTTGTCACATACGATGTATGCCGTTTTTGTTTTCCTTTGTGCTGAAGGCTGTGAATTCCTTCTTCTCTGCAGGCCTTTGGCTCCCCACTTCATTCCTTTGGCCTGTTGGTATGTCTTTTGATGAAAGATATGCACAAAGTCAAAGGAGATCCTCCTCCATCATAGCAACGAGGGCCTTGCAGAAGAAACAAGGAGAGAGTTCATCTCTTGCTGCAACCTCTAGTGCTTTGTCAGTGTCACTGCAGTGCTGAGAATGATCCACCTTGCTAATAGTACCTGCTCTGTGGTGGTCCCTTGGGGGTCCTGCGTCTTGAGCATTGAAGAACAGGGTAAAAGGGGGCTAACAAAGTATGCAGAGAAACATGGACTACTATAGTAGCTCCTATATGGTCAGTGGAGCTGAGTATAGATTCAAGGATGTGGTTTTAATGGTATGGTTGATCGGTGTATATGTACATAGTCTTTATATTAAACATCAAACTAAAGGGACACCATCTGGCACTTGTCCAGTATATCAGACTGAATTGTTTAGAAATTTTGGAAAATTAGTGGACTTCCCCTTTACGTCCTGGCTTGTATTTCCTGAGCCCTTACACCTGTATTATTGCTAGCCTACGGCTAGCTCACCTGTACTACGCCTGCTGTGCTCTGATTGGCTGGAGCCGCGACTCCGTTACTAGGGAGACTGAAGCCCCGCCCTCCAGCGGACCGAGCCCCTCCCTCTCTCCCATCATGGCTCCTGCGGCGGACAGGCTGGGTTACTGGGGGAGACCGACCTCAACGTTGGACTGGTGCGAGGAGAACTATGTCGTCTCGTTTTACATCGCCGAGTTCTGTAAGTAAACCCAGAACTGTCCGTGTAGCTGCGGCAGACGCGAGCTCGTGTCCGCGTCGGGGCCGTTAGCGGGCGGGCTTGCTGCGTGAGGCCGACCGCTAACGGCTGAACTTCAGCCCCAAGACCGAGAGGCCCAAAATCATAACAAAGCGGAGAATTGACCCAGAAAGGTCTCTCTAATGCCGGACGGGCGCTGTCCCGTCTCGCTGGGATGGTCTTGTGTCGCTGTGTTCGCTCGTTATGTTACGGTGTTAAAGGCAGAACTGGAGTTATTTGTCCTTACAGGACGTTACACGCTAAGGCGCGCGCGCGTTCACGCGGGAGCACGTCACGCCAACGCGCGTCCACGAGTCAATGGACAGAACACTAGCATGCTTTTTCATAAACAAAGACGTTTGCCTTAAATAAAGGCTGTCAATCAAAGACACGTGACGTCATGTTTGTTTTCTATTGAAGGTAAAAGCCCGTCCAGCACTGGACTAGCATAAGGTCACTTCCACACATCCAAATAGTGAACAGATCATGCAAAAAAAATAAAAATAAAAATCTAAACATCAATCATGTTTACATATATATAAGAGCAGGTGATGAAGAGCATCCCATGTTTTTGTCTTCCTCTGGTGTATCTCTATTGTTGGTTCTTATTTAATACTTTTTTTTTCATATAGTATTCGTTCTCAGAAGCCTACTTCACTCTAAAAATATATTCTGGAAGCATTTGATATTTTTTTAAATCACTGTTAGGAGGCAGTATGCGGTAACATGTATTATTCTTGCTGAAGAATAATTTAAAATATTCAGACACAGCTCATGTTTAATGCTTGTAATTTTATTTACATGCTTACAATTTTTTCCCAAAACAGAATATTTGTTGTCTCATTCTATACATCCATGTTCACTCTGCCTGAAGAACTCCCGCCTCCCGATGAGCCCATTGTGCTCTGATTGCTGTTCTGATTGGCTAAGCTAGGTGGTAGGCTGGCATTAAGGATTGTGTTGTGAGGTGATGTCACCTTGTAACATAGAAAAGAGCTGGAATGAAAAGTGGTTTCTGTAAGAGGGAGTATCTCTTTGTACTTTGGGCTTTATAACTTTGCGGAAAGCTACAGCACAATAAAGAAAACTGAAAAAACTTTAAAAGCTTAATAGGACCCCTTTAACTTGGTATGTGCAGTGATATCAGAATCATATCAGCAGATATTGGCTTAAAAAGTCTCTAACTGATATTTGTATGTATTTCTTCTACTCTGGAGGAGCAGAGAGTTTAGGTGACACCTGGTTACTGTGCTGTGTTTTATTCAGTTCACTGCGTTTTTAACCATAGAAATAGGTGTTATATTCCTTTGTAATACTAATATTTCTTTGTAATACCACAGAAATATATGTAATATTTGTCTGGGCGGATTCTTATCTAGGGCTGCACCTTATATTGTTTTAATGTTGTCATCACATGTTTAATATGCCATTGTGCAATGGCATGTGAGGCAAAAATGCCTTATGCCACAGTTTTTTTTACTGCTTAATACAAAAGAAAACTCGCTTCTCATTTTCTGTGATTAATCTATGAGAGCAGTCTGTCTGATATTACGTATTTAACATTGATACCATTGATAACATTGAAGTTATCATTGCACTACTAGTTCTACAGTGTATGACTTTGTATGTGTTCTGCAGAACTTTGATTTGATTTGATTAACTATATAATATTAAAGTTCCAAACAAGCATTAAAAAAAAACATTTTTTAGTTTTTTTATTATACATTTTTTAGTTTTATTACAAAATCACCCTGATTGTTCTAGAGTGATTCATTCTTGAGTCTTTCCAAATGGACCTCATCTGGTGAAAGCATTGTTCACTACAACATACACTACGAGTAACTAAATAAATATTATCATTATAAAAGCATTTTTATCTGAATGGTTTGAAAGACAAGTTGGAGCTAACATTAAAGTTAACACCTATAAAACCCCCAAACCTGTTTATCAGAACAAGATCTCAGCATCTACACTATCTTCTTCAGTCCTGTTAGAGAAGCAGCTCATGTGGCTCCTCATGAAGCTGCTGGCCAGAATGTTCAAAGTATGTAAACCTGCATCAACATATGCAACGGTATGTACATGGAAAATATCGGCCCACAGTTCAAATATCGATGCAGCCCAACAGTCGATGGGTGCAACAGTCAGTCTCAACCCTTAGTCAACATTCGTGGCGCATACATCCGTGTTAATGTGACTGGCACCGTCTCTGTGCTTGGTGTTGACTCAACCAGTAGCTGGAGCTATGGGTGGAATGTGCAGTCGTCAGTAAAAGTGACCAAGTAACCCACAGAGAAAAGAGAAAAGCCATAGGTTCTTGTATGAGCTAGTGTTGGCACTGTTAGTTTCATTTTCAAAAACAGTAGCCTGCTGACCTTAGGAGGCCAGACAGACCTACAAGGGTCATTGTGTTCATTGGCCCATTTCCTTCAGTCATACTTGTATTCTGTGTTTTTGCCCTAAGGTTATATTGTTTATGTGGGTTTATGTACCAAGACCAGTCAAAATTCCTTAACACATGACCATTTTCCAGCCTTTCTTAACCCTCAGAATTAATCAGCTGTGTCCTCAAGGTTGATATATGTAAATTATATGTAAGATGTGCATTAAATTCATCTTTTGCATGTTTATATAACTTATATAATAAACTAGAAACATTTCTGCAAGTAAACAGCCTCTGTATGAGTAACTGTTGCTCCTTTTTAGTAAGTAACTTAAAGTTTGTCTTCAGATGAACTCTTGTCTACTCACTGTCCACTGTATGAGATACTGCTGCCTGGTTGCTGGTCCACCTTGTAGATGTAAAGTCAGAGACAGTAGCTCATCTGCTGCTGCACAGTTTGTGTTCCTCTAGTCCTTCATCAGTGGACACAGGATACTGTGGCCTGGATATTTCCTACCAAGCAGTACCTGCTCTGTGGTGGTCCTGTGGGGGTCCTGACCATTGAACAACAGGGTAACAAAGTATGCAGAGAATCAAATGAACTACAGTCTGTAGCTGCTATATGGTCAGTGGAGCTGATAAAGGGGGCATTGAGTGTAGATTCAAGGAGGTAGACTTAGGGTGTGTCTGAAATGGTCCACTTGTTCCCTGTTCACTATGTAGGTTGTTCTCTGTAGAACACTATATAGGGGAGCAGTGAGGGAGACAATAGAGCAGAGGTCACTAATAGGTGTTGTCCAATGTGGACCTAAATTAATAAACTATTGAGAAGGATTTAATTTAGGCTGTGTTTATTTTAAGCTCTGCGACTTTTCCTGTATTTACGGTATCTGGGCTTTGCGCCGCAGTAACCTCACAGACCAATCACGCGTGTGGTACGATCACCATAGCCAATCAGCCAATCAGATCTGTGCAGATTCGGGAGTGCGGCACGTGCACAGGTGAGGTAGGAAGTGAGAAGCAGCCGTAGGAGAGTAAAGTGAGTCAGGAATATAAAGCGAGTCAGAGAAAGGCTAGTTCAGATGGTTTATTCCACAATGAACATTATTAAGAACACATATTGTTCCAGGCACACCAACGATCACCTTTATATGTGTATGAGAACATCCCTGACATTATTTCAGCCCAGGTCCACCTATTAGTGACCGCTGCTCTAAACAGTCTTGCATCTCCATTCTGTCCAACCTCCTTCTTCCTTACAAGCCGTCTCGGTCTCTTAGGTCTTCTACTGCTGGGCTTCTAAATGTCCCATCATCTAAACTCTGTGGCTTTGGTGATTGGGCTTTTTCCAGACTTGCTTCTCGACTGTGGAACTCTCCCCCACCTGTGGTCAAACAATCTTCCTCTCTTTCCATATTTAAATCTAATCTTAAGACTCACCTTTTCTCCCTCGCCTACGACCTTCCCTCTGTTTAACTTACTCTTCCACTCATCTCTGATGTCTAGTTATTGTCAGGTTGATGCTTCTTCTTTACTCTTTGTGTGTTCAATATTTATATTTTCTTCTTTCTACAAATGACTGTAATCTGCTTAGGGCGATAAAACTGTAACGTTAATTATCGCGAAATAACGTTTCCTCGATAGAACTATAAGACATCGTAGATTGAAAGTCGATAGGAGTAAGTTTCGTCCGTGTTTTGAGAGACAATACGAATAGCCAATGAAAATGAGAATAGCGCCGCCCCAAACTAATCAGGTGGCTGAACTAGAGTTCCACCCATTTTTTTCTCAGAGTTTGTCCATTATTTTCTCAGAGTGTAGGCGTAGCGGCAGCTTAACCCACGTGCTAGTAATCTGGTTACTGCAGGCGTCACAGAGAGAATAAAATAAGAGAAAATAACAGAAAACGTTAAACTACTACTGAAAGAAACATGTTACACGTGTTAATAATCTTTAAAAAATCTGCTAAGATAAGATAAACAGGTAAACAGGTGCTGTCCTGCTGCTGTGTTGATGAAGCTCTATGGGATGTTTGATCTTCAAGGTCTCGTGTATAGTAGTTGTACTGTTGTGATCATCTCCACTGTGCAGAGCTGACAGAGCACCACACTGTTGTGTTTCTGTGTGAAAACTCCCACTTCTACTTGCACGCAAGCGTTTGTTTGTAACTGTAGCTGGCGCTCCGTATAAATCCATGCTTTCTGTATCTTTGTGACGCATCGACGCAAGTTATGCTAATCAACGTAATTTCGTAATGGATAAAGATAAATATGGATACTGTAGGAGTTTGAGTTAGAACGCTGAGGCAAATTGACTTTATAACCAAAAATCCCAAGTAGGAAACTTTATTTTCCATTTAAAACAGAATCACTAAACTAACTTCCCGTTAGAGCCGACAGAGAGTCAACTCACCGCTATGAGTCCTTTCCTCAGCCCGAACTTAAAGGCCCAGCAACAGCCTGCTTAACACATACTTATACTGCCCCATATATATATATATATATCGTGTGTTTGTGTATATATATATATAACAATGAAAGAAAATGTTTTGATTTTTCACTTTTCACTTAAAGTAAAAAGGAAATAGTGATTTGATTTATATCATGATATATATTGATATCGACTGATATGAAAAAAAATATTGTGGTGATTTTTTCCCACATCGCCCAGCTCTAAATCTGCTAATGATTGTAAGCGTCTTTGGGTTTTAGAAAAGTGCTATATAAGAATATAGTATTATTATTATTATTATTATTATTATTATTATTATTTGTAGATAAATATGACACACATTTATTGCTTCCTTACGTTTCTGTCTGTGTTGTTGTCTGTCTCGTTAGGGAACACGGTCAGTAACCTGATTATGATCCTGCCTCCCATATATGGAGCCCTGCAGACGCTTAAAGACGGACTCGAGGTCCGTTACGTGTGGTCATTTTTAGGACTCGCAGGTAAGCATGAGCAGAGCTCTCAAAACATTCTGGAGGACTTTATATACTGTGCTAAAGCATGACGTCCCACCAGATGCTGCTTGCTTACATGCCTAACAGAGAAAGTTTCCTTGCACTGTATGAGTAGAGCTGCATGTATAATCAGAGAATGGCGTAAGAATAGTGTTGCACCTGTGCTGTTCTTTTATGCTGTTACTGTTATTGATATAGCTGTTGGCATTGGTTCTTGGTGCTTCCACATGACACTGCAGTACGAAATGCAGGTGAGACAATCTTTCATTCACTTCTGCACCTTTACTGAAAACTTCTCTGAGTCTCCTTCATGCACTGGAAAAGGGGCTGATCTTTTTCCAGTACATGAAACCGTATTTTCTCTGTTGTTTCCTTGTTTGTTGTCCAGCCGTGTATGCCAAAAGCTTTAACAATAATTCACTCAATTATTAATCGGATGTATAAAAGCCTTTAGCATGCCCCCCTCCTCCTATTGTATCTTTGCAGTTGCTGGATGAGTTGCCGATGATCTACAGCTGCTGTGTCTTCGTTTACTGTTTGTAAGTAAAATTATTTCTTAACTACTATTTAATTAAAGTTTACCAGTACATTCAAAGTTCACTTGTTCTGAGGAGCAGGGACTAGTGGTCTCGTCTCAAATCGCTTCCTCCCTATGTAGTGCACTGTGTTGGACATGAAATGGCAGAACCTTCCCACAGTTATGCATTTCTATTAATTCATTAATATTTAGGAATAGTTTAGATAACTTCTTACTTTAAGTGCCCTGAGTAGGGAATAAGTGTCACTTGAGATATGGCCGATACACTCTTCCCCAGCGGCAGACTGAACAAAACAAGTTCTGCAGTTTCAGGTGTTTCTCTGCACCTTGCTGAAGTACGTTTTTCATCACACATCTTTTAAGCCGCTCCTTAGCGATTGTTGTGGATGCTTTCTCTAGTTTGTACTCATTACTAAAGTACAGAGAGGAGGCATTAGTGTGTTTGACTGATGGCCATGCACCTAGGATACTATTCACCGTATTTGGCCAAACCCACATTCAAGCTTGTGTTTTTTCCGCCTTTGTGTTAGAACTTCCGCTCAGCTAACCAAAATGAATACAGTTCCAGGGGAGGAGACCAGAGAGACAGTAAGAATTTCGAAGTTTTTGGTGGATGTTTTAAATTTAGCGCCTTCGGTCATGGACGCAGGTACTCTTTTTAGGAAGGCGGTCCCACAACACTCTGATCTTTGTGTTTACGTCCGTAACACTGTAGTTCAACATTATTGTGACTTCCTCTAACTGAACATGTTATGCTGAACATAATTATACTCACAGTGGAGACCAAAAGTTTTTAATCTGGAAATAAATGACAGAAGCTTTAATGAAAAAAAACATTTAAATAGAAAAAGTTATTGATTTATATTATATGCACACAATGTTGTTCTATTTTTAGGCCACTGTTCACATTAAGCAATTGTAAATAGCCATACATACAATACAAAGTAACATGAATATGTTATTGTGAGAGAAGTAGATCAGATCTTGAGCTCCAGTTTGAAGAACAAAGTTAGGTTCCAGATTTCTCCTGGACGCCCCAGACATTGTATGAATGTGTTCAGTTCCTTCAGCAGTAATCTTGATTTAGCTTAATGAAGTACTGAGCAGTCAAAGCAGGTATTAGATGAGAACTGTAAATAATACTGGGTTGGTTCCACAAGGAGAAGCTTGGAAAGGGTTAAGTAAACACACTGACGTATGTAAAAGCCTTACTTACTGTATTAATACTATTTCAATAAATAAATGAAGTATTTTGCTGAGCCTTAAACTTTTGCACAGTACTGTAATGACAATGTTTGTATTAAAGTAGAAAAGAAGACAATGTCAAAGCATTTTTATTGGTCATCTCAGACTTTAGATCTCCACTGTGTGTAATCGAGCGATGTGGTTATTTTAAAGTGTGAAAAAGCTTAAACAATAAAAATGGGCTTGGTAGAACAATAACAGTCATGCACAGCTGTTCAAAGATTTCAAAATACTTTACTAGGGGAAAAACACACACACTAGGGGGCAGTGAGCACACGAGGTGGCATACACACACTAGGGGGCAGTGAGCACACGAGGTGGCATACACACACACTAGGGGGCAGTGAACACACGAGCGGTGGGCAGCCCTACCCATGGCGCCCTTGCTCAAGGGCACCATAGTCGTGGTCTGCTGGTCCCAGGGATCAAACACAAGAACGGATCCCTAACCTTTAGGCCATGGCTGCCCCTAAACAATGGACAACAATGCAACCCTACCGCAGATTCGAACCGGCAATCTCTGTGTTAAGAGGCTGGCGCTATTACCACTGCGCCACCTGGAGGACTGGAGCACCATTTTTACCAAATTATGTTTCCTCGAATGGTGCTTGTGAAAAATGTTGTCCAACCAGTCAGCCCTAAATCTCTCATGAGTGTTCAATGGAGTTGAGATCTGGTGACTGCCACATATGCATGATTTCCATACTCACCAAACCACTCAGTGACCCCTCGAGCCCTGTGGATGGGGGTATTGTCATCCTGGATGGGACCAGTTTTTAAATTTCTTATCAAAGAAGAAAAGGTGATCACTCTTGCATGGACCTTTCATTTTAAAGTGGATTCAAACATCTCCCTTGTGACAGTCCCATCACACCCTGCGTTGAAATATGTAATATGAGGAACAGTAGCTCCTCTGGTTTTCTTTACACGTCACACTAATGCATGAGCAACACTGAATATGTGGTTTTGACCATAATTTCCAACCTTTTCACTAGTAACGTTAACTTAGCTGGTTCCCATATACTACTACTGAGGTTCTACCATCAATATGCTGCTATGGCATACTGCCACATACACATGCACAGTATACTACTGTAGATCCAGAGCCTGGACCAGCATGTGGATTCCAGTACTCAAATAAAAAGTTTCCTGAAATTACTCAAAATTTCTTGTTCCACCTTAAATAATATGCCAGTTAAACTTGGACGGCTGTACAAATGTACTATAACTGTTGCTCCTTTTTAAGGTAGATCTGAAAATCCAAACAGCAGCTGCCCGATCTGAAAGAAAGCATCAGCCTTGTCAAAATTCAGACGGGAAACAACATGACATGCATGGCTAGTGTTAGAAAGCCTGTATCACATATCTTTACCTACAGCACTTTATTAGGAGCACTGTACTAATACTGGGAAGGGCCTCCCTTTGCTCTCTGAAGGCCACTGAAGAACTTTGAACTCATTATCCTGTTCAAGAAACCGGTTGGAGACGGCATTTGCTTTGTGACATGGTGTATTATCATACTGGAAGTGGCTGTTAGAACCATAAGGGCATTGTTGTGACCATGAAGGAGTGAACATGCTCAGCAATGACAGTCAGACAGGCTTCAGCATTCAAGCCATGAATCATCGTTGTTACTAGCCGAATGTGTGCCAGGAGAACGTTCTCCACACCATCACACCACCTCCACCAACTGGGACTGTTCACACAAGCCTCATCGGGTCCATGAATTTATGCCGTTGTTGCCAAATTCCGACCCTACCATCTGTGTGCCTTAGCAGAAATCGAGATTCATCAGACCAGGCTACGTAGATTCAGTTTGTCCAGTTTTGGTGAGCCTGTGTTCACTATATCACCAGCTTTCTTTTCTTAGCTGACAGAAGGGGATCCTGGTCTTCTGCTGTTGTAGCCCATCCACCTGAAGGTTGGATGTGTTATGCAGTCTGAGATGTTTTCCTGCACCACAGTTATATAGAGTGGTTATTTGAGAACTAGTCTGGCCATTCTCCACTGACTTCTCTCATCATGGCAGTTATGCACACTGGTTTTTTTTTTATTGTCAGTTACCAATCATGTGATGGTTGGTGTGAACATGACCGGCAGCTGTTGCACAGCATAAATATTTCAGGTGTACTTTAGCTATTAAAAAAGTTTACAATAAGATTTTGATTTACTTTACTCGTCTATATATATATATATATATATATATATATATATATATATATATATATATATATATATATAGACGAGTCTCTAAAGTTGTTTCTTTCTGGTCATTGTGAGTCGGTCAGCAAGCCATCAACTGCTGATCTTCAGATACTAAACTAACCTAGAATGTTGTTCCCTTTTATACTCACTTATTAGTAGAATGTTTTTCAGCTGTGCATCACAATTGATCCTAAAAAATGAACGGTAGTGTGTATATATATATATATATATATATATATATATATATATAATTAATCACAAGCCAGAAGAGATGTCTTTGTGACTGCAGCTCCATCTGCTTCATGACTCAATGACAATCCCTCACTTACCTCGCTTAGATCTTTTCCTCTTGCCATTTCTATTCAGAACCATGGTCAGCTGGGTCAGTTTTCTAATTCAGTCCACCTGTCTGGAAGCATCTTTGCTGATGCTTCTCCTCCCATTTATTTAGCTTTTTTTCTTTTAATTTGTCACCTGTTTAATTAATACTAGATATGCAGAGGTGTTAAGTAATGAAGTACAAATACTTTGTTACTTTAAGTAGAAATGTTGTTTAATTATACTTTACTGGAGTAATTATTATTTATTTATTAATTATTAATTATACTTTTTACTGACATTTACTTCTACTCCTTATATTTTCACACCGTTATCTGTACTTTCTACTCTTTACATTTTAAAAATAGTCTCGTTACTCCTATTTCATTTTCGACTTGTTTTCATTTTCTTGTTTTCGTAAATTTTCATTCCAGTAAAGATTATTGATAACATGCCTTTGAAGTTAAACTTTTTGTACCATTACAATACTTATAGACAACTAGTCATCATATCTTCTGCTCCATGAAACACATGTTAATGTTCAGTAGTAACAGATATGCTTCTTTAATATATTTACATTATACTAAACTACATTCATGTTCAATGGGCGTATATGAGCTGAAACAGGAAGCCTAGCGTATCCCAAATTTATCAACATTAACATTTAAATAAAACATTATAGTCATTATGGCTTTTAGAAGAATGGGGTTTTTGGGGAGGTGGGCTAGTGCACTATAGACCACTGTGGTGTGGCCTAAGCTTTTGTCCTAAATAGTATTTTTTTCCTTACATTACTTTTACTTTTAAATCGATCTTGAGTTGATACTTGAATTTCTACAGAAGTATTTAAACCCTAGTACCTATACTTCTACCTGAGTAATGAATGTGAATACTTTTGACATGTTTATAGATATGAAAGTTGTAGGTATATACTAGTCATGTTGGATTTTGCTACTGCAGTACTGCTTATGTGTTAATACATTATACTCACAATGCATAGTCTGATGAGCAGAGCTTCAGCTCTGTGATTTCACTTTCTCATGCTGTTCATAATCTTGACTTGCTGCGTTTGCAATTTTACAGATATGAATGCTTCAAGCAAGAAAATGCCGTCAACTACTTCCCAATCGCACTTCTCCTTTTCTTCAGTATTATTGTTAGCGTGGTAAGGCCTCCATTCTTTATGACTGATATTATCCATAATTGTGTTTTATGCTACAAAAAGGTGAAAAAAAGCAAGCATGCTACCAGTTTGGACACACCTAACAAAATATATATTTTTATAATTATAAAGAGTTTAGATCTGAATGTGTTGAAAAGATGAGTGTAAATAGTGAAATTGGAGCCCATGTACAAAAATATCTCTAAAACAAAAATTTTGCTGTATTTAAATTAGTGCTGGACGATATGGCCAAAATTTATATTACGATATATTCCCTAATTTAGGTCAATGCAATATAATTCTGATATCAATATAAATAATTTTAAGACCTAAGAAAAAACTGGCAAGAATCCCTATAACACCTATATCTACTTTATCGATATAAATAACTTTGACTTCCTTGACTTTAAATTACAACAGAGGCCGAGTTTCTTATTCTTTTGTTAACAGATTGAACAGATTAAGCAGAACATAAAAAGTCTTCACATACATAAAAGGAACATGACATCCCCGTCAAATGAGCAGTCCTCTAGATCAGGGGGCCAGATTGGACAATATCAAAATACTAAAAGGCCAGTATTATTAATATCTGCCGTAAATAATATATATCGAAATACCGCAAACATTAAATCACCCTTATTGAAACATATAGTGTTAGATACTGATATCGAATTATTGTCCAGGCCTAATTAAAATCTAAAAATGAGAATGTATATTTTTATAAGAGCTATAAAACCCCCAAACCTGTTTATCAGAACAAGATCTCAGCATCTACACTATCTTCTTCAGTCCTGTTAGAGAAGCAGCTCATGTGGCTCCTCATGAAGCTGCTGGTCAGAATGTTTAAAGTATGTAAACCTGCATCAGAGCAAATGAGCTCATTTCTGAAAGAGCCTCTAAACATTCTTTAAACACAACCAGATGTTTTATTCTGCTCCAGGAATAATTCTTACCTATTATTCTATAGTTCTGATCTCTTCACACCTATTCACTAATATTATTACTATTAATATAGTACAAATAAGAACAACCTGGGTTGGTGTGTCCAAACCTTTGAGTGCACCATTTCTACACTCGTCTGCTTTAACTTTGACCTGCTGTTGTTTACTTTAATGCGCCCTGCCCAGATGTACAGATTACACGTTTCAGACATATTTCTCTTATCTCCCATGCAGGTGTACTTGCAGTGGAAAGAGCCAGTGTTTCATCAGGTAAGAAATTCATACATCATAGAGTCTGATATATAGTCCTACAGTAAAACATGGGGTCCATTTCACTGCTTTAGTACAAAGACAGTTGGGTTTTTGTTCTCCTCTTCACTGCAAAGCTGAGTGAGGTCAGTTGCTTTTGTAATAGTACAGATTAACTGGTCTGAATAGAGAGTTTATTCTTTATTTGGATCCCCATTAGCTTCCACAATGTGGTCGCTAGTCTTACTGGGGTCCACACAAAAACACAAACTCAATCAAAATAAACAAACAATCAAGAATCAACATAAATCAGACAAATGCAAAAGAAGACAGAAACTGAACAAAACAAAAATCCAAAAACAGCAGACATTAAAAATTTAAATAAAAACATGGAGAACACCCCTACATACACTACTGCTCAAAAGCTTTGAATTACTTTAGAATTTCATTTCATGCAATTTTCATGCTATTCACAAACAATATTGTCCATTTCACAATTAATGTAAGTGTATCAGATGATTTTAAAGAATAAAAATGTTTGTATTAAAGTCTATTTTTGTATAGAGGCTTATTTTGCATATAGTCCTATTATCAGTAATTCTCAGTCCTCTGTCTAAATCTCCTGGTACGACCACCAATCCAGGTTAAGGATGTTATTGGACTAATTGGTTGTTAGGACACTCTTGCTCAATTGTGATGCACAGCTGAAAAACATTCTACTAATAAGTGAGTATAAAAGGGAACAACATTCTAGGTTAGTTTAGTATCTGAAGATCAGCAGTTGATGTCTTGCTGACCGACTCACAATGACCAGAAAGAAACAACTTTCTTTAGAGACCCGTCAGTCCATTGTTGTGTTAAGGAAGAAGATACTCCATTAAAAACAAGAACATTTCACCGTGATCCCAAACTTTTGAGCGGTATCTTAAACAAAGTTTGTTTCAGTACATTTTTAAAAGTAAATCTACTAACTATCTGCCTGGAAGTATATTCCAAGCCAAAAAAGACTCTTCTTCTCTTCATAAAATTTAGTTTAAGAATCAATGGTGTAACATTTGATAGTGTCTTGCATTCCACAAGACACACAGTGCTTAATATGTTTGCACAAAGCACTCAAGCACCTGGGTGTTCGTCCCAAACAAAAGAAAACAGCTAACAAAGCAGGAGTTGTTGACGTTGTGAAGCCGGTTCTGTTTAAGGGCATGAGGGTAGAAGCTTCTCCCGCTCGCCCTGATGTGGAAGGCTGATATCTGAGTGCAGTCTCATTGTTAGGTTGCCATATTTAGTTTTAGGCCTGTATCAACAGCAACTTATGAGTATATACAGTCCATACAGTCATTTTCTTCTTAAGATGTTCTGGAACAATATAGTATTGTATACAATACAGGTGAATGACTTAATCCGGCAGGCGCGTATCCTCTTTTGCAGGTCATGTATGGCGTGCTGGTGGCTTGCTTAGTCATTCGGTCCGTCTTCATAGTCACATGGTAAGCGAATGTATGACTTTAATGCATTGAAATATTAAAGTAACACTGGTAAATGGTAATAAATTCAATAGAACATTGTAAAAAGGTACATCAGGAAAAATCCCACCAAATGTTCTGTGTAGTGTGCTCTTGGATTAAACAGGTGTAGTTAAGTATTGTATTTAAACAATAGGAATCAGAGACCACCCTTCTTTTATTTATTTTCCTGTAAAAAGGCTGTCAAATACAAGTTTGTATAAAGGCATGATCAGAATATTTGTCTTTGAATATTTTTTCATTTAGTAGGTACGCTACACTACACTACCAGACAAACGTTTTAGATACACTACCAGTCAAACGTTTTAGATACACTACCAGTCAAACGTTTTAGTACACTACCAGACAAACGTTTTAGATACACTACCAGACAAACGTTTTAGTACACTACCAGACAAACGTTTTAGATACACTACCAGTCAAACGTTTTAGATACACTACCAGTCAAACGTTTTAGTACACTACCAGACAAACGTTTTAGATACACTACCAGACAAACGTTTTAGATACACTACCAGACAAACGTTTTAGATACACTACCAGACAAACGTTTTAGTACACTACCAGACAAACGTTTTAGATACACTACCAGACAAACGTTTTAGTACACTACCAGACAAACGTTTTAGATACACTACCAGACAAACGTTTTAGATACACTACCAGACAAACGTTTTAGATACACTACCAGACAAACGGTTTAGATACACTACCGGCCAAACGGTTTAGATACACTACCGGTCAAACGTTTTAGATACACTACCGGTCAAACGTTTTAGATACACTACCAGACAAACGTTTTAGATACACTACCAGACAAACGTTTTAGATACACTACCAGACAAACGTTTTAGATACACTACCAGACAAACGTTTTAGATACACTACCAGACAAACGTTTTAGATACACTACCAGACAAACGTTTTAGATACACTACCGGCCAAACGGTTTAGATACACTACCGGCCAAACGGTTTAGATACACTACCGGTCAAGCGTTTTAGAAACACTACCGGTCAAGCGTTTTAGAAACACTACCGGTCAAGCGTTTTAGATACACTACCGGTCAAGCGTTTTAGATACACTACCTGTTAAGGTGTCAGTTAAAATATAGAAACATTTACCATCTATTACTTACTGCTCAAAGAGGCTAGCAGGCCTGGTAGATGCTGTGAGTGTCGTAGTGCTTAGCGAGGAAAGCATATCGCCTGGAGATTTAGAATTTACAGAGGATGAAGCTACGGACGAGTTTGGAACACTTTCTCAGCAAGCTCACCCATCCCCACAAGGAAAGCTTTGATGTACCACCCTTAATCCCTGATCCAACAGCAATGATGCAGGCAATCAAACTGACTATACGAGCCAGGTGTATTGGGCCTGAACTCTTCTGGATCCTGGAGATCAATCACCCTGAATTGAACACCCCTGCCTAAACACCTTCAGTGATGTTGATGTTATGGACTCTGGGGTGGTCAGTCCATTGTTAAGAGAACACCAGCAGCTTCTTTGTTTGATGTCTCCGTATCTCCTTAACACGCTACACATCCATTCATAGCATTTAGGTGTCTCTCAACTATGAAACAGCTGTTAAGACTATAAGACTAGGACAGTTTTGGGTGTCTACCAGGTCTTTCAGGTGGTTGTCATGAGCCACATCATGCAAGTGGATGCAACTTGTATCTGATAGAAAGCTTTAATGTTTTAATGGCTGTTTTGACTGGAAATTAAATAACTGAAGGGTGGGCTCTTTGCACAGTATCTTAAGATAAGACTAGTCCTCTATCTTAGTTTTAAGATAATAATCTATTCTAACCTGATCTCTTTGTTCTAGGGTGTATCCATGGCTGAGAGCACTCTGCTACACGTCACTAGGCATCTTCCTGTTAGGATTCATTTTATGGAACATCGATAATATATTCTGTGACTCTTTAAGGTAAGAACTCGATCATGAAACGATTCCAAAGTCACAGGTTTGCAAACACTGTAAGT